>CAWVRF010000135.1:0-175000 GCA_963932465.1 Maratus speciosus | reverse complement strand
GCTTATTAAACTAATATTTAACTTTAAATTGTGTCAGATAGTACTCATGATGTAGCTGTTATGAACCGGTTGCAATCTGCTTCCGCTATGTCGTTCAAGAAAAGATATACGAAAGGCTTAAGAAATAACAGTTGTCGATGATTCATGTGGATTGACTTTGTACAAATTTATAAAATCAGAATTAGCCAAGTGTGATTTACATCAATTATTATTTCTTATTCATTTGACGGAGCAACAAATATGAAAGGCTGCTATAATAGTCTACAAGTTTAGTACAGAAAAGAAAACAAAGATTTTATTTACACTCACTGTATAGAACATGTACTGAACTTGGTAGTAGCTGACTCAACACTCAACAGTAACGTTGGTCCTAGCAAAAGACTTATTTAGGTTTGTGTAAGAATCTGCCGTTTTTTTAAGCTCATCTCAAAACAGAATGAGTGTATGGAAGAGGGAAACAAAAAAAAAAGCATATTGCACATGAAAAACTACACAGGTTGCAAAAAATATGAGCCGCAAGATGGAGGAGCAAATATAAAGCTTTTTTTCGATATCGAATAGGGAATTGTAAGATGTGAGGAAAGTTTAAACACAGGGAAACTATTCCATTTTATTACCGTTTTAAAAGAAATATCAAATGGAAGTTTTGGATGCAAATCTAAATTCATAGCAAGAAATTTGATTAGTAAATAGTCCAAATTTGAAATCCTATTTATATACAGGGTGCCCATAATTAAACGACCGTACTTTAAAGTTGTCTACAGATGAAACTATAGGTCAGAAAATTGTGAAATTTTCTGACGGACACAATAAAGGAATGGAGATTTGTTTGAGCGAAAAAAAAATTGTAGTTCAAAAATTCTTCACCAGGGGTTTTTTTAAATGAATTACACATTATAAAAAGTTTTTACGCTTTATTTTTCTCAGATTAAATAAGACAAATATACAGACCGCCCCCTGAAAAAAAAATAACGCGTAAAAACTTAAAAAAATTATTGGTGTTCGAATTGAACGAACCATACAAACTCTGAATAAAAATAATCAGCCTACGACAGCGGCCATTTTTTTACAGAGCTCAGGCCTAGTATTCAGTGGGCAGTGGCTAAATGTGTAATTTATTAAAAAACTCCCTCTGGTGACGAAATTTTGAACTATTTTTTTTTCGCTCAAACAAATTCCCATTCCTTTATTATGTCCGACACAAAATTTCACAACTTTTTGACCAATAGTTTCGTATTTAGAGAACTTTAAAGTAGGGTCGTTTAATTATGGATACCCTGTATATTGTTTTACTAGGTTTATTTCTTCTTACATCTCCTACTTCAAATTGTTTATAAAGTAAAACTATTATAAAGTAAGGGATAAATGGTAGGGGTATCAAGTAAAGGATAAAATACTATAAAGTAAGACTATTCTACGACCTGGAACTTGGTAAAGAAGCTGCTTCAACAAGTAAAGGATAAAAGGATTGATAAACTCTGTATTCAAAAACAAAATATTATGCAAATACAGGTAATAGCAAATTAGAAGATAACAATATTTATGTAGAAGTAGTTTAATGCCTGTTGAAAAATCAATAGACGAAGCTAATTGAATCTCAACTAAACTATAAATTGGTCTTTTTCAGTGTTTTAGATTGTGCCAGGACAAGTATCGAAGGAAGATTTAGTCGATTAATTCTTAGTTAGAACCAAAGAAAATTAATAAAATCGTAATGCTTTATATTTTTCCAACGGAAGTCCTTTAAAGTATTTTTAAACTTTGTAAAGTTGAAAAAAATCAATTATTGATAGAGCTGAAATAGTTTGCAGATCAGTATGAAAGTTTTACAGCAAGAAACAATATTTTGTGTGCTTTTCTGTTGTTTTTGAACACTCACAATCTTGAATGTTCACCAACCTGTATGTAGCTTACAAGCTTATAGAAACAATACTATGTAGAAAAATCACCTACGAAAGGGTGTTTTCTAAACTTAAAATAGTTAAGAATTGACTTAGGTCTACTTTAAGCCAAGACCTTATGTCTAATCTTTTCATGAATGTAGAAATACTTATTTTATAATTTTGATAAAGATGTTATTGTAGATGACGTAGCCAGGATCAGTGGAGAACTGGCCAAAAAGCTGTTAGGTTAGTAAACACCCATTCACAATCACATAACCTTTCTTATTTCGCTGTATCTGTACCAAGGTATAGTAGACTCATTTTTCTCTCTGTTATAAGATCTATTTTACAATTTGTAATAATTAAATTAAAATTAAACAGGACATTATTTTTTTCAATATGCTTGGTTTTTCTTATTACCGCTGAGTCCCTTTTAATACTTTCCAACATAGTTGAAAATTGTTTATGAATTCAGTTTGTCTGTCCGTCTGTATGCTCTAACTCGCGTAAATATATTCAGATTATTATGAAATTGATGTATGTGTTATTGGGGTTTACCATAGCATGTTCGATATTGAAAATGAAGTGTGTAACGTTTACGGTTCATTTACAGGGACACTCAAAAGAATTCCGTTACATTGCGGCCTATGGGGAAATATCGTATGCGATGTATTTGAATGATATTACACATTTTTAAGGATATTGAAATTTATGTATATCACCGATATGTGCTATAAAGCTCTTATTGTAGAATCTGGTGTGCATATAATTTATTGTTCATTAACAGGGGGACACAAAAGTATTTGGCTACAGTACTGAATATGAAGAATAATTTCTGTAAGTGTGTTTTCAGTTGTGGTACGCGATTTAAAATGTAACTATTTTTTTACATATTACTTGGCGAATATAAATTCTATAGATCACATACAGAGCTACACAAAAGACCTCAAGCACATTTTCATTTATTGCCGAACAATGCTAACTAGAAATCTTCAACTCTAATATTGAAATATTATCCATTTTAAGACATTATTTTAAAACTGGTCATAAAGTTGCTGAAGTTCTCGTAAAATTCGAGAAGTTGAACGGGATGATACAATCAGCGAAAGTACAGCCCAAAACTGGTTCAAACGTTTTAAGGGAGATGACTTGTCACTTGAAATGAAACTCAGAAGAGAGAGGCTATCACTTGTTAATCTGGAAGTTTTGAAGCAAAGAGTTGAAAATTAAACCAACCACTAGCACACGAAAACTTTCAGAGGAGCTAGGACTGTCCAAGGACAAGATATGCAAAGCTTGACATAAACTACAGAAATCGTACAAGAACTCTAGAGAAGTTCTTTATGAACTGACTATGGAGCAAGCAAATCACAGAGTGGAAATGTGCAAAACTTTTCTGGAAAACTTACAGGATTTGCGGTTTTTCAAACGCAAAGTGACATATGATGAGAAATGGATATATCTACGGAACACAGATAATCGAAAATAATTGTTGGATGTGGGACAATCAGTCCAACCTGTTACAAAACAAGCGCGGTCTGAAAATAAGTTCATGATAAACGTCTGGTGGAATTTTGAGCATGGCATTCAATTTTAAATCATTCCACATGGTCGATTGGTCAACTCTGAAATTTAATGAGTACAGATGGGCACGATGTATGCTTCTTTAAAAAGCATTAGTCAGCAGACGAAGACCTCTTATCCAACAAGACAGTGCAAGACCGCACACGTCTCGCAATAAAGTAGAAGACTTTGACGAAATTGAACTTTTACCTCGCCTCCCACATAGTCCAGACCTTTCTCCTTCGGACTGTCATATGTTCCGTTCTGTGGCATCATTTGGGGGGGGGGGAAGGCGCTTGGGTAATGATAACGATCTGGAACGGGGTTTTCTAGGCTTTTTTCTTCCAAATCCAAAGTTTGGTATCAAAATGGTATTCAACTTTCAGGAAGATGGAAAGAAACCATATAATTTCATGGTTTATATATTGATTTGTAATACGTTTATTTTGCGTTGAAATATTGCAACAAAGATTTTATTGTGAAAACGAAATTACATTTGATACAACCTGATATTTTCAAAGCGACAAAATAGCTAAATATGGTTTTTAGGCCTAATATTCAAAAAATAACTATTCTAAAATTGTATTCCCCCTAAATTTCCCGTTAAGGGGACCCTTTTCAATCTCTAGTCGAGGGCCCCCAAAAGGCTCCAGTCCGGGCCTAGTGCTGGCAAGGATGGAGAAGTGCTGACTAATGGTCTACCACTGCATGACCACTGCTGAACAGCTTCAGTCAACTTTGCTGTTGGAAAACATCATATAAAATTCTGATGGGCCTCCGTTTTATCTCTTGCGCTGGCTCACCACGCCATGGAAGTGCACGAACTTTTGCAGTATTATTGCTGGGAACCCTTGCGCTAGGTGGCGTAATTCATCTAAGTTTTTAAAAAATTTCAATAATTGTAATTTTTATTCAAATATTTTAATCTGAAGTGTAAAAATATTTAAACAATTACGTTTCAAGTTTAACAAATAATAATTTATTAGACTTTTAAATAGTTTGTCAAGTCTATATTAAAATAAGGGTTATTTTTATCACCCCGTGGCAAACTTTTTTTACACAATTTAAGCTGTCAAGCTATATATTTTTTTGAAACTGTAAATAATATAGCACCACAGCCACCAACAAAATAAATAAGTAAATGAATAAATAAATAAATTCTTTATTTCAATGCACTTTCTTTTTCTTAAATCTGGTTTTACTAAGTTACAAAGAATTTCGTGTTTTCGTAATTTACACAGTTGAGAATCAATCAACGTATAAAATATATAGGGGATTTCTATACAATACAATAATTTCTATACATGTTTAATGATTGAGAATGGAAATCACAAAAGAAACAAACTTGAAATAGTGTAATGAGAGCTTGAAACCAACGAGCGGTCGTAGAATACGCTGAAAGT
This sequence comes from Maratus speciosus, assembly GCA_963932465.1. Taxonomy (NCBI): domain Eukaryota; kingdom Metazoa; phylum Arthropoda; class Arachnida; order Araneae; family Salticidae; genus Maratus; species Maratus speciosus. The sequence continues at coordinate 170,151 of CAWVRF010000135.1, read as the reverse complement.
ACTTGTTCATGTCCGATCACGAAAACCAAACAGCACCGAACGCGGTTAGTACTTGAGAGGTTGACCACATGGAAACAGCTGCAAGTTCAGATATTTCTATAGACATTTCTGTTATAGACACTTCTATAGCTGTTCGTGAAACTAGCTCATAGAAAAACGGGCCATTATTCAATAATACTTTTTCTATAAGTTTTTTTTATAGAATTCTATAAGAAATGTTTGTAAGGGAAAGTGCTGGGCCAGCAAAGGAATAGCAGTAGGATAAGTGGTAGAACTGCCGGAAAAGTGCCGGATTGAAGGAATGTGATGGCATACCAATGCTGGCCTGCTGTTGGTCATCACTGATGGGCCAGCTGCATTCCGCACGGACACTTTTGTACTGGTTTAAGTAATGGCACCATTGCAGTTTACCGCTGATGGCAGTGCTGGCTGCCATCTTTTTCCAGCTGATGGCCTACCATTTCTTTCTTTGCTGGGATATATATGCATATATATATATATATATATATATATATAACTGCAAATTTTAAATTCACTATTGTTTATAAATTTATATAAATATTTGTATTTACTATTATCTTTATCTATACTAATATTATAAAGAAGTAAAGTTTGTTTGTTTGTTTATTTTTAGGAAGTAATCTCTGGAACTACTGAACCGATTAAAAAAATAAGGGTATCAAAATGATGGTGTTAGTCCATCTTAGAACGTAGGTTATATCACTCAGTCCATACCACTACCCCAAAGGGGGTGTTGTAGGAGCAAAAAACATTCTAAAAATGCGATTGTTGTATTACTGAAGGGCCTAGAAGCATGAAATTTGGAATGGTACTTACTTATTAGATGTAAATGATTTCTGAAAACATTTCCTAAAAAAATCGAAATTTAAAAAGGGTGAAAATGCGCGAAAATATTTCTAAAAATCGTGTTGTGACATGACCGTGTTTTCTTTCTTATTTGTAAATATTGCCTGAAGATGGCAGCACCAAAACTGCCCTTGCAGTTCTTTCAATTTTGATTTACAATTCTCTCAGTTTTGAGTTATATTTCTTATATATTTCTTTATATATTCTGAATAATTGTGTAATTTGTATTATTAATGTTTCCTATTTTATTTACAGTGTAGATTTAGTAATGGTTAATATTCTGTTAGTTTATTTCTTTATATGTGATAATCATGTGTTATTATTCAAAATATTATTTTGATTCTGGCCGGTAGATGGCATGACAAGCCCATTAATCATGTTTATGAATGTACCGGTATTTTTTTGCCGGCTCACAGTTTTAGTACAGTGGTGGTCAGAATTATAAGAGCAATTGAAAATTGCACAGAAAAAATTTCTTTCTGGACAAAATAAAGTGAAATTTATACATAAAATGCTTTTTTATGTTAGAAATCATTGTAGAAGGCAAAACATTGGAAAATGCAAAATATGAATGTTTTACTATAATTAACAAAATATCTCATTGTAAAAATTGGACAAAATTATAAGGACAATGAATGTTTTTGCATGAAACACCCTATTAATTAATAATATCCCCCTCTTCTTCTCAATCACTTTTATCAGTCTTGACGTCATGGAGTTTGACAGTTCATTAAGAATGTTCTTGGAAATTCTTGACCAGGCTTTGTCGATGGAGGACATGAGCTCTTGCTTGTTTTCATATTGTATACTAATTTTGTATACTTCGTGTGTCAGAATACCCACAGATTTTCCATTCGATTCAGGTCAGAGCTTCTGACTGGCCAATCAAGTAGTTTCACAAAATTAACACCAAACCACGATTTTGAAGTTTGGGAAACGTGTATTGAAGGATTGTCCTGCTGGAAAAAGTAGTCTCCACTCATTACTATCGGTGCTTCCGATAAAAGATTATCGCCCAATACATCAACATAACTCTCAGAATTCATTCTAGCCTGCACAGAACTATTGGAGTAGTTCCACCAATAGCAAAACCTCCCCAAACCATTACTGAGGCACCTCAAAATGCACGCTTTGAGAAAATTTCTATTTCTCTACGGAGAACATACCAGAAGTAGCGAAAACCATCTGGTCCATCCAAATTAAACTTTTTCTCATCGGAAAAGACAACATCATCCCACTTTTTCCCCATAGTAATGCATTTTTGGCAAACTCCATCTTCAGTCTCTTATGAACTTTTGTAAGAGGCAGTCGCGACATATGTTTACCATAGCGAACATTTTTTTCTTTTTGTAAAACACGTCGAAAAGTTCCAGCACTGCATTCTAAGTTCAATTCCCGATTTATTTCTGTTGACATTTGTTTCTTGGAGCAAGCTCGCCTTATTATCATTCTTTTCGCCCGTACATAAACAGAAGATGGCCTACCTGTATGTCTTTGCCGTCCATATTTACCGGGATTTTTAAGATAATTTTAAATAACCGTTCTTGATCTATTAAGTTTTGTCGCAATTTGGCATACATAATGTCCTGAACTTTTTAAATGTATCCACTTTACCCTTCTCAAACTCCGAAAGCTTTGTACCTAGCGGCAGAACTGAAAAACAGAATATGACGATCCCAAACATTTGCTACACATTTACATCGTCCGGGAGTTCTGTGTGCAGATCAAAAAACATGCAAATTTTACTTCTTAAGGTGCGTTTTCACTGGTCAACCCAAGGTCTAACTTACCTAACTTTTTACCTAAGCACAAGATTTTAGGTCGTTAGAACGCAATTTTGTAGGTTTGATTCGTGATCAATCCTAAGCACGGCTTACCCAAGCGCAGCCAATTAAAATAGAGTATTTTGATAATAATGGCGGTGTTGTCAATTTTCTAAGTGATAAACTTTTTTTAATTATTCTGTTTTTACGTCAAAGAATAATCTATTTTTTGTGATTGAAGCAAAATAGTAAATTTTATTAACATGTTGGATAAATATCCTCTTTTATTATTGTCTTTTAATTTAATAAATTGTGGGTAATCCATATGGATTGTAGATCGCTATTTTTGGTAATCATTTTCAGATGCATTTTATTAATATTAGAATACTAATTATATAGTTCGTTTAAGGATTTTGTTTCAGATATAAGGATGAAGATATGTCCAGTTCTCAAAATCATTTTATTTTTATTGAGCGTTAATAGTATACAAATAATAAAAGTATTTTTTAAGAATATTTGTTTCTTAAAATGAATTGCTTCATTGATTATATTAGGTTACTTGATAGGGTATTTCTGATCAATTTAGATTTAAATTTCCCTTTACTCACTTAAAATAATTGTAAGTGTTAAGAAGGATATTGTTTACTGTAGCCCATTGTTATTTAAATGGAAAATTAGTTACAGGCAAAATTCAATCCAGTTTTGCTAATAATAAGTACTTGATTATGCATGTTTAAGCGAGCATGTAAACAAAGTTTCTATAAAATAAACAAGCCATTGTCCTTTCCTGTTCCCCTTTAAGCAAGAAAGATCTGATTGCAAAACACTTTGCTCTTTACTCCTTTTCAGATACTTACTTGTGAACTTTGTCATGTAAAGAAAACACTGCTGATCTACTTATTTATTTTATTTTTAATACATTTTACCTGCAGATGTGTTATCTTTCTTTTTGTTAAAATTAATGCTGAAACTTTTATGAAGATTTATAACTTTGTATGAAGTTTAAATCAATTGAGAGATATTCAAACTATGTGTAGCTTTTCTATGTGCCCATTTCGAAGAATTTGTACACATTACCATTCCAATTCGATAGGCAGTTATAAACGCCTATTCAATGCATTTTAAATTAAATCATACCAAAATAATAGGAGATTTTCTAGTTGAAATATATATTTACAAAATTTTGTTTAAATTGTTATTTAAGTGCATTTCTTTTACAAGTATAGCTACAGATTTATCTTACAGCATAGATCATCAATTTAAATGTACCTATTTATTTATAAGAGTAAAAAATTATTTATTCATTTATTTATTTATTTTTCAAAAAGCATTTACTTATTATTCTTACTATTTTTGAAAATGGAATTCATTATCAAAAAATAAAATGCTCTCTGTGGAAGATTCTTTGATTTGAGTCTATATGTTTGAGTGTATATTAAAGTTTTAGACAAATCATGAATTCATGATATATATAAATTCAGTGGTCAAAATAGTATGTTAAAGTAATGAAACTGTAGTAGGCCCTAGTTTTGTCATTGTTTGTTGTGTAATATGTTATTTTTTGGAAAATATAATTTTACGAGTAATGTAATAAAAAAAAACTAGTTTGTAAGGAGCATCAATATTATTTTTGACGTTACATCCAGAAATTGTATATATCAATCAATACGAAGTATACCAGTGAAGGTAAGCGTCTGGCGGATCAGCTGGTGCCGGGATAGAGATAAATCTTCAATTTTGAATGCTTTCAGAAAATCACAGGTGTGTAGTTTTATTGTATAATAAGTGACTACCATTAGTGATCGTCTGCAAGCAACTGGAATTTGTTTCGTGCCCTTGGAGCTGTATGCTACTTTTATAAGGATTGTGGATTCATCTTTGCATCGGAAGATTTCAAAACAGAAGATTTAAAAAAATCTGTGAGTATGGCAGGACTCCCACTTCTATGTCAAAAGAGGAGACAATAAAGTAAGTTTATTAAAGTAACATCAAAAATAATATCTGTGCTCCCTACAAACTTTTTTTTTAAATTACATTACTCATTAAATTACATTTTCCAAAAATAACATGCTACACTACAAACTATGAGAACACAATAAGAAAAGTAAGTACAAAAATTATTTAGCTGAAAATATTTTTAAATACCCATAAGTAAAATTGTAAATATAATTTGAAATAAACATTTATATGTTTCAGTCTGGGGCATAAATAAAATCTGCCGCTAAGTTAAAAAAAAAAAAAGTGTGGACCAGGCTTACGTATATCCCCGTCTTGTTTGTTACCAGGGCAATTTTTTCTATTTCTTTTCTATTTGATTTTATTTTATAAGATGAAAAAAAAGGGGGGGGGGGGATATCTTTTTAGATAATAAAAAATTTTAGAGTTTTCTTTTTTAAAGTAAAAAAGTGTACTTAAAAGATGCAAAAAAGGTTTGTTGTTTATATTCATATGAGACTAAGTGTTTTTGAAAGTAAAATGAAAAAAAAAAACATTTTTAAAAGATAAAGAGTTTTTTGTTTTAAGACGACAAAGTGGGTTTTTTTTTCCTTATGTTAATTATATTTATTGTCATCAGAGCAGTTACATGATACAGTTGGTATGATTTAAAATTGAGTATCGACCGAAACTGAAACTTGTTAAATTTTGACTCTTCGATTGCTTTTTATCTTATTGTTTTGTTAATAATTATGAATGCAGAAAAAAGAAAAGAAAAATTTAAATGAGAAGTCCTTGCGTATCTTTAGGAAATTTTTAAAAATTAGATTGAAAACAGTGATTTATAAAGCATGTAACATGCAAAAGAAAAAAAAAACCTAAATAAACAAACTGTCAACAACAACACTGAAACAACATCTCATACTTAAATAAACTGTCACATTGTATTAACCTAAATAAACAAACCGCCCGTTGCAAATAATGTTTAAAAAATTAATGATAAGATAATCTTTTAAAAATTAAAATTATGACATAAACATTTTTATAATAAGAGATGGGTCTTTTATGTGTATAATAAACTTAATCTTTTGTAGAAAGATTTTAATGTCCACCAGAACAATTTTAAGTATGTGCAGGTAGGACAAATTTTTGCAACTTTTAAAGGATTAATATAACTGTTTTTGTATTTAAAAGTAGTTTTATTAAAGTCTTCTGACAGTTGATGGAATTTAGGCCTAATTTAAGTAGAAGCATGTGTAATTTTATGAATCATTGCTTAGGGGTTAAATTCTTTTATGAGATTTTTCTTAATGTTACAATGGCACAGATGTCATATATGCCCCATATTGGCGCGATTTTTTTCTAACGCCAATGTCATATACGCAATGGGTGCTGTGCATATTGACACCAAGGTGTCATTATTTTGCTTGATATGGTAACCCGGGTGTTATTGTTTATAATGCTGCTGATGTTTTCGTCAAATTGGCGTCGGAAAACAATCGCACCAATGGGTGTATATGACATCTGTGCCGTTACAAATTATATACTATTTTAATAAATATATATAATCAGCTATTTTCAGTTCCCATATTTGATTTTGAGTAGTACTTTAGTAAAAAATCAGCATTTACCATTTTAATTAAATATTTATTTTTGTATTATATTTTGCCTTTCATTTTTTAAAATAATATGTTTAGAGTGCTTTTATTTTTTTAAATATAATTATGCTTAAGATATTTTGATTTAAAATGTTGAGGCTTGCCTTTTGTGAATCTATATTACTACTTTATCCTAAAACTTGATAAAAATTTAATGTAAACAAAAGAACTGTTTTGCAGTATTGTTATTAAAATACCATACAATTAACTTATTCCAAGAAGCATTTTTTCATAATTAGCATTCTGTAATAAATATCTAGATGGTACAGTAGGATAACTATTTCGGTTTTTGTCTAATGGTTTCAAACAAGTATACTTAAATTTCTTAGCTAGTTTGGTTATTCATTTGTAAATAATATTTGATTTTCAAAAATTAATTTCTGTATATGTATGCATGTATTAGATTCTTTTCTCTCTTTTAATTTGCTAGTTGTTTTAGCTGCTACAGTTGATGATATTTTTGCATAAGAAGTTTGTTTAAATGTGTATAAAAATATCTACCGATGATGAGGAAAGAAAGTTGGTAGACTATTTTTTACGAGCTTCGAAATATCGCTATGGGCAACAATTAATGATTCGCCTACCCTTGCTTAACAATATGCTTCATCAAATAAAAAGAACATTCCTTCAAATTGGGAACATTAAACAAAAAAAAAACTGGAAAGGAATACAAAGGCCGCATATTCCTTGCACCCCTAAAATTTAGAAAATTTACATTAGTTATCTTTGTCAGTTTAAATAAATTTCTTTTCCTGAATAAACATTCCATGTATATTGTAATTCAATTATTGAACTTTTCACATCTATTTTTAACTGTATATACCTATTTTTAACTGTCCCACCAGATGGGACACCTTAGGACAAAGCACAAGTTCAATAAATATATTTTTTTAATTTTCCTATAATGGATATAATATCAAAAGCTATTTAATACTGTAGGCAAAGGTTAAAAGGTTTCTTTAGATTGGATATCCTCTTCATCGAAGAGGAAATATATTATTTTTAGATAATGAGTAACTATTCTGTGCATAAAAAGTACGACATGTGACTACTTTTATTAAAAATTAGTGTGCCAACTGAAAGATTAACTTGTACATAAAAGCAGGGCCTTTATTTCTGTAAAAAGGTTTAGCAAACATTCAGTTTGACACAATAACATCCTTTTAGAAGTCTGTCTTTGGATAGCTTTGGTCCTGAGTACTATTTTAAAGATTAAAAAGAAAAAAGATCAAAATTTTTAATATTTTACTCTATAGCGGCAACGATAATTGCTAAGTTATCTCATATATACAACCAGTGATGTAGTCGTAAGAAAACCAGGGGGGTATACGTTCAAGGCAGAGAGTATACGCAATAGTATTTTTGAGAAACAAAGGGTATACGGTATTCCTTAAAAAAATCCAGAAGGTATGCAGTGTATACACTCCACTACGACCCGGTTTACAATTGTAAAATCTTATTTATGTTTTATGATATTTAAATTTTAAATGTAAATATAAGCTTGGCAAACTCGTAACTACAACCTTGGCGTAATTGCGAGGGCCGCTATAATGAGGAAATACCTTTTATTTTTATTTTCCTTCATATTCACAAAATGTTTAGGAGACCCCCTCTCTCACTTTGTATTTTTAAAAATAAGGGTACTTTTCGGTTAACCGGGCGCCAGTGCTATATATATATGTATGTATATATATAATTATATATATACATATATATATGTGTGTGTGTATACATACAATATATGTATATATATAGTTGTGTATATATATACATATATGTATGTATACTTATATGTATATATAACACTGGCGCCCAGCTAACCGAAAAGTACCAAAATAAGTTTAGGCTGCATTTTCATTAAACCTATGAATTTGTTTTTTCTTTTTACTCTCTTTTATTGAATTTGCTTTAAGTATGTCAAGATGGGATTTTATAATTGTTTTTTTTTTTCAAAAGTGATGTACACTTGTGTGCTTCTGTTGACAATAAATATTAATATTTTTAGGAATTTAATTATAAAGTAATAAATGAATTTTAAGGCATTTTTTTTTAGCCACATGTGATAAACCTTTAGTGGGGAAAAACAATCAAAACTTTCGATTACTTTTTATACAAAATATTTACTATTAAACATGACACAAGTGCAGCCAACAGTTATTTGTTTATAATTGACAGCTGATCGATTGATTGATTAACGGAGCTTAGGCTCGATATAGAAGCCGTAAAGTAGACGCTTGCGCAGTAAAAACTTGCCTTTGATTGGTTGGCGTAAGGGTTTAGCTGTAACCAGTGAAAACGCTCTTAGGTTAAGGTTTTGGATCTCTAGGGTTTTTTAGGTCGTTAGGACGACCAGTGAAAACGCACCTTTAGAACACACAAATACAGTTGTTCTTATAATTTTGTCCATATCAGATGGCTGTATAAAACCTTAATATATTTTATGAATATGAATTTTCCACATATTAAAAAAAAAAAACTTATAAAAATATTCTTCATTTTTCATTGGTTTCCAGCCATTAAATTTGAAAAAATTTCCGGCCAAATGCAATCAAGATTTGGCGATTTTTGCCTTGTCCTTATAATTTTGACCACCACTGTAGTAAGATTTCTGTTCCGAAAAATTTGTAGAGAAATGTAAACAGAAAGAATTATGTTTTGGGGTGAAGTTTTGTGTAAATCCCCTTTACACTGTAATCGTTTTTTTTTTTTTTTTTTTTTTTTTTTGTAGTTAATACAAATAGTTGTTGTGTGTGAAAATTGGCGTGATTATTTTTGAGTGTTATTTATTTCTTATCGAAGAAGAATGAAGGCTACCCACGTAAGTAGAATTTTACTGTCTCTGATTAATTTTCGTTATGAGCAGGTGGAAGAAGTGTTGATGAATTATTTAAGTGAAATTAACAATATTAAAATAGAGAGTTGTCCCATTTTTCCCTTCAAAACTGGTATTTTTATTTAGTTGAATGCAAATGTTTAAAGCAGACAGTATTAGTATATTTTTAGTTTCGTTTTTGCTGTTGTTCTGGTTCTGTCTACGCAATCTCAAGAAGTACCGAACCGATTTAAAAAATAATGATGTAAAAATGATGGTATTAGTCCCTGTTCCAACATAGGCTATACCTTATGTCCAAGCCACTACCCCAAAGGGGTTGCTGGAGGAAAAACGTTCGAAAAATGCGGTTTTTGTGTTACTGAAGGGCCTAGAAACATGAAATTTGGGATGGTAGTTACTTATCTATATATATAAAAGAAATTCTGGATTTTGTATTAATCAACGCGCAGCCCAAACTACTGAACTTAAAATTTTGAAAATTGGGATAAAAATACTTCTTATGATATAGAGTGCCGCTAAGAAAGGATTTTCTAAATTCCACCCCTAAGGGGGGTAAAAAAGAGAACGAACTTTTAAAAAAATCCTGAAAAATCTGATTTTATAGTTATTTTTCAACTGATAACATATTTTTGTATGCTGAATCGAATGGTACAAACCAAATTCTTTAAAGACTAATAGTTCGTGAGATATTTCATATTTTTCTAATTTGGCGATGTCTTTGGAGCCAAAACCTCGAAATATCTAACATTACAAGTGATAATTCATCCATATTCGTTCATATAGTACATCCGTTATTGTAGCAACGGAAGAAATTCAAATTAAATCTCTTTGTTAATTCTGTTGGTTAAGGAATTAAAACGGCTATATGAGTTTGAAAAAAATAAATAAATATAAACACCTTGAAAAAAAGAAAAAATATATATAATTTTATTTAAAATACAAAGAAGCGATCCACAGAGAAATTAACAACATTATAAAACGAAAATATTAAAAAATGAAAGCAATGTCTGTACGACTTAAAAAAATTATTGGTACTTACATCCGGGCCATGTCAGATACAAGACAATTACACTAATTACAGCAACCCTTATTTTTTGTCCATTTGATAGTTTATTTATTATAGTTTTAAATCTACCCTATATATATAAAATCCTAATGAAACGAATATATGAAACGGAAGTATGAATCGACTGATTAAACAACTGATTATGTTTCACGGCGATTTCTTCTAAAATATAGAATACTTTGCGATGAAATTAACACCAAAAATTGATCCGCAGATTTCAAAACTGGTATTAGAATTTTTAAATTCGAATTAGTTTTCGAAATATTAATTTTTTTCTAATTTTATATACATTTTTCTAATGATGGCAAATCAAACAGATATATTTTTTTTATATTTCAGAAAAGGTGGACATGGTAACCCGGCTATTGTTGTTTATTTGATAATAAATGTTTATTAACTTTTATTTCTTTTTACAAATTATATAAATTATTTTGTTCTATGATTATTAATTATTTTTTTTTTTATATTTCCTTTAGAAAATAATAGAAAATAATTAAGAAATACAGTACTACTTAGTTATTCCGTCGACCGATTTCGCCAAATTATATAAATCGCCAAAACACTCGCCAAATTATACAAATTGACGTAATTTTATTTTAAATAACGAAAGAACAAATAAATTAGCATAACATTAATAAATATGCGAATAAAACGTCGAAATAAAAATCACTTGATGACGTAAACACGTGTAACTTGCTTAAAGTCAAGTGAATGTGACATTTACGATCAACCATTATTGGCATTTAATCTTATAGTTTGGCGATAGATTTTTGGTCGTCGGGATATCTGAGGAATACCAAAAATGCATATGTAACTGGTATTTGAAAACGAGGTTTTCGCCAAATTTTCGTAAAAAAATAAAAATCACGTCAAACCTGTATATCTGTAACCTGTATAACCGTATCTGGTCAAATATTACCACTCGAAAAAAAAAAAAAATGCTAACTGGAGAGTTGAAAAAAAGCTATTGACGAGATTTGCACCCTGCTAACGTAACAGTACTTAGAATTCTTTGCGACCATGGCAACTTTTTATGTAGTTTTATTCGAAAAAAATATTTTGATTTTTTAATCAAAATGGAAAACTTACGGTCCCATATTGGCGCGATTTTTTTCTGACGCCAATGCCATATACGGAACGGGCACATAACTGGCGCCAAAGTATCGTTATTTTGCTTCATATGGTAGGCCGGATGTTGCTGTTTAGTCACATGACTTGGGCTATTGTTATAGAGATTGTTTTAAAATACCGGGAGACAAAGACTCTTGTACTTAATTTATTTTATTTTAGCTTCTTTTCAAATGTTTAATTCAGAGATTCCCAAAGTGTGCTCCGCGGAGCCCTTGGGGCTCCGCCTATACTTTTCAGGGGCTCCGCGGCATTCCAGGAAAATAAACGAAACATGAAAGAAATTAGCATATTGCAAGGGAAATTTTTCCGAAAGTATGTAGCAATTTATGTGTGTGTGTAAAAAAGAAATACATCACTGGGTTGAAAAATAGTATATTTTTAAAAGTAAGGAGATTTTTTGCATTATACATGTATCTATTTTCTATATAATATTTTTGGTTTCAATTACTTTATTTTATGTGTCTGCATTTAATGTGTTTTAAAAATTCGATTCAAAATAAGCTACAGGAAATAGTATTCTGAATCGAATGCACAATGTGAAATGAAAGAGCAAAGACGCTCCAGTGCTGTTATATTTGCTTGCCGAACAAAAGGGAGAACAGTTTTGTTCGTTGGAACTCCGCCTATTTATATTACATTCTGTGTGAATTTCATTTGTGTATATATATTTCTTTTTTTTTTTTTATCTAACTTCAATATATTTAATCTGTTTATGTTATTTGTATATACTGTTTTTCATAGTACTGCAATGTTTGTTGATTAAAACCTCTTTTTTGTAACATCTTGTATCATTTAATAAACTCTCATTAGATTAATTTAATATTTGTATACGTTGTGTAAGTAGCTTTCTTTTGCCTTTTTGCAACTTTAATTCCTTTAATCTGTTTATTTTATTTTTATTAATTCTTATTTAAATTTTCTATGCCGTTTTACATAATTGTACTTAATTTTTAAAGCCATGTATGATGCTGAAAACGCATTGTTTTTAACATCTTGTATCATTTAACAACCCCTCTTTTAAATTTTTGCTTTAATTGGTCTCGGCATTGGCTAAGATTCTTATGTTATGATGCCACATTCCCTTATCAGAAATAAGACTGTAGCAATTTTTAAAATACATATTGGTTCTTTACATTTGTCATCACACTAACAATCTAAACTTTTGCTCAGCTCCACCCCTTGCTTAGACTTTTCGTCAGTGTGTACCCGTCTAGATATAAATTTAATCCCACCCATATATCCCGTTTTGTTAGTAAAGTTTTTCGACTAGTTGCTGTTCTTTTAACTACCGTACGTCTATTTTGAGGCAAAAACAATGGTGAAAGATTCTTTCAAAACTATAATTAATAGCTAAATACTTCAAATAAAACATCCAAAAAAAGTGAACGATGCTACACCTAGCAATACAGGTTATAGATTTTGCCCCGCCCACTTAAACACTAAAACGATGATCTCTTTCTAAATGTATTTTTAAAAAATAGTTCTGAAGAAGAAGCTCAGAGGCGATTCATATTATATTATTACTCTTGGGCGACTGGGCCTCCGCATTTCTTTCCTTTCGCTATTATCCTACTGCAGGGATCGTACGCTTAAGGTATTTTTTTAGGAAAAATATCACTATTTGTTTATGGAAAAATAAATCTAGGTTAAACGCACGAAATTTCACCTTATTTAACCCCTTAACCTACGATTTACGTCTAACAGCTCCACGGTTTGGCAAATCCATAGCTACCACTAAAATATAATAGAGATTTTCTCCTTGTTTAATCATGGAATTTTGACAATTAAATTCAGCTATATTTACTGTGAAATTTTAGTGGTAAGAAGAATTTACATTTGGCTCGATCATCGTACGCTGGCTATGCCCGTCATTGTAGGTTAACCCTTTCAGGGGCAGAGGAATATCAGGAGGAGGGGGACACCAGAATATTCAAACGAATTTCTTAGTAAATAACAAAACGCTATTTTGCACTTTAATTACAAAAGCAACATTTTATTAAAATATTCTTGTTGCCAGTAGTCAGTTTTGGAATTAAAATTAGGTGGCTAGACCCTCTAGCCACCGCCCCTGAAAGGGTTAAGGGGTTAAGAAGAGATTTTTCCATAAGAAAATACTGGTACCGAAGAATTTCCTGGTCGTGAAATTTCAGGACAAGTACGATCCCTGCTACTGGGATTATACAGAAGTCTCTCTTTTTAAACGAAAGCTGTATAACTTACCTTTTTTTCTGTGTGTATGTGGTTACTATTTTTATCTTTAATTCCGAGTTCATATTGAAAATCCCGAAATAATATTTTTTATTTTAAAAATGGATGTCATTAACCCCTTAAAGGGCCGTGATGCCGCTATGGCATCACATAATTTTAATCCCTAATTGCCACATTGGCACCCGAATTTTTTAATGAAAATTTGACCCTTCTTAAGTACGCGAAAATAAAATTTTAATGGTTTACAATTAAATTTTCTTGTAAATACCGATGTCATTCAATTATTCAACATTTTACGAATACAAGTACCCGTGAAACCCTGAAAGGGTTAACAATACTGCTCGAACGTCGCTCGGGTAAGAAGAGTTTTTTTTTTTCTTCGTTACTAACACCTTTCAAAAACCACAAATGTTTAACTATAATTTTCGCTGTACTTGGCGGATTTACAAGGCAGATAATTCAATACAAAAAAGTGATTTTTAGTCCTTATTTGTAATTTATTCTGTCCAATAATAGTAATATTAAATAAAACTTTTAAGGGGTTAAATAATAGAAAATTTGATTTTCAAAATTTCTAGTATGAATTCAGGATTTCTGTATCAAGAACAGGGCCAAACTGAAAACCTTGACCCCATGTTGGAAACTACCGGTTCAGACTCGCTCTTATTCAGTAGATTTTTTTCTGCTCCATAGGCATAAAAAACATTAATTTGTAAACCATAGAGTACCGTGGGGTTAAGGGGCTCCGCCTTAGAAATTCTTCCCAAAAAGGGATCCGGGAGCCCAAAAGTTTGGGAACCACTGGTTTAATTGATCCTCTTTAATCAAAAACGAAAACAACCATTGGATGTCTTAACAGCAACTGATTCGCCCTTAAATTTTTGCAATCAAAGGGAATTGAATGGAAACCCGTTTACAGGGAGATCTGCACAGCTTTTTTCAGTATAATTCAATCTTCTCTAATATTTTAAAAACCCATCAGATTAGCGTGTTTTTAGATTCTGCGGTGTCTGAACGGGGGTTGGCGAGCGTAGCTTGCAGGGGGCAGGGCCCCCCTAGTTATTTTTATTATTATAGTTTTTTTTTAAATTATAGTTTATAGCATGTAGTTTTATGTTATATATTTTATTTATTTACTTTAAACAATTTGCCATTTTTAACACGATTATGTATCTAAGAATGTTAAATTACTGTTTTGAACGTAATTGGCAAACGATAAATAATATTGGCAATTGTCAACTATTTTTGACGATCTATCTCATGGTCCAGATAATACGTAAGTACCACTTTTTTTAATGGAAGAAATTGGAATTGAAATAATACATCGCGATTTATCGTTTGCTCCTGGACAAAAAAAAAAAAAAAAAAAAAAAAAAAAAATGGGTACTTTTATGTTAGCCGTGTGTAAATCTCGCTATTAGCATTTTTAAAATTGCCAATAACAGTAGTTACATTTCGCGTATGTAAATTAAAAACAATTCTTTGTTTTAAGTTATGGCATTATTTTCTATTATTGTTTTACTTTTCAGTTTTGCAATGAAATTAGCGTAAGGCATATATATTTTAAATGTATGTATTTTAAATGAAATGAGTAAAACATTTATATTTTGAATGAAAATAATAAAATAACAATAATAAGGTATGGAAACAATCTTTGTTGATTTATTACCTGCGCACGGCTAACATAAAAGTATCACAAATTCATAAAATCCATATATTCACCTTTCTTTGGGTAGTTGTTCATGGGATTCCTGATTAGTCTTCCGTAATCGGAGACCTCGCCAATCGGAGTATTAGCTACAATGTTGAAAGTATCATTTACGTATGAAGCGAAAACTTCACGATGAATTCTATTACAGAACATCGTATCATCCTCATCTACTACATATTTAAAATGGAAATTTGCATTTTATTCCGATTGTTTATAATATTTTGATAGGATACGCCACTATTAGTTAGGTAATGCTTTTGGGACAGGTTTTGTGTACACACAGTGTCCTACGTCGTTTAGTTATAGAGATAACGAAAAAAGTTAAAAAATTAAGTGAACCTGATTACACAGGCCTGCGAAATTGAAGTTTTTGAAAAATACAAGAGAAGTTTTCGCTAATTTTTAGCTCACAGGCTATCAAAGCCCGAGAGCTAATGTGTCCGCCCGTTCTGTATGTATGTATGTATGTATGTATGTATGTATGTATGTACGTACGTACGTATGTACGTAACGCGATAACTCTTGATAGAAACATCCGATTTGCTTCAAATTTTTTTCCTAGGTTCACTGTGATAAGGCGCTTCCCTGATTAGTTTTGGGAGTTCATTGGTTAAGGATAAAGGGGGAAAAACGGGGTTAGTCCACACACTACCCCCTTAATTCAGTTAAATGGGTTTTTCATGCAGAATGATTCGATTTGCTCCGAATTTGGTATAGCGGTTTATTATGTTAAGGAACTTCCCTGATTAGTTTTGGGGTTCATTGGTTAAGGGTAAAGGGGGGAAAACGGGGTTAGTCCACCCCCTTAATTCATTTAAATGGGTTTTTCATGCAGAATGATTCGATTTGCTCCGAATTTGGTATACCGGTTTATTATGTTAAGGAACTTCCCTGATTTGTTTTGGGAGTTCATTGGTTAAGGATAAAGAGGGAAAAACGGGGTTAGTCCACCCCCCTTAATTCAGATAAATGGGTTTTTCATGCAGAATCATTCGATTTGCTCCGAATTTGGTATACCGGTTTATTATGTTAAGGAACTTCCCTGATTAGTTTTGGGAGTTCATTGGTTAAGGATAAAGGGGGGGAAATGGGGATAGTCCACACCCCACCCCCTTAATTCAGTTAAATGGGTTTTTCATGCAGAATCATTCGATTTGCTCCGAATTTGGTATACCGGTTTATTATGTTAAGGAACTTCCCTGATTAGTTTTGGGAGTTCATTGGTTAAGGATAAAGGGGGGAAAATGGGGTTAGTCCACACCCCACCCCCCTAATTCAGTTAAATGGGTTTTTCATGCAGAATGATTCGATTTGCTCCGAATTTGGTATACCGGTTTATTATGTTAAGGAACTTCCCTGATTTGTTTTGGGAGTTCATTGGTTAAGGATAAAGAGGGAAAAACGGGGTTAGTCCACCCCCCTTAATTCAGATAAATGTGTTTTTCATGCAGAATGATTCGATTTGCTCCGAATTTGGTATAGCGGTTTATTAAGTTAAGGAACTTCTCTGATTAGTTTTGGGGGTTCATTGGTTAAGGGTAAAGGGGGGAAAAACGGGGTTAGTCCACCAACCTTAATTCAGATAAATGGGTTTTTCATGCAGAATCATTCAATTTGCTCCGAATTTGGTATACCGGTTTATTATGTTAAGGAACTTCCCTGATTAGTTTTGGGGGTTCATTGGTTAAGGGTAAAGGGGGAAAAACGGGGTTTAAGGGGTCCAGAACCTTTTGGAGTGTGTCGAAACAATAAAAAACATCGCCTTCTTCAAAGTACCAAAACGCAAACAATATGCAATTAACATTTTCTTCCCGTTCCTGCCTAAAGTATATATCCTTAACTACATTATCCAGGAAAAATAAATGTCGTACATATACAAAATTAATATTTAAATTTTAAATTTAAAAATTCATCTCACTAATGCTTGATTAAGTGCTGCGTGCATGATAAAACTCTAAATTATGCATATAGAAAACAATTTTTGAACAAAATAGGATCATAACACACCTACTTCTAACTTGAAACCAAAATATACGCAAAGAGTTTTGTCTAAAATTTAATTTTAGCACAAAAAAAAGAAAAACTTCCCCCCCCCCCCTCTCCAAGTTAAGAGCCAAAATATGTGATTTTTTTTTTCTCTTTAACCTGTAGACTATAAACAAACACATATTTGGTTAATTTTTTAGCTCACAGGCTATCAAAGCCTGAGAGCTAATGTGCCCGCCCGTTCTGTATGTATGTATGTATGTATGTATGTATGTATGTATGTATGTACGTACGTACGTATGTACGTACGTACGTATGTACGTAACGCGATAACTCTTGATAGAAACATCCGATTTGCTTCAAATTTTTTTCCTAGGTTCACTGTGATAAGGCGCTTCACTGATTAGTTTTGGGAGTTCATTGGTTAAGGATAAAGGGGGAAAAACGGGGTTAGTCCACACACTACCCCCTTAATTCAGTTAAATGGGTTTTTCATGCAGAATGATTCGATTTGCTCCGAATTTGGTATAGCGGTTTATTATGTTAAGGAACTTCCCTGATTAGTTTTGGGGGTTCATTGGTTAAGGGTAAAGGGGGAAAAACGGGGTTAGTCCACCCCCTTAATTCAGTTAAATGGGTTTTTCATGCAGAATGATTCGATTTGCTCCGAATTTGGTATACCGGTTTATTATGTTAAGGAACTTCCCTGATTTGTTTTGGGAGTTCATTGGTTAAGGATGAAGAGGGAAAAACGGGGTTAGTCCACCCCCCTTTATTCAGATAAATGGGTTTTTCATGCAGAATCATTCGATTTGCTCCGAATTTGGTATACCGGTTTATTATGTTAAGGAACTTCCCTGATTAGTTTTGGGAGTTCATTGGTTAAGGATAAAGGGGGGGAAACGGGGTTAGTCCACACCCCACCCCCTTAATTCAGTTAAATGGGTTTTTCGTGCAGAATGATTCGATTTGCTCCGAATTTGGTATACCGGTTTATTATGTTAAGGAACTTCCCTGATTTGTTTTGGGAGTTCATTGGTTAAGGATAAAGAGGGAAAAACGGGGTTAGTCCACCCCCCTTAATTCAGATAAATGTGTTTTTCATGCAGAATGATTCGATTTGCTCCGAATTTGGTATAGCGGTTTATTAAGTTAAGGAACTTCCCTGATTAGTTTTGGGGGTTCATTGGTTAAGGGTAAAGGGGGGAAAAACGGGGTTAGTCCACCAACCTTAATTCAGATAAATGGGTTTTTCATGCAGAATCATTCAATTTGCTCCGAATTTGGTATACCGGTTTATTATGTTAAGGAACTTCCCTGATTAGTTTTGGGGGTTCATTGGTTAAGGGTAAAGGGGGAAAAACGGGGTTAGTCCACCCCCCTTAATTCAGATAAATGGGTTTTTCATGGAGAATCATTCAATTTGCTCCGAATTTGGTATACCGGTTTATTATGTTAAGGAACTTCCCTGATTAGTTTTGGGGGTTCATTGGTTAAGGATAAAGGGGGAAAAGGGGGGTTAGTCCACCCCCTTAATTCAGATAAATGGGTTTTTCATGCAGATTCATTCGATTTGCTCCGAATTTGGTATACCGGTTTATTATGTTAAGGAACTTCCCTGATTAGTTTTGGGAGTTCATTGGTTAAGGATAAAGGGGGAAAAACGGGGTTAGTCCACACCCCACCCCCTTAATTCAGTTAAATGGGTTTTTCATGCAGAATGATTCGATTTGCTCCGAATTTGGTATACCGGTTTATTATGTTAAGGACCCCCTTAATTCAGTTAAATGGGTTTTTCATGCAGAATGATTCGATTTGCTCCAAATTTGGTATAGCGGTTTATTATGTTAAGGAACTTCCCTGATTAGTTTTGGGGGTTCATTGGTTAAGGGTAAAGGGGGAAAAACGGGGTTAGTCCACCCCCCTTAATTCAGATAGATGGGTTTTTCATGCAGAATCATTCAATTTGCTCCGAATTTGGTATGCCGGTTTATTATGTTAAGGAACTTCCCTGATTAGTTTTGGGGGTTCATTGGTTAAGGATAAAGGGGGAAAAGGGGGGTTAGTCCACCCCCTTAATTCAGATAAATGGGTTTTTCATGCAGAATCATTCGATTTGCTCCGAATTTGGTATACCGGTTTATTATGTTAAGGAACTTCTCTGATTAGTTTTGGGAGTTCATTGGTTAAGGATAAAGAGGGAAAAACGGGGTTAGTCCACCCCCCTTAATTCAGATAAATGTGTTTTTCATGCAGAATGATTCGATTTGCTCCGAATTTGGTATAGCAGTTTATTAGGTTAAGGAACTTCCCTGATTAGTTTTGGGGGTTCATTGGTTAAGGGTAAAGGGGGGAAAAACGGGGTTAGTCCACCCCCCTTAATTCAGATAAATGGGTTTTTCATGCAGAATCATTCAATTTGCTCCGAATTTGGTATACCGGTTTATTATGTTAAGGAACTTCCCTGATTCGTTTTGGCGATTCATTGGTTAAGGATAAAGGGTTAGTCCACCACCTTAATTTAGATAAATGTTTTTTTTCTTTGCAAGATTATTCGATTTGCTCCAAATTTGGTATACCGGTTTATTATGATAAGGAGCTTTCCTGATTAGATTTGGAGGTTCACTGGTTAAGTATAAAGGGGGAAACGGGGGCTAATTCCCCTTCACTTATTTTTTTGAGTGGCATTATTCTTTAAAATAAGAGTATAATATACAATTAGTGTGAATAGTCTGTGAGCTCAATGCCATCAGTTTAGCTGGGCACTTTTCTTTTTTATTATGTTATTTGGTGTGCTGATTTCGAAAATGACTTCCATTTTTCTCCATCACGTCAGGATGCTTTGTAAAATCGATATCTATATATTTGCAAAAATCCTATTTAAAAAGGAATTCTCTGGAACAATTTTGCATCTACTATATGACAACAGTGGTTTTTATCTATTTAAATCTATGTAAAATAATAGCTTCTTAGTGAGGAAAATTGGTTTTTCAGTAATCGATTATTTTTTATAGGTTTAAATTGATAAAAACTACTTTTGCCAGACTGCACAAGCCGCCGCTGGTCGACAGAAAAACAAACAGTTCCCTTGAAATTAAACTTTTTACATCAAATTATGGTGCATTTTCTAGAAAAAAAAATCTTTAACATACTATTTTAATTTGTTTTTATTAAGGTAAAGTACATAAAATAGAAGATTAACCAAGAGGAGCAAATATTATGTATGTGTACATGAAAGTTTCAAACAAATTTTAAACTGAGAAAAAAAAAAAAAAAAAAAAGAAATTTCTGTTTAAGTACGTATTCTTTTTTCTTTGAAATTGCTTTTTGACATTCTTCTTTTATGTTCAATATCAGGCCTATCTCGTTTTAACATCCAATAGTAGTCGGCAAGCTAGTTCTTGTCCCGTCTTCCTTGATATTTGCACTCCATATCTTTGATGTCTTGATGGAACTTTTCACCCTGCTCTTCGTTGACTGATCCTAAATTTTCGGGGGAAAAGTCCACATGTGAGTGAAAAAAATGTATTTTGACACTCGTGGAGCAACCCAATACTTAAAATTTGTCCAGCATATTCATTACAATTGGTTTACAGTAAAGGATCCTTGTAACATAGAAATTAACTGACGACACATTTGAAGGCAACTCAAGCTTCTTTTTCCTTTGTTGTCATTCTAGTCTCAAATTTTTTATCCTTCACAAGATTTCGGATATCTGGACCAACAAAAATTCCCTCATGCAACTTGGCTTCGGATAAACCTGGAAAATTTTTGCACAAGTATTTGAAACAATCGCAATCTTTTGGAACAATACAATTTTTGGCTCAACTAAGCTGTTCCGAATCACATTCTTGGTGCCTGTTTTAAGATTTAGTCTTTTCGGCCATTCTTTTTTTACCCAATGTCGAGTCTTATCACAGCTGTCCCACTCGCAAATGAAACATTGGTACTTTGAGTATCCGTCTTGTTGACCAAGAAACATGGAGATAACTTTCAAATGACCGCAAACGGTTCAACCGAGGTCAGCATATTTTATTTTGTTGAGGACGAGAGCCAGGTTTTCATAGGGTTCTTTTAAATGCACCGAGTATCCAACTGGTACAGATGCATACTGGCTTCCGTGATGAAGAAGGACAGCCTTAAGGCTCCTTTTTGATGAATCTATAAACAGGCTCAGTTCATCTTTATCGTAGATTATATTACAATTCCTCATCAATCCGGGAACATCAGAACAATAGACCAGGTCCTCCTCTTCCACAAAGTACTTAACAAATTCCTTTTATCGATTCCTGCACCAATAAAAAGAAGTTCCTTTGGCCAAAAAGTTTCTTTTTCTTTCAATCTGGAGCCCACCAATTCAGCTGCCCTTTTCGAAAGTCCCGGAACTCTAGTAAGATCATTAAGTCCAACCTGAGAGAAGGACTGAGGTGAATCGTTTTCAGAGGGCTTATATTCGGTATCGGAGCCTTGAACTTCTGAATGATCCGAGTCTGAAGACTCTGAAGAGATGACGGGCAATTTAATTGGAGACAAACGCACTGGCACATGAGGTCCATGAGGAACGGGGCCAGTGGATGGCCGATGGAATGTTCGTAAAAATCCAAGTAAAATTTAATTTTTCAAGAAAACGTGACGTGATAGAATATTTTTATTACTTTTTTAATTTAGCACCACAAAATACATTAAGTTCAGCTATCAATTCCCTTGTATTTTTTTCATCGCAGGCCTGTGTTATTAAAGGTTAGCCTTTAAAAAAAAAAAAAAAAAACTATTGAACCGATTTTGATCTAAGTGACACTGTTACATAACATTTCAGTATATGCTGCTTAGTTATAGGAAAAGTTTATAAAGCTTTAGCTATTGGAAAAGTTATAGAGTAAGGTGAACGCAATTATTACAGATACATATACTGTACTTATATAAAATGCAAATTTGTCTTTCCTTCCATCCGTTTATAATTTGAGTTTTGCTGGATGTATTTTGATGGGACTTAACACAGTTGGATAATTTTTTGTGGATGGTTGGTACTTCTTGCATGTTTGGTACTTCTTGCATGAATGGTACTTCTCTGTAGCGAAGTTTTCTTCTGGGTTATTGTTTTTCTGAAGCACAAACTTGACAACACATCAGATTGCAGAAAATCACATTACAAGGGAAAGTTCCAAAACTAGGTGAACCGATTGCGACCTTTTATTTAAAGTTATACTGAACGTATTTTAATTGGAGTTGCACAACTAGGTAATATTTCAGGTATTGTTTCAATATTTAACATATCATTCTACATTTTTAGTTATGGAGCTATGAGGAAAGTTCTCAGTGGTGTAGTTGTAAAAAAAGTAGGATAAAATCTATAGGCAGAGGGTATATACTAGAGAGTATATATGTTATAGCTATGGAGGGTGTGTAGAGTTTCGAAAAAAATTCAGAAGGTCTACGGCGTATAGCCCACGCTACATTCCTGAAAGTTCTATAATCACATTAACGCGATTATGAAAGATATATTTAACTATCTACTCCACATATAAAATACAAAGAGTAATTTCGGTCCGACCACTTATAACTTGAGTTCTTTTGAATGGATTTTAAGAAGACTTGCATTGTTAGTTAGATAAATTTTCAAGAAAGGGTTTCGTATATAACACATATCATTCTGCGTTGCTTAGTTATAAAATTATGTGCAAAAGTTCTTTAATCAGTGAGTACTATTTTGAAAGATTAGCCTCTTTAAAAGGTTCTACTGAGTTGAGTTGGAAGGAATTAATACTGGTTGTTAGAGTTGTTAGATAATATTTCAGGAAAAGTTTTAATATATAGCACATATCGTTCTACATTGCTTGGCTAGAGAGTTATAGGTGAAAGTTCTATAATCTGGTGAACCCAATTTAGAAAAATTAGTCTTATTTGAAGGTTCTACTGAATGGACTTTTATGAATTTTTTTTTAAATTTTCAGGAATGAATGTAATATGCTACATATTGCTCTACCATTCTTTTCCATATACTATTGTAAATCAGAGATGTGTCATTTGTTGAGGAATGACTCCAAAGGAACGATTCCGGCAGTGAAACTGAAGGAACGATTCCATTCTGTAAAAAGGAATCGGTCCTTTTCGGAACGATTCCGAAAAGGAACGACTCCTCGGAATCGGTCCTTTTCGGAACGGTTCCTCGGATTCGGTCCTTTTTGGAACGGTTCCTCGGATTCGGTCCTTTTTGGAACGGTTCCTCGGATTCGGTCCTTTTTGGAACGGTTCCTCGGATTCGGTCCTTTTTGGAACGGTTCCTCGGATTCGGTCCTTTTCGGAACGATTCCTCGGATTCGGTCCTTTTCGGAACGATTCCTCGGAATCGGTCCAAAATGTACCGACTCCGAAAAGGACCGATTCCTCGGAGTCGTTCCGAAAAGGACCGATTCCTCGGAGTCGGTCCATTTCGGAATCGTTCCAAAAAGGACCGATTCTGAGGAACCGTTCCAAAAAGGACCGAATCCGAGGAACCGTTCCGAAAAGGACCGATTCCTCGGAGTCGGTCCGAAATGGACCGACGGTTCTTTTCTTGTAGACTGGCCAGTTTTAATAAATTAAAATACGCTATTTTATTTCAAAATAACAGATTTTGATTCTATTAAAGCTGACTTTATTGTCAAAATATCCTTCTAATATGTGTGCCCCCCTCCCCCCCCTCCTCAAAAAAAAGAAAAAAAAAGTAAAGTAAAGAAAGAAAGAAAAAAGAAATTGAAGTGCGGGGCGGATTAGGGCGTTTAATAAACATTACTATTTCATCTTCTTGTGCTAAATTAATCTGAAAGAAATAATTTAAAAAAATATTTTATATGAATTGGATTTTTTACACCTGGGTGAAAAAGTGCCCGAGAAGGGATTCGAACCCAGAAACTTTACGTGCTTTACCGTTTGAGTACCTGGACCCCGAGGGTAATGGAACACCATGTGTACTTTAATACACTAATATATTTTCTAATTGGTAAATGTATCATACGAAATGAATTTTTTCTAAATGAATTCTTAAGGCTGTTCTCAAATCCAAAAAGATAAATTTGTGACAAAAGTTTTAATTTATTTTTATTCGGAAATGCATGAAACGAGCAGGTGTTGTTGTTCAGAAACTATGTAATCGAACTGTTTTTTCCGGGTTTTATTTTTTTGCAAACGCAATAGGCCTTTCAGAAAATAGTGTCAAAGTGGGCGTTTTGAACCGAATTTCCGCGCGAAAGAGGCATAATTTCTCAAAAATGGGTGAAAAACATGTTTGTCACGTGATCAAAATCGATTATAACTCAATAGGTAATTTACTGATCAAAAGATGGAAAACACAGTTCAAATTCCAAATCGCTTCCATGGTCAAACATTCCAATTTTATATCTTTCCGTTAAAAAATGAATTTGTATATGTGTCAAAACGTTTTACGCTTGTTGAGCAGATCACTTAAGAACAGCCTTAAGAAAAACAAAGAAAATGCTTGTTTAATTACTAGTGAAAAATATTGTTTTAAATCTGACTAGAAACAGTTTTGAATAATGTAAGAAATATATCACTAGGCCATAAAAATTGCATTTTAATATTATAATAATAACTGATTTTCAATTATTTTAATAATTGTAGAGTTACGCACTTTCATGCATATTTCACTATTTCATGTTTTTTCCTCAAACATAAATTCAATTTGACAATCCTCTTTGTCAAAATAAATGTATGACCAGCTACGAGCGCTCGAGTACCACTTTATTTCCACAGTTTGGCGTCTTGTTTTTCTCTCCTGAAGAAGATGATTAAAAAAATCTCGAAACTCCCTAAGATTGTTGTTTTAATCAACTTACATTGAGGTTTATTACATAGAGTAAAATCTGTTAGAACAAGGAATTTTTGTACAACGTTTCTTTCTTTCTTAAGATAATGAATATTTCAAAAAGCACAATGTCTAATAGTAATAATAAGATAACAGTAACAGTGGTGGGTGGGATTGAAATAATTTAACCGCTGTTCGCTCTCTTAATGGCCGTTTTGAGTATAAAAACGGGAAAGAAAATCACGTGCTACATATAGATTATCGAACTTTCTCCAACACTGCAAAATATATATATATATATAAAGCTGCAAATTTTATGCTTGTTTCGGTTTAATAGATTTATGTTATCCCTCTTTCTACCAGAGGGGTTCAATGGCCCCGACAGGTACATTTATAATGATATTTCTAATTTATTTTAAAAACTGAAATTTCTGTAAATATGGGTTTTTTCTGGGATGTTCTATTCTTTTGAGTAGAACATTCCAGAAAAAGTCACATATTTACAAAATTTTCATTTTTTAAAATGTGAAAAATCAATTTGAATGTATCTATCGGGTCTGTTGCACCGGTCTGGTATGCGGAAGGTTAATATTGCATTTAAAAAGTTTTACAATATACGAATTTAATTATTGGTTTCCAAAGAATGCACGCTGTGATTTTGTACAGTTTTTTCAATTGTTATTTTACTTCTATTTCTTGCTAAATAATTAGAATTTAAATAACTGTGACTTTGTTTTAATTCAACGTAAAATAAAAGAAAAAAAAAACAGGTTTATTGTAGTAATTTCTTATAATAATTCAGATTTCTTGATCGTTATTGATACTCGTAAATCCCGAAATCAATGCCACAAGTTCGAATTTAACAAAATGTGTTATCTATTTTAAATAGTTTTGACAATAAAAAGTTTAACTCCGAATAAAAGATAGTCAAATTCTCAAAAAATTAAGGTTGGTATTATCTATAACACGTTTACAACAGATATCTTTCATTCAACGGCCGAAACATCGTCAAAAGGATAGTTCTTTATATAGTACTACACTCTGTAATAATAATGGACATACTTTTAATTTGTTTAATTTAATTAAACCAATAAACTGTTTTTCAGTTAAAATGTTAGCAAATTTCAAATTTAAAGAAATAGAACTTTGAAGTTTAGTGAATCACTATATCTTTTGGCTGAGATAATATGTACTATATATGAATAAAATCATATATATTACTATATATATGCATATTATAATATTAATATATATAATATTATCTTATAACTATCACTAGCCATAGCCATGCTGCTAATGAATCTGTTCACCTATCTGAAGGAACTTCTACCCTTTTGTGTAACACAAGTGTTCCATGACTTCATGTGTTATGAAGCTCCAAAGATCCCAATCCAAACAAACATATTAGCATCGCAATTCACTCACACCGAACTGAGGTTCTGTATGATATAAGTGGAGAGAGGGTGACGGCGGATGAGGGTGTGAAATTAGAGAAATTCCTGTAGGTTCTCGTGAAATTGGAGATTCAAAAAGAGTTGTAAGTTAATTGAAATTCTACGTAGTTAACAGCAGCTCACAAATAGCGATGTTAGGGTAAAAGACAAGACATACATCAGTCACTCAGGAAAGACAGTGTGCAAAAACGTGCTTTCTTTTTAACTCTTTCCAATAAAGTTAGTGTTTATGAATGCGGTTTGTCTGTCCGTCAGACCGTCTGTTCACGCTCTAAGGCAAGTCACACACTAAGGCGACACATAAGACATGTCGCTTGAATTCGCTAAAAAAACTGGTTTAAAACAAGTTTGCAACAACTTCGTTCTTTGTTTCGACCGGTTTTTGCACTTCATGTTGCGCTTTGTGTCGTTCTGCGGTCTCAGTGTGTGATATACCTAACTCCCGTAAATATACTCGGATTCCCATGCAATTGATATATGTTAATGATGTTTACCATAGGATGTGTGGTATTCAATATGAAGAGTGTAGCATTAATAGTTTATTTCCAGGGGCACACAAAAATATTTCGTTACATTATGGTCAACGGGAAAAAATCGTTTGCAGCGCATTTTAATGACATTAAGCTATTTCAAATGCATTAAAATTGATATATATCACTGAATTGCACTACAAGATGATTGCTATAGAATAGGGTGTTTCACTTCTGAACCAGATCCTGAAGGCGGTGATAATAATGTTGATGAATTATGCGAAATATCCTGTGTGCGTAAAGTTAGGGAGCTGAGGAGAAAGACGATAAAGGGGATAAAGTTATTGAAAGTACAGACACTGGGACAAAAATGTAATCTATTTTAACTAGTTACATATCCAAACCAGTAGGGCCATCCAAATGAAAAATGAGATTCAGAATGAAAAATGAAATTAAGATTACCTAGAGGTAGATTTTGAAGAGGAATCTATGAGACTAAAAATTCCTAGACCCTGGTGACAAATATCAGAGCAATAATAAAATTTCCTATACAGGATGTCCACTCTCAACGATGTTCAATAGCTAATTCCTAAACCGTTAGTCCTACCACCATGGTCCTACCAAGTGGAACCATATAGTTCCAATTACAAAAATGTTTTAAATGGGGGTAAAGAAGTATTTAAAAAGTGATTTGGGTCAATAGAATCATTTCTTGAAAAATTATGAAATTTAATTTTTTATACGATCCCCCGGTCCTTCAAGTTATAGTTAGTAAAACTTTCCTATTACACTTACAAGTAAGACAAATAAAAGTCCTATTATTCTACGACTAAAACTGACCGAAGTAATGGCTGTTTAAACTTGGAGCATATTTTTTGCTGCGAAATAGGGGTCATTTACAAATTTACTAGAAATATAAATAATCTTCAGATATATAAAAACAATATTTGATAGTAAAATTAACATTGCATTATAAATTTGAAATCTATAATCATTCTGAAATATTAATGCAAAATATACAGCTTGTACTAAACATATAGCAGGAAAAAAATAATAGAATTTTCGTTAAATAAAATGTTGAAAAGCAACAGCCTCGATTATTTACACACTGAATCCAAAAATGGCCTTCATTTTTTATCACAAAGTACAGATTTTTTGCAAATCGTAAATTTGAAAGCTAAAAAGTGAAAAATTTTGGGAAATCTGATTCTGATAGTATAAAATAGACGTGATTGTTATTTCTTTAACTTTTGATAATTGATTTTTATGTATTTTTTACTATTGAATCCGAAAATGACCTTCATTTTTAACCATCATGTCAGGATTTTTCGCAAATTGTAAATTTCAAAGTTTAAAAGTTCAAAGTGTTAATTGAACCTCTTCCCTTCCCACATCATCGGATCCCCGAGCTGTTTAGCTGTAAGAATCCCAGTATAAGCCAAAAATTGAATAAATTCTTGAATTAAATAAAATTAAATTGAATAAAAGAAGTTTTACATCCATTTTATAGTATCAGATTTTCGCTATTTTTTAACTTTGAAATTTACCATTTACAAAAATGTCTAACATGATGGTTAAATTAGAAGGTAATTTTTACATTCAGTGCTAAAAAGCACATACAAATCAGTCGTAAAAGTTAAAAAATACAACCATCGACTCTATTTTATAGTATTAGCTATTTTTTCAATTTTGAAATTTACTATTTTGAAATTTACTATTTGCGAAAAATTCTGACATGATGTTTAAAAATGAAGGTAATTTTCGGATTCAGCGCTAAAAATACATAAAAATCATAATTTTAAAAATACATAATTTTAAAAATAAAAAAACACAACCATCGCAGTCTTGTGTTATCTAATCTAAAACTTTTTAGTAAACTTGTTGGCAGTAATCTATCCGAAATTTTTTGTGTTACCCTGTAAAATAAGTACATAATGGTAAGCACTGAAAATCATAATAATATTACATTGTCATCTGATTTACGTCAATATGTAAAATTTAACCTCGATCGCATATTTTAAAGTGATTTGAATTTCGAGTACAAATTTTGAACTGGAAAGACATACATACGATCGTTTCAAGTTAACCCGTTACCCGCTGTTGTTGCGTTCACGCAACGGTCAAAATAATTGCTCATGCTTACATTAATTACTTTGTCACCACTCTTTTACAATTAAAAAAATTGCCTTATTTATTGGCAGAAATTTTGATATTTTAATAAAGCGGAAATTACCTTTCTGAATTTGTGGTGACAAGCGACTTTCAACAAGAAATTTGAAAATTCCTACTTATAGTTTTGGCGGTTAATACGTTAAATAAAAGCTTATAAAAATAGCTTAGTTTTTGTTAAAAAAATCATGAAAAGAAACAGCTTCAAATCCTTACAAAAATCTGTCGTAATACGATTTCTTTCAAAGCGCAGCTACACATGAAATAAATCCTTCAAATACTTTAAGCACTTTGTTTACGACCCCTAGAAGCATGTCTAAACTCATGTGTATTCGGATGCAGAAAAGTGGCATAAGTCTTGCATTTCAAAATTTCGTATAACTTCATGAATTTTAGTGTTAGATGAATGGGACTTTTTTTGTCTTTCTTTTAAGAGAACAGGAAATTTTTACTAAATACCTCTTATAGGGCGGGGGACCGTATAAAAAATTAAATTTCGTAACTTTTTTAGAAATATTTTTATTGATCCAAACGACTTTCAGAATAATTTTTTACCTTATTTAAAACATTTTTGTAATTGGAAATTACAAATGGTCAGTTGAATGGAAATTACAAAACCGGTCTATGACTAACGGTTTAGGACTTAGCCACTGAACATCGTTGAGAGTAAAGACACACTGTATAAAATAATAATATAAATGGACGGTCATTTGACGACATATTTTCAAGAGAAACCAATGATTACACTGAAAATCGAATAGACCTTGCACCGCCCTTAAATTTCCAAGCGGAATTATGCTTTATACCATAAATCATAAAGTTAGAAATAACTCCAAATTAATTGCACGCACTGATCAATGAAATGAACTCTTAAAAACAAAATCATCTGTCCAAAACATTACAAAATTAAGGCGACTGGATGCGTAAGAAAATGGATGGGTACATAAAAAAATAAATTAGTAAAAAATATTATGGATTGCATGTGGTTCTCTTTATCTCGGAAGTGTTTTTTTTCTCCTTGGAATCCTTTATTTTTCAAAATCGTTCTTTTTTTCTCGGAATCGTTCCTTTTTTCTCGGAATCGTTCCTTTTTCTCGGATTCGTTCCTTTTTCTCGAAATCGTTCCTTTTTCTCGGATTCGTTCCTTTTTTTCGGAACGATTCCAAAAGGAACGACTCCAATGAACTCGTTCCTTTCGGTGAACGACTCCGGCTGGAACGATTCCTTAAAAGGAACGATGTTGCCCATCTCTATTGTAAATTATCGACTAAGAGATGTGCTCCTTAACAGTCCAAATTTTGTCTGACACATTAGATGATATAAAATCGTAATGGCGTTCATATTGTTTTCAGCAATACGGAAGATCATTGGAGATAAATGTTTATATTGCTATAAAATACCAGATCAAATGCACCGATATATTTCGTTTCATTAAAGTTCCCTTTGGGGAAATCAACCAGCGTAGCGGGCGAAGACTGCTTGTTAGATATAAATGATCTCTAGGAACATTTCTTAAAAAATTCGAAATTTAAAAGCGGTGAAAATTCGCGAAAAGCGTTCTAAAAAACGTTTTAAATGGCTATTTCTACGCAATCTCTGGAAGTATCAAACCGATTTCAAAAGTAATGTTTGGAATTTGATGGTGACAGCCCTTGCTCTAACATAGGCTTTGTTTCATGTCGTTGTCACTACTACCTGGGGGTTGCAGGAGCAAAGAACGTTCTAAATTGCGATTTTTGTGATACATTATGGGCTAGCAACTTAAAATTAGGCCTGGTAATTACTTATAAGGTATATAAATGCTCTCTAAGAAAAATTTCTAAAAATTCGAAATTTAAAAGGGGGGGGGGGAGGCTCGAAAAGCGTTCTAAAAACGTTCTAAATTGAGATTTCTGCGCAATCTCAGGAAGTATCAAACCGATTTCAAAAGAATGATATCAAAATGATGGTGTTATTCCCTGTTCCAACATAGGCTATATCTTATGTTCAAGCCATTACCCCAAAGGGGGTGCTGGAGCAAAAACGTTCTAAAAATGCGAATTTATGTTATTGAAGAGCACTAGAAACATGAAATTTGGCATGGTAGTTACTTATCAGATACAAATGATCTCTAAGAACATTTCTTAAAAAATTCGAAATTTAAAAGCGGTGAAAATTCGCGAAAAGCGTTCTAAAAAACGTTCTAAACGGCGATTTCTACGCAATCTCAGGAAATATCAAACCGATTTTATAGGCTATATTTTATGTTGATTTCATTACCACCTGGGGGTTGCAGAAGCAAAAAATGTTCTAAATTGCGTTTTTTGTGATTCAGAGGGGTCTAACACTTTGAAATTTGGCATGGTAATTACTTAAAAGATGCAACTGTTTTATAAGAACCGTCGAAATAAAATTCCAAATTTAAAAGGATAAAATGTGCGAAAAGCGTTCTAAATAACAATTTTTATACAATCTTATGAAATTACAAACCGATTTCAAACATAATAGTTACAAATTGGTGAAGAACCTGCTAACTATAAGCTATGTTTTATGCCGGTGCCACAACCACCAGAGGATTGCAGGAGCAAAACACGTTCTTAATGGCGATTTCTGTGATACTGAAGAGTCTAGAAACTTTAAGTATGACATGGTAGTTGCCTATAAAATATAAATGCCTTCTAAGAACTGTCGAAAATAAATTCGAAATTTAAAAGGGGTGAAGAGAAGGGAAGGAGCGAAAAGCATTCTAAAAATACTCTAAATTACGATTACAATGCAATCTCAGGATTTAATAGACCGATTACAAAAGTAATGGTTGCTAATCAATGGTGACAGTTTCTGATCTTAAATAGGCTATATTTTATGCAGGTGCCACTAGAACCTGGGGTTAGCAGATACAATAAAAGTTCTAAACAAGCATGTAAAAACTTTCTAAATTACGTTTTCTATGGAATATTAGGAAATACCAAACCCGATTTCAAAATTAATGTTGGCAAATTAATGGTGACAGACTTTGTTTCAATATAAGTATTTATATTAGTTACACTACCACTAGAGAGGTGGTAGACCGTTAGGCAAGAAGCTTGGAATTTGACATGATGGTTAATTTTAAGATGTAAATGCGTACTGAGAACGGTTTCTAAAAAATTCAAAACTTCAAATGAATACTGAAATGAGTTTATGACATGAGCACAAAAGCTTCAAAATACTTTCTAAATTATCATTTATTTAGAATTAGTTTTATTTCTTCTTATTAATTTAAGTCCCATTTCTGCCTAATGCAGTGTAATAATGAAGTTTAGTCAAAATGTGGCTTAATTAATTATTTTTGAATTATTCCTAAAGGTATAATTTCTTCTAATAAAAATTAGACATACAAATATCACTTGGCATAGTTCAACTATTAAGCGAGCAAAGCCGCGGGGTTTGCCAGTAATAATATTATAAATGTCAAAGTGTGTCCGAAAGTTTGAATGAAGTCAACGTCTAAACGGTTGAATTAATGTTTTTGTATCTTTGCATAAAGGTGTATTATAAAACGGAAATGAACATAGGCTATATTTTATTTAACTTATTCAAAGAATTTTCTTAATAATTCAAAATTTCATTTTTTTCATACAAAATCAATTGACATTTTTCCGACAAATTTAACCATCTTTCTTTCTTGTTGCCAAAAAAATCTAAATCTGGAATAATAATTTCTCCTCTACAATTAATTAAAAATTAAAATAAAAAGAATTTAAAGAAAATAAATATGACGTCATAAGTGAAATGAAAAATGGTGTATTTTTTATTATGCATGAAGGATGAATATCGGTTACGTTAATAAGGGGTTTTCAGCCAAAAATGAGTCATAATTAGATGGAAAAAGAATCATATTATTAATAAAGTTATTCGCTTGGAAAAATATGATGTCATATTTGAAATAAAACAGGCATTTCCAAGTATTCGTTAAAAATACAAGGGGCATGAATATCAGTAACTAATGAAAATAGATAAATAATGACGTCATATTAAAACGAATAACAGAAATATTTTTTACTAATGGACCCTATTCTCGCTTTCAGTTCGAGGCTATAAAAAACGCCATTTTACCAATTGTTACGTCACAGGAATACTGTCCATACTGATTAAAAAGTTTGAATATAAGTTACATACAAATAAGAGTTTTCTTTCAAAATTCACGTTATGATTCTCAGGAGAAGATATTTTTGGTGGAAGAAAAGGGAATCAAAACGGATTAATATATTTTTTGACGTTATTTCCTCATTAAAATTAAAAAGAATTGAATTTCAATTAGTATAAAAGGTACAAAAACATGATTAAAATAAATTTTTCAAAACTGAAAACATATTTACAAACATCGGAGCTTCGTGAAAGAATTTATTCCACAGAAGCGAAAAACCGCCTAAAAGTTAGCACCCCCCATGACGAAAAATAAGAAAGTGACATATACATTTCGATTGATCATCGTTTGATCAACTTTATTTCATGAGTTATGATTAAAAAGAACCGGGGGGGGGGGTTACTTTTAGGATAGCTCAAAATGCGCAAAACTAAAAAAAAATTAGCGATCCTTATCAGAAATCGTCCGTAGAGATTTGTTCAACCATTTTTAGTGTTTGATCAAACACCGAAATGCCTCCAAAATCGATATTTTTAGGAGCAGACCCCTAAAAGCTAGCCGCCTCCCCACCACCACCACCCTTGACGAAATTTCGGTACAAAAATGGTTCCATCTAACGTGAAATCGTATGTAGAGATTTGATCAATCATTTTTAGCGTTTGATCAAACCTGGAAATGCTCCCAAAATTGATATTTTTTGCAGCGGACCCCTAAAAGTTAGCCCCCCATTAACGGAATTTCGGGACAAAAATGGTGCTATCTAACGTGAAATCGTTTGTAGACATGTGATCAAACATTTTTAGCGTTTGATCAACCAAAATCGATATATTTCGGTGCAGACCTCTAAAACTTAGCCCCCCCCCCCCCCTCGAACGAAGTTCCGGACAAAAATGTTGCCATCTAATGTGAAATAGTTTTTACAGATTTTAACAACCATTTTTAGCGTTTTTTCGAACACGGAAATGCGCTCTAAATCAATACTTTTAGCAGCGGAACTCTAAAAATTAGACCCCAATAGACGGAATTTCTGGACAAAAATGGTGCCATCTAACGTGAAATCATTTGTAGAAATTTGATCAACCATTTTTAGCATTTGATCACATGCGGAAGTGCCCCCAAAATCGATGTTATTAGGAGTACACCTCTAAAAGTTAGACCCCCTTCTCTTAATTTCGAGACAAAAAGAAGGGTGCCATCTAACGTGAAATCCTTTGAAGAATTTGATGAACAATTTTTAGCGTTTGATCAAAGCCGGAAGTGCCCTCAAAATCGATATTTTTAGGAGCACACCCCTAAAAGTTAGCCCCCCGTTCTCGTAATTTCGGGATAAAAATGGTGTTATCTAACATGAGATCGTTTCTAGAGATTTGATCAACCATTTTTAGCGATTGATTAAACACGGAAATGCGCTTAAAATCAATATTTTTAGCAGCGGACCCCTAAAAGTTACCCCCCCCCCCTTTGACGGAATTTCGGGATAAAAATGGGGACATCTAACGTGAAATCGTTTGTAGAGATTTGATCAACCATTTTTTGCATTTGATCAAACCCGGAAGTGCCCCCAAAATCGATATTTTTAGGAGCACACCCCTAAAAGTTAGCCCCCCCCCCTTCTCGCAATTTTCTGGACAAAAAGGTTGCCATCTAACATGAAATCGTTTCTAGAGATTTGATCAACCATTTTTAGCTTTTGGTCAAACCCGGAAACGCACGTAAAATTAATATTTTTAGCAGCGGACCACTAAAAGTTAGCCTCCACTTGACGGAACTTAGGGCCAAAAAGCTGCCATCTAACGTGAAATCGTTTGTAGAATTTGATCAACCATTTTTAGCGTTTGATCAAACTCGGAAGTGCCCCCCATAATCGATATTTTTAGGAGCAGACACATAAAGGTTAGCCCCCCCCCCCTTTTGTTACGGAATTTCGGGACAAAAATGGTGCTATCTAACGTGGAATCGAGTGTAGAGATTTGATCAACCCTTTTTAGCGTTTGATCAAACCCGGAAACGCACCCAAAATTAATATTTTTAGCAGCGGACCATTAAAAGTTAGCCTCCACTTGACGGAACTTAAGGACAAAAATGCTGCCATATAACGTGAAATGGTTTGTAGAGGTTTAATCAACCATTTTTAGCATTTGATCAAACCCGGAAATGCGCTCTAAATCGATATATTTACGTGCAAACCCCTAAAAGTTAGCCCTCCCTCTTCGTATTTTCGGGACAAAAAGGATGCCATCTTATGTGAAATCGTTTATAGAGATTTGATCAAACATTTTCAGCGTTTCATCAAACCCGGAAATGCCCCCCAAAATCGATATACTTAGGTGCAGACTTCTAAAATTTAGTCCCCCCCCCCCCTCTTGACGGTATTCCTGGACAAAAATGCTACCATCTAATGTGAAATCTTTTGTACAGATTTGAGCAACCATTTGTAGCGTTTGATCAAACACGGAAATGTGCTTAAAATCAATATTTTTAGCGGCGGACCCCTAAAAGTTAGCCCCCCCCCCCCCTTTGGCGGAATTTCGGGACAAAAATGGTGCCATCTAACGTGAAATCATTTGTAGAGATTTGATCAACCATTTTTAGCATTTGATCAAACCCGGAAGCACCCCCAAAATCGAGATTTTTATGAGCACACTTCTAAAAGTTAGTCCCCCCCCCCTTCTCGTAATTTCGGGACAAAAAGGGTGACATCTAACATGAAATCGTTTGTAGAGTTTTGATCAACCATTTTTAGCGTTTGATCAAACGCGGAAATGCGCTTAAAATAAATAATTTTAGCAGCGGACCCCTAAAAGTTAGCCCCCCTTTGACGGAATTTCGGGACAAAAATGGTGCCATCTAAAGTGAAATCGTTTGTAGAGATTTGATCAACCATTTTTAGAATTTGATCAAACTCGGAAGCGCCCCAAGCACTCTTCTAAAAGTTACCCCCCCCCCCTTCTCGTAATTTCGGGACAAAAAGGGTGCCATCTAACATGAAATCCTTTGTAGAATTTTGATCAACCATTTTTATCGTTTGGTCATACCCGGAAACGCGCCCAAAATTATTATTTTTAGCAGCGGACACCTAAAAGTTAGCCCTCACTTGGCGGAACTTAGGGAAAAAAATCCTGCCATCTAACGTGAAGTCGTTTGTAGAGAATTTATCAACCATTTTTTGCGTTTGATCAAACCCGGAAATGCGCTCAAAATCGATATATTTACGTACAGATCCCTAAAAGTTAGCTCCCCCACCCCCCCTTGACGGAAGTTTGGGACTATAATCTGCTGTTCGAGAAAGTATTTCTGAAGTATGTTCGAAATGATACCTGTTGTGTTTTGTGCTAAAGAAAAGTGAAATAACGTTGTCCACCTGTTTTGTTGATAAGAAGTTCTGTTGATAAGAAGCCCCCGTTCCGAAATTCCGTCATACGGGAGCAAACATTTAGGGTTCTGCTTTTAATAATATCGATTTTGATGGCACTTCCGGGTTTGGTCAAACGCTAAAAATGGCTGATCAAATCTCTACAAACGATTTCAGGTTAGATGACATCATTTTTGTCCCGAAATTCTGTCAAGGGTGGGGGAGGGGTAACTTTTAGGGGTCCGCTCCTAAAAATATTGACTTTGGGAGTACTTCCGAGTTTGATCAAACGCTAAAAATAATTATTCAAATCTCTACAAATGATTTCACGTTAGATTTTTCCAACGAAATTCCGTCAACAGGGGCGGAGGGTGGGGTAACTTTTAGGAGTCTGCACCTAAAAATATCGATTATTGGGGGCACCTCCGGGTTTGATCAAACGCTAAAAATGGTTGATCAAATCTCTAAAAACGATTTCACGTTAGATGGCACCATTTTTGTCCCGAAATTCCGCCAAGGAGGGGCTAACTTTTAGGGGTGTGCTCCTAAAAATACCGATTTTGGGAGAACTTCAGAGTAGATCAAACGCTAAAAATGGTTGATCAAATCTCTACAGACGATTTCACATTAGATAGCACAATTGAAGAGCTGAGTGGATAAACATGTTATGCTACATTTTTTTTTTTTTTTTTTGGATTTTTTGGATGAAAGCGTTATGAGGTATCCTGTCACATGGTGAAGCTAAAATACTAAGATTCTATTTAGTCTTGAAGATTTAAGACATTATTCATTAATATTTAATATTTTAATATTTAATAATGTCAATAATATTAATAATTTTTAATACTTGAAAATTAAATATGAATAAGTTTTACTGAGAGAGTTTAATACCATAGAGTAGGTGGGGGCAAAGATATGCACTGCCTGATTTAATATGAAGAAACATTTCTACAATCACGACCGCTTGGTAGTAGTTTGGTCTCATGTGTAGTAATTGTGTGTTCAAACCTTATGAAAAAAGTAGCACTCCGTGCCAAGGAAATGAGATAAGTTTAAATTTTCGAATTTTGATCTAATATTTTTTAAATTTCACTCTATTGTTTAGCTAACAATACTTCGAATTTTTACAAATCCAAAAATTCAGTGGAGAACGAAAGCTCTATAGCTTCTAAATGCCGTATAGTTTATCTCGATCGCATTTGTTTAAACTTGTAGGTAGTCGGTTAAGTAAAATACTGCAGAATGGGGTAAAAATACGCATCCGTCTTGGGGCAAACGCACAAGTTTAAGATTCGGGGCTTTGCCTTATTGTTTTAGCTAGATGTAAAGCTTTCCACAATAACGTTGTGGCAAGTTTTATTTTTTATCATATTGTATAAAATATAATAGCTACTTAACTAATATAAGCTAGTTAACTACATTTTCCTTTTTCTAGTTAAGTTTTTTTTTAATATGGAACGTTGATATCTACCTATCTACTTTTAAAAATCAATATTCTTGTTTCATAAAACAATTTTGTTTTAAAGTCTTAACCATTAACTCCTGTTAACGGTCTCACAGACTGCTGCTATATTCATTTTTCATAGCTTAACTTGTAATTTTCAATTTAACTATTGATGTTAATTTAATTTTGATTCGTTTGGAAACTTAATAGTATCGCTAAAGACTTCTAAATGAGGAGAACTTTTATTATAATAGGCCTTTCATAAAGTTTAGCTCAAAAACAGTATCTTATGAGTCAGTCAACCCTTTTATTCAAGGGGTCTTTAAGACCGCTCACAGTATTTATGCAGCAATTTTTGTCACAGTAGTTTGAGGTTAACTGCTATTTGCAATCTCACAGACTTGTCTTATGTCTTTTTCTTTTTTTTCATGGTTTAACTTACAATTTCAGTTTAACTATAAATACTAGTGAAATTTACTAATGCTTTTGCATAACTCATTCGTTTTATTGGAAATGGGTCAAAAATTCGCACTGCGTATCTTTGCCCCACCACTGCGTACTTTTAGCCCAACTGATGGGGCAAAGATACGCAGAGCAATGTTTTTTTTTTAAATTGCAATTTCTCACAGAATTATAATTTGACAGAATGTCGGTTGATGGTAGCACTTGCCTAATGTTCTA
The DNA here is from genome assembly GCA_963932465.1 of Maratus speciosus. Taxonomy (NCBI): domain Eukaryota; kingdom Metazoa; phylum Arthropoda; class Arachnida; order Araneae; family Salticidae; genus Maratus; species Maratus speciosus. The sequence continues at coordinate 131,517 of CAWVRF010000135.1, read as the reverse complement.
ATCTAACATTTTAATCACTCATTACATAAGTTTAGACCAATGTGTGTGTTAAAAATGAAAATGTATGAAAAGTTTTTTATTATTAAAATCCATTTATATATTCCGGTGCCCCAAGTGCTCCCAAAATGGATAAAAAATGAAATTTTTATGAAAATGTACATTTTTTTAAAAATTGTTTTAATTGCTTTTGGCGCGGGGTGCGAAAGTTGTCTTTTATGTATATTAGTTTACACATTTTTTTAAATTGAAATCCACTCATATCTTCCGGTGCCCCAAGCGCCCCAAATGTAGTTAAAAATTGAAATTTTTATGAAATGTTATATTTATATATTTTTTTAATATTTTTTTTTATTAAATAATTTTTGGCGCGGGTGCGAAAGTTGTCTTTTAAGCATACTAGCGTACATGCAAAAATTTTCAACTTCGATAAATTTCTTCCGGTGTCCCAAGACACATAAATATTTGCCGAAAGTCGATTTTTATGCAAATTTTGAATTAAAAAATATATGTAAAAATAAGAGTTAAAGAATCATTTGTATAGCGTAAAAAGTACTCTTTATAAAAGATAAAAAATTGTTTATCGTTTATTATTAAATGTATAAAATTATTCTTTTATACTACATAGATAAGACCACACAAAAGTGCAAGTGATGAAGGGCACAAAGTCCTACACAAAAACCACAAAAGAGGAACATTATAGTACTCTTGTAAAAGAACCTTACTCTCAGTATATTGTTCACGTTTCAATTGCAACAGGAAAAGCTAAAGCCATAAAAGAAGCAATAATAATTTTTTTATCAAATAACATACAATTATATTTGCTTACAGTAATTGGATGCGAAGGAACATATGTAAATATTGGGCACAAAGGAGGAATTATTTGCCTGATGAATCTGAACTCAATAGACTCTTACAATAATCATTTGTTTGCTTTATACAAATGAACTGCGTTTACGACATTTACTAAATTCTCTACATGGTGCAACAATTGGTTCTACAGCTTTTTGTGGGCCAGTTGATACAACAATCAAAACCCGTAGTTTCTTTTTCTTCAATAAGCGTGGAGAATATGCCGGATAACACAGATAGAATGGTTCTCAGCAATGATCAGCAATATTTATATGGTATTTGCATAGCAATATCGCCTGGTGAATGTGGTTCTGACCTGGCATTAAAAAAACTTGGTCCAGTTGTTCACTCAAGATGGCTGACAACTGCAGGTAGAATTTTAAGGCTGTATGTGGCCACAGAAAATCCATTTGAGAATCTAACTATTCTTACAACATATATTATGGAGGTATATGCATATATGGAGGTATGTGTATGGTTCCATATCAAAACAAATCTCTTCATAAAAAAAGGAGCGCGGCATATTTGGAAACTTATCACGTTTTCTAGATATTTTGAACTCAATCTAAGAGAGATAGTACACGCTGTTTTTCAACGATATATCTTCTTTTGTCATCCAGAAAATTTGTTATTGGCAATGCTCTCATGTAACAGAGAGCATATCAGGTCTTCAGCAATACGAAAGCTAATTTGTACTAGAAATGAAAATAGAACAACACCAGAAATAAGAATTTTTCAAGAACCGAAAATACACTTCAAAGCAAAGGATTATTATGAACTTATTAACTGGCAACGAGTTGGATGTTTTGAACCCACTCTTTGGATGAATGTGCCTTGCGAATAAATTGCGGCCATGGTAAAATTAGGAAAAACAGAGGAATGGTCAAAATATCCATGTAATACCCACGCTGTTGAAAGATGCATTCGCCTAGTGTCTGAGGTATCAGAAAGCGTATCTGGACAAGTAAAGAGACAAGATTTCATATTGAATAGAATAACATCAAGAAATCATATCAAACATAAATTATTACAACACCAAAAATTATTACAAACTTCAGAAATATGTAAATCTTCAAAATAAAAGAAGTAAAAAACTTTCTACGTAAGTTCAATTTTTATAATTTGTATGATTTAGTGCTTTTATTTTTTTTAAATTATACTTCATGTATTATTATAAAATTATTATTATTTATAAGTTTATTCTTTATTAACTAAACACTTTGCCAGATTTCTAAACAGTTTTCGTAAATGAAAATTTTTTTTAATGCATTTTCTTAAAAATTACAATTTTTAACTATACTTGGGGCACCGGAAGATATGAAAGGATTTAGATAAAGAATTATGTAAATTGCACAATTATGTAGTACACCCAATGCACAACTTCACACCAGGCCTTAAATGTAATTTAAAATAAATAAATAAAAAAAATACATATATAAATTTTCATAAAATTTTCATTTTTAAATTATTTTGGGGGCGCTTGGGTCACCGGAAGATATGAATGTATTTCAATTTTAAAAATATGTAAACTAATATACTTGACAACTTTTGCACCCCGCGCCAAAACTAATTAAAAAAAATTTAAAAATATCTAAATTTTCATAAAAATTTCAAATTTAAACTATTTTGGGGACGTTTGGGGCACCGGAAGATATTAATAGATTTCAATAATAATATAGGTATAAACTAGAACTTTTGCACCCCGCGCCAAAAGTAATTTCGAAAAAAAATTATTTTCGTATACTTTTCGATCCACCCTAATGCATAGTTTTAAATGATTCATGAAGTGAAAGAATATATATATTTTTATTTCGACAAATATCATTCCGTAGGAAAATCTAACCTAGTAAAAGCGTCGTCATATTTTAAATCATTAGCTGCTTTTCTTTCAGAAAATATTAGCATTTTATAGCAGTTATACAAAATGGCGTGATTTGCAAAGAATTTAACAATCGCAAATACATAAGTTTAACACCCTTTTACCGTACAATCTCCAGGAACACTGGTGTCAATAAAATTTAATAAAATGGCACATGAAAATCTTAGACACAGAAAAGTTAGTTCGTTAATCTGATATGAAAGTCGACTTTAAAAAGTTTAGCAAGTAATTTTAATTTGAGATTAGGCTTTACATGTGACATCATTTACTTGTAAACAAGAGCCAAAACCACTAATTAAGCAATAAATTCGCCTTTCACCTCAGATCCCACTAATTTTTAAAGGCATTCTGATTATCGAAAAGCGAAAAGGAAGAAGGGAAACTTTCTTTCGATTTTAAAATATCGAAATCTATAGTTAAAAATCTCTCTGAAACACAATCTCTGTTCCCCATTGGAGCATATTCCTGCAAATTTCAAAGCTTTCATAAGCCAAAATTACAGCACAACAATAGATATGAAAATGTTTATTCATAATTGGGGTGCTTTTCCATAAATAGATTTATTTATTCCGCGAAAGCAATAAGCAATTCTATTGCTTAAATAATAAGTATTTAGGCTATAGAGTTTTCGGAGCGTGATAAACATTTTGATATTATTGGTAGATCTACAGCTGATTAAAGTGTGGTAGCGTGAAATTAAAATGTAATAAATATTTGAAAGTTAAAGATATTTCTCGTACTCTTATTATTTATTTTTGAACTTTGGTGTTCCACCACGTTTGATTATTATTTTTTTAATACCATTTATAGTTTTTTCTACCAAGATATGATTTTCTGAAATATAAACACAATGTTGCATGTTGATTTTTCGATTATTATAATCTTATCAAAGTCACGTCTGAAGTGACCTGTTAATAACAGCTTTCCTTTAAAAATATTTACTAATATATTTCTTTAAATAATATTCTTTGTCTCGAAAACATAAATTAAATCAATATCCTTGAACGGAATAAATATAAAATAGAATAAATATAAATAATAAAATAGAATAACAGAGATGTAAATTTATTCCTCATTTAATCTTAAAAAAGGTGTATGAAATTTCATGCTCACGAAAGAAATTTAAATGATGCTATATATATAAACAAAAATAAGCAAATTGGGATCATCAGAAGCGTTTCTACTATAAAATGTGATAAAAGGTTAATTATATATGCTTTTAATTATCGAAATTTTTTGCTTAATTGATTAATTTATTCTTCTTTAAATGTTACGTGAACGCAGTCACGGGTAACAGCTAGTCTTTTATATGTATAGCTTATATATTATCGGTACCATGTCAAATTATCCAATATGAAAACAGTGTTGCCAAAGGGCTACTTTTTTAAAATTCAGATTTCTTGACTGGCACCACTTTTTTGAAATAGTAAAATTCGTCTTATTTAACCTTATTTAATGACATATTAATTAAGGCGAAAACAAGGGGAATTTTACCATTTCAGAAAAGTGGTGCCAATCAAGAAATCTGAATTTTAAAAAAGTAGCCCACTGGCAACACTGTTTTCTTATTGGATAGTTTGACATAGTACCGATGCTATACGTATATAACAGATATATTAGCGACACCAGCTGTTTTGTGAAAGATGCGTTTTAAGAAACAGAATTTTGTGAAGGGTCTACTTGTAAGAGGAAAAGTTTTATGACGGGATGTTTAACGGATCACAATGATTTCTAAAAAGACTCTTGTCTTTGTGATTGTTTCTGCATAATTTTATCGATTGTGATGTATTACAATGATACAACCAGTTTCAATAGTCTTAATTTTATAGGAATCGCTTATTTTCTTACAAATATTCATTTTCTAATTTACAAATAGTCCGGGAGGAAGCGACATTTTAAGTTAACCATTTAAAATGAGCTGATATTCAAATATGTAATTTATCTTACCTGATCAATTTCGAAAACAGCCGTCAGCTGTTACCAGAACGTTTGGTGTGGCAGCGGGGCTGCATAATTTGCCAATCAAATGTAAATGAATGGCAAATCTATTACGGGAAATTGAAACATATTACCGCGACTTGTGGTAATCTTTTCTAATCGAGTTACCATTAATCTCACTTTGACTGACTGGTGTTACAGCCTCCGAGACCGCATCCTCAGCTATTCAGACAGCTTATGTCTGTTTTCAAGACTGATTAGGTAAGAACTGTTATGTATTTGAAAATCAGCTTGTATAAAAATATTAAGTTAAAAATGTCGTTTCCGAGAGGTAGCAATTATTTATTACAAACAGTTAATTATTAATTAAAAATAATTAATTAATACTTTCTTAATTGATCTTACGTAATTGAAAATTTAAAATTCCAAGAGATAAATAACCAAAAGTTAGCAATAAAAAGTTCCGTATATTTTACATAAAATAAGAGAAATATTTTATTTCTTTTGTTCTTTTTTTGAATGTAGATAAAATTTTCAAAGTACGGTAAAGCCTGTTAAAAGGAACCTGTCTATTGTCCACAGCAGATCTTGGAATCTTTCCTGAAATGGAAATTCCATGGTTCCGGGGGAAAGATTCCGATATAGTTATAAGATTCGTGCTAAGAGAGAACCTGCCTAAAATGGGATATATATATATATATATATATATATATATACGGGTCATTTTCAAAATCTGTCCATGTTTTGGAACAGCAAAATCAAATTTTTAGAAATAATCAGAAAGTTTTAATTTTTTGTAAATAATTACCTTACCTTATAAGGTTGAATATCATGAAATGTGAGATTTTGAAAACAATTTTTTTTTTAATTTAAATTGTTTCAAAGCTTCAGATTCTTTTTAAAATGTTTTTTGAGCAGCTGAATAAAGGAATTTACACGTAAAATAATTAAAGTTTGAAGAGTTTAAGTTCATTTTTATGTAATTATAATTATATGACATTTTCTTGCGATATGTATGCGAGGATAATGGCCGCCAGGATAATGACAATTTCATTCTAAAACATTCTTCACATTCTTGTTTTTTTTATTTTTAGATCTAATATTTTAATTTCGTTTAAAGGAACATGTTTCCTCTATAGTACCTCAAATTCAATGTAATGTTCAGTTTTATTTGTAAATTATTGAAGGCAGGAAAATGACATAATAAAAGTCTACTCAATTTTTACAAAGCCTTTAAACACATTATTTTCAAAGAAATATCTAAAAGATCTTGCTCTTGCTGGTAGCAATGATTTTACTACATCTGATTTGAACTATGTCAAGAACAAGAAGAATTACTCTGCAGCGCCATCTTTATACCTCATAAAGAACTAAAATGAGCAGGCCAGGAAATGACATTCATTTTCAGTGACAATCATATTTTTATTATGGAAAGTTATTTCTAAAATACAGAGCTTGTTACCTTCCTCATATATGTGTTATATAAGGTAAAATTAATAATTAGAAATTAAGAAAACTATAAAAAGATATTTGTACAGTATAGCAGAAAGCCTTTTACTTTGCACACATCACAGTGTGACATGCCAGGGAAATGACAATCTGAAAGTTGAAGTCTTTTAATTGCTTTATTTTTGTGTTATTGTGAATATAATATGTCTTGAAAATATTTCTAAGAATATTTTTTATTAGAATGTAAAAAAGAAAATTGCATTATCTAACATTTAAGAGGCATTTTTTTGTGCGGACTGCAATTTTCGTATTTTGCGATATTGTCCCATAAACATTAATATACAAGCATCAGTAGAGACAAAAATTACTAATTTAACATTTTAAAACTAATTTTTAAATTTTAATGAACTTGGCAATGACACAAGTGAGCTCGGTCATGACACCTATTGTAATGACAATTTAAGCAAAATATTTTTATTTTTCCCCAGGCATAAATGGCAGCCATTATATCTTCTATCCCATACAATGATTTTCTATTTCTTATATAATAAAAGCAGATTAAGAAATTAAAGTTCATTTAATTATCAGTTGGAAGTGGGTACGGTAATGACGTACAAAAAAATACTCACTAAACATTCAAAGTCTTTGCTTGTTTTATTGAAACTATAAAACTATTTATTCTGTTCACCTAAACCTGATAACAAGTTGACTTTTAAGGATTATTTTTGCCTTGATAAAAAGACATGTGCTGCCCTCTAAAAAGTTCCAGATGAACTTTTTGTCAGAAGCATGGTAATGACACTCTTTCTTAGGACACGGTTTAAAAAAATTATTAAGAATTATAGATAAGTTTAATTTATGAAAATAAATATTTTTTAATTAGTAGCATCTTAATAAATAAAAATGTATTTAAAAAATTATAACCATCTGTTTTAAATAGAACTTAGTCAAATCTTTACCTCATAAATTGCTTGTTTGGACAACCTATATGATAATGGCATTTTGACTACAAAAGAATATATTTCTTATTTTTAAATTGTTTATAAATAATAATATATATGTAAATTATCATTAAAAAACATGATAGTTAAAATGCAATAATTAAAATTATGATATTTAACTATTTTTCTGTGAAAGGACAATAAAACACGACACTTTTTGAAAATCACCCATATATTGTTTAGTTTTCTTTTTAATCCCTTGCGGTTTCGTCTTTGCAGATTTCACTGCATTACAACCAGAAGTTGACCGTTCTTAACTTTTAGCGAAGTTTTGGGCCGAACATAGACTTCAGTCTTACCGAGTTGAGTCGAGCCCAGGTCTTACATTATTCCTGAAGATTCCGGCTGAGCTGGGACTGGCTTTCACTTTTTTTCCGGGTCGTGTAGGGCCCAGATTTTTTTTTCCCGAATCATTAAACAATTTTTTTGTTTAATTAGTGGAGTAATTAAACGATAAAACGGCATTTCTTTGTTTAATAACCTTTTCTGAGTGTTTATACACAGTAAAACCTTCATAACGGTTGCTCCCGAATAGCGGACACCTCTATTTACCGAACACTTTTTCTTTCCTCCCAACATTTATATATATTTATGCGTTTTTACCTCTGAATAACGGACACCTCTGAATAGGAGAAGAATTCCGTGGCCCGAAGTGTTTGCTATTCTGAAGCTTGCTGTACACGTATAGTAAGCTATAAAGTCCTTAAAGTGTATTGTAAAATTTTATGGCAACTTAAAATTAATTTAGGCTTTAGTTACACCTACTAAAAGGCAAAAGAATTAAAAAGGGCTATATCATCTCAAATTTTAAAAATCTAAATTATTTTCTAAACTCTTTTGGAACGTTTAGCTTTTTCCACGCGAGGGGAATTAACTGGTGGAAATTATGAAACTACTCTATTAAAATATTAAAAGGCAAGAATACTCTTTGTATGAACAGGGGCGGCGCCAGAACTTGCCCGACGGGGGGCACAGTAACCCCGACAGGGGGGCCGAATTCATAATATACATTAGAGGTCTCCACGAGCCCGGACTTGTCCCGAAGCCCGAGCTCAGTAAAAGTTTCTTTCATTAAACTCGGGTCGGGCTTAATTTTATCTGAAAACTCGGTACGGGCTCGTGCTAAATTTTAGCATTTGAAAAGTTGGTCCGGGCCTGAACTTCATTCTCCCCGGGACACGTCCGCGTCTTGCATTTTTTATACAGATTCGTGCCGAACCGGGACTGCATTTATACTTCAGAATTTTTTTTTCCCACGGTAATATCGAGGTAACTTTTCTTCTTTATTATTGAAGTAAATGAACAATAAAACATTTCTTTTTTTTTTTTTTTCAATAACAGGTGGAATATGTTGGAGTTAATCATGTGAAAAACAAAATTTTCGCGTCCGGATTTGGCATATCCCGAAAAGCGCAGATCTCAAACACTCACACTGCTTTTTTAATTAGAGATGAATTGAAGAGGGCCAAACAATTTTTATTCGAAACATAAATTTCGAAGCTTGTCAAAAAATATTGTAGATAAATAAAGCGAAAAAAAGCTCTTAAGGGTTTATTTGAAACAACTCACTAGTCACCTAATCTTTATAGGCGGACGAATCCACAACAAAGTTTCCACACTTTTGAGCATTACCTGAAAGGGAAAACTCTGCTTCGTACTCTTCTTCCACCCAGCACACTCCCAATAAGAGTCATTCAATATTACAGATTTTACGTGTGCATATATGCCACATACACAGCAGTGTCTGAGCGACAAAGTATGGAACAGTTCTCTGGTTATGAGTCGAACCACTGCTGACCACCCGCCTTTAAGAAAATGCAAAGGCCTAGAAACAAGAGTCCCGCATCAGGTAAGGCCTAGAAACAAGAGTCCCGTATCAGGTAAGGTGGGACTCTTGTTGAACCCTTCTTGAACATCAACCAATTTGTTTCGAAACGCGATTCGTGTTCAGGCCGGGTTGACCATGTATTTTAATGTCGGAGGTAACGGAAAAAAATCAGTTGACATATCCTATCGAAAACGCTTGATGTGACCAAAAATTATCTTAATTAAAATTATTTAAATTTGTTAGTGAAAGTGTCATCGTGAAAACTAACAGTTAAACGTTACTCCTAACTAGTGCGCTGCCCGGGTAATAAATAAAATTTGCAGCCCTGCAAATTTCATTTAAAACCAACCTGATTCTGTTTTTGCACCCGAACCGAACCCAAACAAAAATATTCCGTCTACCCGCAACCCGATCGAACCCGAAATCCTTAATGCCAATCCCAACCTGAAACCCGGAATCAGAGAAAATTGATCCAAAATATAATGTAATTATAGAAAAATAGTCTGTAATCATATCTCTAATATTAATGTTATCTTTTATGAAGAAAAATAAACATGTGAGGAGTCATTCATATTCAAATACGTAATTTTTCATCTGAAATAGATTCTTGCGCGGATTGAGTTATACCCGACCCAAGCCAAATGTTCAACTTAAAGTCAATCCAAAACTTATGAAAAATTTCCGTTCACCCAAAAACCGACAACAATTTTTCTATGGACCCTAAACCGAAACACTTCAACCCGAACCCGACTCCACACAAAAAAGGTCTATAATTTAATACTGTTATGAAAAAATAGTCTGCAATCATATCTCTAATATCACGTAGAAAATATACATGTAAAGCGATTCATTCATATTTAAATATATAATTCTTCATCTAAAACAATACATTAGACTTTCTTTTTGTAAAATTGAGCTAATTCGAACTTGGCTCGTAAGTAGTTTTGTCAGGTCTAGTATCGCAAAAAAAGCGCGATAGAGAGAGAAAAAAAGCGGAGCAGGCGCTTGAAAATTGGGACATCCTTAAGAACTACAATAAAACCTGTTAAAACGGAACCAGTGTAACGGAATAATGCTTTAAACTGAAAATTTTCTCAATATCGGCTAAAACAGGGTAAGGTTAAAACCTGTCTAAATTGGAAAGTTCTTCCGGTTCTTTGTCGTTCCATCTCAACAGGTTGCTGTATTAAATAGCTTGTTTTCTTCGTATTGAATGCACGTGAATTATACTTTATCCATAAAAGAATGGTGTGAAATTAATTAGTCGAACTAGAGTTTTTTAAATGATTAATAGTAATTTAATGACAATAATGCTCACTTTATAAATACCGCATTTTATTCTTTTCATTATTTTGCATTTCAGCCGTTTTTGAAAAAGCGCAATTATTATTACGTACACTCTCAAGAAAACATTTCGTAAAACGTAAAAAGCCCAGACAGCAAGTTGCCAGAACGCATCTGTGGTTGGAACAGATTTTTCTATTATTTGAAGAAATTGGGAGAATTAAAAAAAAAACAAAAAAAAAAACAGTGGCACTCCGGAAGTGCCAATAGAAGTGAAAACTTCAACAATTAAGTGTGTGTTTTTTAATCGTCAGGAAATGTTTTATGCGTTGAATTGTGTAGCAGCACTAATGAAAGCATCTGGGGACACGGCAGTGCCCCTGCCAAGTTTTGAAAGCACAGCCGTAAGCATCTTTTTCTGGAAGCAACTCAGGGTACTTTTGACCCCCCCCCCCCCCCCAATATCTTTGTGTTGGTGATTCCCAGAAACTTGAAACTTCGTAAATCTAAAATAATGTGGAAATGGAACTAAATGCTGAAATTTCACGTTTCTATCTTTTTTTATTTCAGAAGATATATGATCTTAAACTTTCGCCTTTTCGACACTGATTCACCGATCATCAAAACTCAGAGGTACGTCCTGTATCCCTAGAATCTTGAAATTTGGTATGAAGGTAGTGTTTTGGATACAATGAAAGGGAAAATTTAAACAAGTGGGTAAGTGTGATCACAGATCGCACAGAGGGTTTCGTTTAATATTTCTTTCAAAACACTATCCTTTTGCAAAATCTGTTAGCTCCACAATTCGCAACTAGGGAGTGCACTCTATTCTAAACAAACGTCTGCCCGACAAAACTCCGTTTTAGAACCTATTCGCACTTATATTAGTCGAGGAAATTGGACCCATAAAACTTAAAATAGGAAAGCCCTCCAGGCCAAGTTGAAATAAAATATGAAAGGCTATTGTGCATAAAATGAAAGAGTGGCCAAAGGATCGTCAAATGATATATCAGATGAGGGGTTTGAGGAAAAATTGACCCCCTCCCCTCCGGAGTCTTCAAGTGAAACTAGCTCGCTGTAGCTTAATTAGCGGCTAAGTTAGAAAAAATGCTTAAAAAACACAAGTTAGAGCCCAGAGGAGTCAATAATATAAGACTTCTTGAAAATTTATCATTTGTCGTGTGATCACAAGTGTTCAGCTATAAGTATGCAAAACTTCATATCCCCAGCTTAATTAGGGCTCAGTTAGAAATAATTGCTTATAATACAGAAGTTGAAGCCCAAAGGGTTAATTATAAGACTTTTTGAAATATTCATATTTTGTCTTATGATCTGACGCGTTCAGCTATAAGTATGCAAAATTTCATGTCTCCAATTTAATTAGGGGCTCAGTTAGAAAGAATTGATTAAAAAACACAAGCTGGAGTCCAAAGGGTTAAATATAAAACTTTTTCGAAAAAAAAATTATTTGTCGTGTGGTCTCAGGTGTTCTGCTGTAAGTATGCAAAATTTCATGTCTCCAATTTAATCATGGGTCTCATTTAGAAAGAATTGCTTAAAATATATGTGTGGGAGCTCAAAGGGTTAAATATAAGACTTTTTGAAGATTTTATAATTTGTCGCCTGGCCTCAGGTGTTCTTCTTTAAGTATGCAAAATTTCAAATCTCCAATTTAAATATGGTCTCAGTTAGAAAGAATTACTTAAAATACACAAGCTGGAGTCCAAAGGGTTAAATAGAAACCTTTTTTCGAAGTTTATTGTTTGCCGTGTGATCTGAAGTGTTCAGCTATCAGTATGCAAAATTTCATGTCTCTAACTTAATTATGGGGCTCATTTAGAAAGAATTGCTTAAAATATATATATGGGAGCTCAAAGGGTTAAATGTAAGACTTTTTCAAGATTTTATGATCTGTCGCCTGGTCTCAGGTATTCTGCTATAAGTAGGCAAAATTTCAAATCTCCAATTTAATTATGGGCTCAGTTAGAAAGAATTGCTTAAAATACACAAGCGGGAGTCCAAAGGGTTAAATATGAAACTTTTTTCGAAATTTAATATCTGTCGTGTGGTCTGAAGTTTTCAGCTATAAGTATGCAAAATTTCAAGTCCCCAATTCACTTAGGGACTCTGTTAAAATGAATTGCTTAAAATTCACAAGCTGGACTCCAAAGGGTTAAACATAAAAGCTTTTCGAAATTTATTATTTGTCGTGTGATCTGAGGAGTTTAGCTATCAGAATACAAAATTGCATGCCTCCAATTTGATTAGGAATTCTGTTATAAAGGATTGCTGAAAATACACAAATTGGAGCCCAAAAGGTTAAATATAACACTTTTTCAAAGTTTTATGATTTGTTGTGTGGGTTTAACTACAATAATTCAAAATTCATGTCTCTAACTTAATTAGGGACTCTGTTAGAAAAAAATGCTTAAAATACACAAGTTGGAGCCCAAAGGGTTAAATATAAAACTTTTTTCAAAATTTTATGATTTGTCTTGTTGTCTCAGGTATTCAGCTATGAGTATGCGGAATTTCATGGCTCCAACCTTATTAGGGGCTGACTTAAAACGAATTGTTTGAAATACACATGTGGGAGCCCAAAGGGTTAAATTTAAGACTTTTTCAAAATTTTAGGATTTGTCGTTTCATGTGAGGTGTTCAGCTATAAGTACTCAAAATTTCAAGTCTCCAACATGTATAGTTTCTTAGAACGGGCTCTGTGACGGACAGACAGACGGACAGACAGACAGACAGACAAAGGAGTGAGACGAATAGGGTTTCGTCAGATGAACGAAACCCTAAAAATCCGGAAAATTTGGATAAAAAGTCGAAAAATCAAAAAACCGAGAATTTGGCAGAAATGTGATATACGAACCAGGTTTGGCGCGATTTTTTAACGTCAATTTGGCGAAAGCCCGTTTTCCAATACCAGTTACAATATATATTTTTAAATTATATTTTCTATTGTTTTAAAAAGTAAACAACAATAAATAAACGGTAATTTCATTAATAACTATAGAACAAAACAATTGTACAATTTAAAAAAATAAAATAAATGTAAATGAACAATTTATTAATAAATAAGCAACAGTAGCCGGGTTACCTTGTAAAATAAAGTAACGCCATTTTGCTGTCAATTGGGTACCCAAGTGCGTATCTGACATCTGTGCCCCGTATTTTATCTTCCGTAATCGAAATTTCCGCCAATACTGTTGGTCATTGACCAGACCATCAACACGATAAAATACAGCGTTATCGGTTTTTAGTTACACGAAATAGGTAGGTCACGAATACGGTATAATTCATTTTAACTGTCGAAAAACAAAATAATAATTTGTTTTAGCAATACGCCGGGAGAAAAAGTGAGTTTTAGCTTCCTTCTTCTTTTGCAGATTGAGCTGAAGGGGGAAAAGTTCCTGTCATTCACCGCTTGGCGCGCTAGTGTCTATGTGTCAAAATGCTAGCATGTCGGTTACGTTACAATGTCTCGAAATCAGTGGTTTTTCCCCATCTCAAAAAAAGCTCAACGCGCCTAAAGAAGTTTTGACTTCAAAAATTGAGCTTCGGTTCGCGAACTTGTCGTGTTTTGGAGGAAAAGAGACATACGTAAAAAATCGGTTTCTGATACAAAAAAGTAACATGCAGCACAGTTAGGGGAACAAATACCCTTGTGATTTGACGAAAATGCAACTTCAGATCATTTTTACGTCAGATTAATAATTTTCTGTATTTTGAGAGGAAATGGGCAAATCAAAACAGGAATTTTCGTGTTTTAATAATAATAATAATAAAAGCAATTGAAGAAACACCTTCAACTCACATATTTTTTTAGAGTGTATATTGATCGATTCATTGATTCATTCTAGACCTAAACAGGAGGGATTAAAACAATTTTCAGCTTTCCCTTAATTAATTCCGAATTCAACCCCCTAACCACTGGGCTATAATACAATCAAGTTTAAATTATCAAGTAAGTCGGTGTTCTATTTTACACGATTTTTTAAATTTCTAAATGCGAACCTACGACCCTAAACACGTGTTATGCCCTACCGGAAATTGACAAAATATTTCTTTTCGAACCCGCAACTTGATCCTAAGCATGAAATGGAAAAAAAATTCAATCCTAAATGTAAAACAATTCAGGAAAATAGTCTGCAATCATATCTCTAAAATCAATTTTATATTTCGAAAAAGGAATGCATACATTTACTCATTCATATGAAAGTATTTTATTTTATTTTTAATTTTTTTTTATCATTTCAAGTAATAATCTGGACTTTTCTTTGGAAAAATTTTTCGTACTCGAATCGACTCACAAGAAACAAAACTCTAATCTGAGATGAACCGAAAACGGAAACACTAATCAACCCGATCCGCAGCAAAATATTAGAGCCGCCAACACGTTCGTGTAGAATCGGGTTAAGTGGCCCGATGCAAGATTTTAGTTGTTGCTGTATATACATATACATATTCCCGCAATTTACAATGAAATTATGTATGTATTTAATTATTTTCTTATTTATACCATCCATTTCTCTTCTAATTATTAAATAGAGATTAATATCCATATTATTATAAAATGAGACTCTACTGTATATGGAAATTAATGAACAAAGAAGAAACTTTTAGTTTGATACGAAGTTTGCTTGAATAATTATACAAAACTCTCTTTTTATTTACTCATTCATTTATATTCTTCTATATATAAAAAAAAGTTTTCATTTGGAAATGGACCAATGAAAATCTGCGTAGATCATCCGGGTATACTCCTACTAGATCGGCATCCATATTTTTTATGACCGGGGATCTTTCTTCGTTAATATTAAGAAAACTGTTTCATACAAAAATATGAAAATCGGTCGTATTATAGAGACATGTTTGATAAACACGCTGATGCAGACAGTTTTTAAATCGAATAATTATTTGAAGAGATATTTAATATTAAAGATGGTCAAAATCGTTCCATTAAAAAAGTTTTATAGGAGAAAAACTATACATAGGAATTTAAACATTTTTAGATCATTTTATACATTGGAAGTTCCCGATGTGCAGACTGCAATTATCTTTTTAATTTGACTCATTTTTTGAGGATTTATTTCCATTTTAAATTCAAATTTTCAGCATTTCGAGAGATATTTTTTACACATTTTAGAAAAGGGCAATTATTTTAAACTGTTGCCAATTTTAAAAACAGCGCAAAGAATAATATTTAATTCAAATAAAAAATTTATTTACACGTGGCTATTATAAACAGAAAAAAACTTTAAAATTAGAAATAAGTGATTACGTGTTACAAACCAGGAAAATATTGAAAATTACATCATAAAAACTACAGTTACACGTGAATTTTAAAAGGGAAAAAAAATTTAAATACTAAATTCATTATTATGCGTTAAAATTCACAAATGAAGGAAATTACGTCATATTTAAAAAGGCCAAATAAATAAAAGTTGGCAAAACACTTTAAATTAAAAAATATATTTGCACGAGACATTTATTTCATATTTTGAGGTAATCGTTTCAACTATTATCGTGAATTCTAAGACCGTGCAAATAATATTTCCTTTCTAACAACAAAAGTATTTTCATGTGAATATTAAAAAAAGAAAGGAAACTTTGGTGAAAATTACGTCAGATTTAAAACGATACATTTAAAAGAACTTTCACATAGCGTTGTTAAAAAATACCGAGAGACAAAGACTCTGTGTACTTAATTCATTTTACATCAGCTTACTTTCAAATTTTTAACTAATTTTTAACACTTTCCAACAAAGTTGAAAAGTGTTATTGATTTCGGTTTGTCTGTTCGCGCTCTAACTCTCGTAAATATACTCGGATCGCACTGAAATTTTTGGTTATTGACGTTTAGCCTAGCACGAACCCTATTTCAATGAAGTTTGTAGCATGTTTGGTTCATTTACAGGGACAGTCAAAAGTATTCCGTTACATTACGGCCAATGGGAAAAAATCATTTCAAATGAATTTTAAAGATGTTACACCCTTTCAAACATAATAAAAAATATAGGCATTTACGAAGTGCACTAAAACATGCAGAATATTATAGCATATGCGGTGCAACGAATAGTTACTATTCATTTACAGGGCTACACAAAAGAATTCCATTACAAATGGAATTAGGGGAAATTGTTTGCGGCGTATTTTAATTATACAAATTCATATATAATAAAATTGATATACGTTGGTGAGGCTTACTTAAGTTATTTCATGTATAATAAGAAGTGCATAGCATTTACAGGAACATACAAAACATTTCAGACAAGTCTTTTCTATCCGAAGTACTGTATATTAGCGGCGATGGCAGGGAATGCATTTTTAATTATGAAATGCGCTTTTAAGTTTCAATATATTTATGCATACTATATGGTGTGTGTAAATGTTAAAGTTGATATACAGGGATACGCAAAAGTATTCATAAAGGTTACTGAGTATGACCGTAAATTACTGAAAGGGGGGTTTAAAATGTGTTATGCTGAACTGCATGTAGTTTTCTATGAAATGTTTGTAGAATATAGATAAAATGATATATACAGGGCCATGCAAAGAATTGAATACATGGCTGCCTATAGACGATAAATTCTGGAAATGCGATTTCAGTAGTTTTAAGAGTGATTTAGTTTGAATTAAAGTTTAGCTAAATAGTGGCGTGTAATAAAGGTACTAAGTAAACAACAGGGCTGAACAAAAGTATTCAAGTATGTTTCCATCTATTAGTATAAATTGCTGAAAGAGAAATTTCAACCTGTTATGCTTTTTCTTGCTAAACTAAATTTTCTATTATATAGTATATATATCAGCCTACACATCAAATACAGGGCTCTTCGGAAGAACTGGAATAAATATTTGGCTATGGATGGTAACTGCTGAAATCAGTTTTTTAAATGTTTAGTTAGTTATCTTATTTACCTTATTTCCCTAAATAACGAAGTTTTGTTAAAGCTTTCAGGGAATGTTGGAAAGTGTTTCATAATCTATGCCGTACGCATGATCTTTCTTTCTTGTTTTTAATCAAAGATGAAAACAGCCATTGTATCTCTTAGCAGCGGCTGATTTCGTTTTAAAAATCTCCAATCAAAGGAAAATGAATGAAAACCCGTTTACAGAGAGACCGTCACTGTTTTTTTAAATTATAATTCAATTTTTTAAGACCGATGAAATTAGCATGCTTTTAGAATCTGCGGTGCCTAAACGGGGGTTGGCGAGCGTAGCTTGTAGGGGGCAGAGCCCCTAGTATATATATAAAAAATACTTATACCCTACGCTTTTTAATGAGAAGATCCAAGTGAGCAGATGAATTTCCATGTCCTGCCTCTTCTTGAAATCGGTGCCTAAGTTTGCGGTCATTCGAATAAAAATAAACATTGAACAGGAGTGCACATGAATGAATTCCAGACAAAATGTATAAGATTTTCGGTAACATCCGGCGTTGTGACGACAGACTTTAACAGACATATGGTTAAATTCTTAAATTTTCTCGTCGCAGACTAAGGAATAAAATTTTAGATTAAAGTCGGAAAAATGTGATGTAATTTGGGATCGGAAATTTTGGGAAAAATCAGGACACCTGATTCGATCCTGATGATCCGTTTTGATACTCAAACCCAACCACAACGAAAAAAGTTATCATTAATACGAGCCGTGAGTCGGGTCAGGTGTAGGTAAAATCGGGCAACTTAAATCGATGCAGGACTCTAATTTGAGATATAATTGTGCGCAGTTTTTTGAAAAATCAGCTTAAATAAAACCGACGCGTAAGAATCAAACACATCCCGAAACCGAAAAAATTATAGCCAAGCCAATCCGACTTCCAAAGAAATAAAATTCGCAGCAAGCTTATCCGTGGGTCGCGTTTTCTATAAACTATCATAAGATTTTTAGGTAGATTTCGTATGAAATACTACCTATTGGCGTCGTTCCTATGTTGGAATTTCTGAAAAATTTTTGCAGATCTACACCGATCATGACCCCTAGAGCCCAAAACCACCCTCAGTAAAAAACTTTATCTATCTATCTATGTATGTATGTATGTATCTATATATATCACTTTCTTCTGGACACGATAACTTCCACAATTCTGCACCAATCTCTTCCTAACTGATACATAAAATCAAGGGGCATAAAATTTCGGTCAAGTTCGTTAATGGGCAAAATCGGACGAAGGGGATGGAAATAGGGAGGGGTTTTGTGAAAACCGAAAAAACCCCATAACTTCTTAAATTTTGTACATATCGAATCAGTTTAAAGTTTTTATTACTTCTATAAATAGGGCCAAAAATTTATGTATCACAGATTTTTGATAAAGTTAACAAGTTGGAAATTGCTCGTCAAACGTGGCAAATGAGGTGCGTTCGTACTATAACTAGTTTTATAATTATTTTTTGCACCCCATATTGTACTGAATGTATAATTTTTTGCACTTCATAAAGCGCATAGTCTGATACATCATTAAAATGCACTTCCAATATTTTTTTTCCCATTCCCCGTAATGTAACGGAACACTTTTGACTGTCCCTGTAATTAAACTATACATCCGATTTTCCTAAAATTTGAAATAGCTCAACAAAATTTTGCAACAATTATATCTTTAAAATTTCAGACCATTCGGAAGGCTGTAATATCATTAAAATGCACTTGCAATAATTTTTCCCATTGGCCGTAATGTAAAGAAAAAATTTGACTGTCCCTGTAATTAAACTATGCATCCGATTTTCCTAAAACTTGAAAGGGCTCGACAAAATTTTGCAACAGTTATATCTTTAAAATTTCAGATCATTCGGAAGTCTCTAATATCATTAAAATCCACTTGCAATAATTTTTCCCATTGGCCGTAATGTAAAGAAAAACTTTTGACTGTCCCTGTAATTAAACTATACATCCGATTTTTCTAAAATTTGAAAGGGCTCGACAAAATTTTGCAACAGTTATATCTTTAAAATTTCAGACCATTCGGAAGGCTCTCATATCATTAAAATGCACTTGCAATAATTTTTCCCATTGGCCGTAATGTAAAGAAAAACTTTTGACTGTCCCTGTAATTAAACTATACATCCGATTTTCCTAAAATTTGAAAGGGCTCGACAAAATTTTGCAACAGTTATATCTTTAAAATTTCAGATCATTCTGAAGGCTCTAATATCATTAAAATGCACTTGCAATAATTTTTCCCATTGGCCGTAATGTAAGGAAAAACTTTTGACTGTCCCTGTAATTAAACTATACATCCGATTTTCCTAAAATTTGAAAGGGCTCGACAAAATTTTGCAACAGTTATATCTTTAAAATTTCAGATCATTCGGAAGGCTGTAATATCATTAAAATGCACTTGCAATAATTTTTCCCATTGACCGTAATGTAAAGAAAAACTTTTGACTGTCCCTGTAATTAAACTATACATCCGATTTTCATAAAATTTGAAATGGCTCGACAAAATTTTGCAACAATCATATATTTGAAATTTCAGACCATTCGGTTGGGTAGTTTTTGCTCTGTTACATGCGGACAGACAGACGGACGGACAGACGGACGGACAGACGGACGGACAGACGGACGGACAGACGGACGGACAGACGGACAGACGGACAGACGGACGGACTGAACGACGACTATAGGTGCTACGTATTTATATAATTACGAACGCACCTAAAAATGGGCTCAAGGGGCGCAAAAAATAGGGTTTTTGGGAGAAAAAAATTCATAACTTCGTCAATTCTCAAGATATCAAATCCAATTAATTTTATCATGAATCTCCTTAACATTATCTACAACTTTTATATTCACAAGTTTTTGATAGGACCAATTCGTACCGCAAAAAAAAATTAAAAACGAAAACAAAAAGGGCGTTTGAAGAAGAAAAAAATCCATAACTCCGTCAATTCAAAAGATATAAAATCCATGGGCGCCATTTCAGAATTTTCTTGGGGGGGGGGGGCAAAGCTGCCTTTGAGGATAGTGGCATAGCCAAGGGTGGGGTGGGGTTCGGGGGGGGGGGAGAGCCTGTACTCTCTCCCATCAAAACGAAAACCTATGAAAAATTCCGTTTTAAGCAGGTTTTTTTTATCTTAGCAAGTATAATTTCAAGATAGTGACTAACATTTTTTACGTTTAAGACAGTATTCTGTTATAGACAGTTTCCATTATTACAAGTATTCTTAAAGGCATTTAAAAAATCCTTTCTATACTATACCTCTGAAGAGAACTGGTATATTACATCTTATAGGTATATTACATTTATTGTAAAACTTGCGAATACGAAACCTGTCAAAAAAAGAATTGTTTCGCAAACGGAAAAAGAAAATTAAGTTTCTATGAAGAAAGCACTATATAATTATACTTGCTAAGAAGGGTACCTGTCTAAAACGGAGATTTTTTTTTTTTTTTTTTTTTTTTTTTTTTTTTACTTTGCAGGCTTTACGGACAGGACAGGGAGCCATTTAATAAGTTTCTTAGAGTGGGGAGAGGAGGCAAGATTTTGTTTGAGGGGAAGGGTTTGAAATAGCATGCCATTCTTAACATTTTCATATGCATGGAATTCTTCAAGAAATATTTTTAACACTTTCCAACGCAGTTGAAAAGTGAATTGGGTTTGTCTGCCCGTCTGGTCATGCTCTAACTCACGTAAATATACTCAGATTAACGCGTAATTGATATATGTTATTAATGTTTACAATGGAATGTTCGGTATTCAAAATGAAGTGTGTATCATTCATAGTTCATTTACAGGAGGACACAAAAGTATTCCGTTAGATTATGGTCTATCAGGTAAAATCATTTGCGGTATATTTTATTATTGTTGTATTACAGTATTTAAACATAATAACATTTATATACATTATTGGGGTGTACTAAAAGATGAGTACTACATGTAATGTTATGTTTAGCACTTACAGTTCGCGTCCAGGAGAACTCACAAGTATTCCGTTATATTACAGTCTATGAAGAACGAATATTTGTATTTTAATAATGTTACTCCGTTACAAACATAATGAAATTGATAAAAATTTCTGAGATGTGCTAATTAGAGATGAGTTCCGGCTCACTTTTCAGAGCCTGGGGCCAACAATTTTAAATCCGAATCCGAAAACGTTTGTGCCATCAGAGCCCGATTCCGATACCGAAAGTATGCACGGAAAAAATGTTTAACAAAAATGCATATTTAAAAGCTGTTCTAAATATAATAGATATCATTTTTTAACAACTGTTAATCTCTAGCACATAATTAATTTTATGAAATTTACATTAAATGTTATCAAAAGAGACGTTTAGTGTCAAATAGAAATATACTTCCCTAAAAAGATTTTTTAATTTTTCTCCCGCAACAAGTAGGTATCTCTGATTGACACAATAACGAAGAGTATTTTATGTATAAATTAATGAAATTTGCAGAAATTATGATTTATATGACGAAGAATCGAACAGCGTTTTCTGTTTCCTATAAAAGGTGTAAATCTTTCGCATTTATCATGGCTTTGAAAATCAGTTTAAATTATAAATTTGACACCGTTACCGAAAAGATCCGATGCTTTTATAGAAAAAGAGGAAACGCTGCATAACAACAGCATAAACAACATAGGTACAGATGTCATATATGCCCCATATTGGCGCGGTTTTTTTTTTGACGCCAATGTCATATACGCAACGGGTATTTAACTGGCGCCAAAGTGTCGTTATTTTGCTTGATATGGTAACCCGGATGTTGCTTTTTATGCTGTTGATGTATATGGCATCTGTGCCACAACATAATCCGGGTTACCACATCAAGCAAAATAACGACACTTTGGCGCCAGTTAAGTACCCGTTGCGTATATGACATTGGCGTCAGGAAAAAATCGCGCCAATATGAGGCGAATATGACATCTGTGCCATATCTTTTAGCATTGCAGTAAACATTTCATTTTTTGAATGAAGACGTCGCCACATAAACTCTAGGAGATACGACTCTAAATGATGACGAACTGTTCCCCGATGTCTTTTGTTGCGCCATTTTGCGATGCCCCACAATCTCTCAACATTTTGAGTATGACATCCAGTATTAGGGTCGACAAAATTGTATTTGTGATTTACTGTGAAATGATCATAACCAGTACTTCGCAGTTCATCTGTTTTATATCCTTTCCAGTAATCTGTATACATAATACTTCCATCAGCTACATTGTTTTCTATTGCCGCCATTAAAGTTTCAGCTGTGCGATCGGAAATAGGAGTAAGGAAACATCCCCGTGGTTCACGGCATAAACCATGTAACACCCATTGAGGAGGAAGAACACGCCCTACGTTGCTTTTTTTTCTGGTAAAAAGACTTTCATCTACTTCTATAATTTTATTAGGTCCACCGATTTTTCTATTTGGTCGTGAACATAAAGCATTTGCACAAACTTCTCTAAAATAACTATTCCAGCCCACTGTTGTGTTGTGGTTCATATCAAGTTGCAGTTCACAAAGCTCAATCGATGTCAACTCTTGGCACCATAAATATATAAACCTCAAAGTATTAAGAAAAGACAACCGAGATCCTTCAAACCATGTTTTTTGTCGTATTCCTACGCTTTCTTCGCATGATCATAAGTTACATCTCCATTTCGGATATCCAGAACTCATCGATAATTTCATTTCATGGTTGTTTGAACACAACCTTTTATTATGCAGAATTCCAAATTCCTGAAACAGTTTTATCGCAACTTTCTCATCATCTGGTAATTGGCAAATGGTAAAATCCATCTCAGCGTCAGCAGTAAAAGTAAATTATAATTTTATAAAAAAAAAAAGCATTTTTATTTCGCATAATAGCAAATTAAAAAGCTTTCCAAGGTTAAGGTTAAATAATAATCATTCACGTAATTCATGTTTCATAAATAACAAATCACAATCTTTCGCATGGTTTACAAGAAAAATCCTTTTCACAATGAGGGCTGAAATAATTGGCGCATTAGCATACATTTTGGCATGCTGTCCGTATAACGGAAAAGTACCGTTAAGGTAGGCGAAATACTGGAAATAGTGCCAAGTTGGCGTCACTTTTGGCGACAGAGAGACGGGTCCCCCATTGGTAACCTCCCTTATAGCGTCATAAAGCTCTGACCAATCAGATGCATTTCACGGTATCTATGCAGATTTTTTATTGGCCCATTTCCAAATCAAAACTTTTTATATATATATAGAAGGACATGTGCATATTCTCATTTTTAAGAATTTATTTTAATATATACTGTGTTTGCATGCATGTCTCTCACTTTCAATTTAAGATTTTAATGATTATTTAATTTATAAATGTGCTTTACTTAACTTTAGATATAGATAAAAATATTTGTGTCTTTATTGATAGTGTATTTTACCAGCAAAGTGCATATTTCATACTTATTTCGCGTCATGCATGCATACATTCACAATGTTTTTAATATCATATATTGCAGGGATGGCGAACCTTTTTGAATATGCGTGCCGAAAATTTCAAAATTATTATGTACCAAAATTCTAACGTGCCAGGAACATTTTAAAGTAGATAAAATACAATAATTAATGTTTATAGAATGTTTACTTAAACATTTTTACAGTTATACTAAATTCGATTCCTAACATATTTATTACGCTGTATTTACTCAACAATATAGCCATGTCGCATCAAATTCCATATTAATACTCTATAAATGAGTTTTTTTTTTTTTTTTTTTTTTTATTGTATTCCAAATCAAATCATTTTTAGTTCTTTAGGTAGAAGTAGGTTCAATAAATATATGATTATTTACACTAGCAATTAAAATTCAATTTTCAAAATTAAAACCTAAAAAAAATAATCTAAAATAACTTAAAATCCTAAACCTAAATAAAATAAACCTAATCTGAAGCAGAAAGCGTGTCAATTAGGTATATATTAATATCTTAAAATTCAATTTTCAAAATTAAAACCTTTCACATTTGATGAAGAAGCAAAATAAATTGAAAAATTATTATTTTGAATGGTGTGGCAAGAAAATGACGCTACAAGATTCTTTCATTGAAATTTATAATACCTTAAATCATTCAAAAGTAACGGATTATTTTAAAGTAAATTATATACATGTTACACAAAACTATACTTTTTGTAAAAAAACAAACAAACAAAAAATGGATAGTTCTCCATAAACTGAATATAGTTTTTTCGCGTGCCAGAAAAGTTTTCATACGTGCCAAGTTCGGCACGCGTGCCATAGGTTCGCCATCCTTGATATATTGGTTTTGCATATATTTAGATAGATATTTTTGGTAATAATTCATTGATTTTGAGAAAGTTTTTTTTTTAATGTGGGTTCTTGAAAAGAAATTTTTGCATTTGATCCAGTTATTTTATATTGGATAAAAAAAAATTTTTGAATCTGACTTTTGCGTAACAGAATGAAATTACTTAAGATTACTTTTTTTTTTTCTTTTAGAGGTAAGTTTTTTTTTTCTCACAATTCAGAATCCGATTTCAGTGTAGTTTTTTTTTTTTTTAAGTTGCATATTTTGTAACTTTCAAGTAACGTGTTCTCTGGGTCATGCAGAAAAAATTCAGACAATTTTCTAATGGTATTGCTGCATTTATTTTTTCTGGCAGCAGATTTCATGCTTTCTTTAAATAAGAAAGAAGGAAAAATATTTTTATATATAAAGTGGTTCTTTTTATAATAAAATATGTATGTATAGGTACAATTTGTACTTATAGTTATTTTTAAATGCAGAAACTTTAAGGTAAGTGAATTTGGACTGCCATTCGTCCATGTTCATTAATAATAAATAAATATTTTGATACTTTTATTACATTTTTGAATTGACATACCTTTAAAATTTTTAGGAAAATGTGGTATTTTACATATTTTTGGAAAATTCATTGCCAGTTGAGTACACTGCTATTTAATATTCAGTACTTTTATTAATTTTACTGCTAGTAATCTATTGTTGCTATCTCCCTACATTTGCACATGGAAGTTCTTCGAAGAAACCATAGAATTCTGTCAGTGTGTTTTCTATGTTACATTTTTTAGTTATATTATTACGCATATCTATGCATTGCAGTACATTTCAAGTTTTTTTTTTTAATTTCTTTAAAGTTTAGGTATTCACTATGTCTAGGCGTAGAATTTTAATCGTTCAGAGTGTTAGTGTTTCATGAATTAGGCTGTTTCCTAGGTTCTTGCTGGGTTATGTTTGCATATGTTTCTTGTTGGAGGTAGATGAGGTGACGACCTCTTGTCTATTCTGATAGGAAATGTGGCCACTTACACTCTTTAAATGTATGCACTTTTGTAGTTTATCATTTACAGTTATTTAAATTTTAAAGTTTTCTCGTAATGCGAACTTTTTTGTTCAGGTTTTAATTGACACATTGGTCTAATTTCACAGGGGCATTGTTTATGGCTTTCTGATTAATTTATTAATTTGCACAATTTCATTTCAATTTCTAGATTTCATTGTGGCATCCAACATAATATTTGAGCACCTTGCATTGTCATATTTTTGCTATATTACTGTTACAACTGTTTTTTTTTTTTTAATTCATGTGTACGTTTTGTTTTTGCATATGCTATGTGGCTGGTCCACTGATCGCTAGGATATGCTGATATAAGTCGTACATTGTATTATTTCTTGTGCATTTGCATTTTACTCCTGTTTTCCCAATTTTATTATTGTCATTCACTCAAGATAGCTTTTACCGGTTACACAAACACAATTATTCCATGAGAGGTTTTCAACGATTTTCCACGATTTACACACGCCATGTTTGAATATGTCTTGACGATTGATATTTTTGGGACTACTCGATTTTATGCTTTCTAAATTTTACAATTTTTATTGTCACTTTATTTTCTGTTATCCTTTAAAATTAATTTAACTTTTATTTTTGGACCATTTGTTCATTTAGATATGCAACATTCTTTTTATTAAGTGGGAATTACACTTTAGATTTGACTGTAATTTTTTTTGGATTTTATATCATGTTTGGCATTTCTTAATGAAAGATTCGGCAGTATTTTTTTTATACTTTTTTATATTGTTCATGGTAATTCTGACTCTCTTGTAGTAAGAGGATTTTCTTTACACTTTCACATGTAGTTCATGGTAATTCTGACTTTCTTGTTGTCAGAGGATTTTGCACATCTTTTTGTACACACATACTGTTGAGTTTTTCATATTCGAATTTATTCTATACAGGTTTCGGTTTGTGCAATTTTTAGATGGTGCCATATTGTTTCTAGTTTGTTATATTCTTTGTTTACTCAATTTAATCCTTTTTGAATAAACTCTTGGGAGATAGGGTACAAGATTCATCTGGGGGTTGAGAAATTCTAGTTACATCATTCATTTTATGGATTTAGATACTTCAGTCGCAGTTTACAGTTTCTTTTTCGTCGTTTCATGTCACACTTTGTTTACGCATTTTGTCTCGGATACAGGGTTCGTAAATATCATGATATTTTCGAAAATATCAAAAATATCCGATATTTTGATATATATCCGATATTTTTGATATATATCCGATATTTTTAAAGCAGCCAACTTACCGCTGATAATAAATGTTTTCAAGTATAATATAGATTAGAAACTAAAATATATTGCACTTAACATAAAAACTTAATCAAAGAATATTCTAAAAATGCATTTTTCTTTATATTTTCTGTTTTTTTTTTTTTTAAGAACAAAATTGAAGATGAACTAATTGAAGACAGTAACAATTTGCTTTAAAAGAAAAAAAAACTAGCTATAGGATTCAGTATCAAGATCAAGTATAAAAAAATCAGAAATTTTAAATACAAAAAAGTTCTTTTAATTGAAAAATTTTAACATAAATGTAGGTATAAAATATCTTATTTCGTATTTTCTAACATGTTGTATAGTTTAAACTAAACTGGACCAAAACATGAGAAAAGATTCCTTTCTAATGAAACTGTAATATATAACAGCTTATTTAAGTTAGTCAGTTCATCTTTCAATAGTTGTTCTGAATTAATTATGTCCCTCATAATTATTAGTTCAACATTTTAAAAATAAAAGCTTCAAAAATATATTTATTTTCTTTTTTGGCTAAAAAAGTCACATCCAGAAGAGACAAAAGTTCTTTATCTACAGATTCATAGTCAATAACAGTTGAAAATTTATTTCATTTACACTGAAATATTACGAATTACGACTGAAAATATCAAAAATATCTTGCACAGATTCATATTTTGAAAATAAAAATCAAATGCAGAAAATATGAAACATCTTGATATATTGAAAGTAAATATCAAGTAATATGAAAATATCAAAAATCTTGATATTTTGAAAATAAATATTGATATATATCCATTGATATATATCAACGAACTCTGGCTATATATAAAGAATTATCAAGATTACATTTTATCTTTCAGTGGCTGTTGTGAATTAACTGTCTAACATAATTATTAGTTCTACATTAAAAATAAAAGTTTCAAACATAAAGCTTGGAAAAGATTTGTTTTCTTCTTTTCCTAAAAAAGTTACTGCCAAAGGCAAAAGTAAATTATCTACAGAATGATACAGTCAATAACATGTGAAAATTTCATTTACACTTGCTTTGAATGTGGAAAATATCAAAATTATCTCACATGGTGATATTTTGAAAATAAATATCAAATATACAAAATATCAAACATCTGGATATTTTGAAAATAAATATCAAGGATTTGGAAATATCGAAAATATCAAAAATCTTGATATTTTAAAAATAAATATCGGATATATATCAAGATATATATCCATTGATATATATCAACGAATCCTGCTCGGATAGAATTTTAATTTCATGTCATGTAAATTATTCTACACCCAGCAATACTACATTATTGTTTCGAATTATATGGGCTGGTGCTTGCATTTCATATTTTTAAAGAGTGAGAATTTAAAAAAGTTGTAATAATTAAAAGTTTACCTTTTAACAATTTTTTTTTATTATTTTATTAGCTACTTTTGAATTTTTCACAGTTACACTATTGTTTATTTTTTTCACACAAACATGATTGTTCACTAGTGGCAGGCATATGTTCAAGGAAACATTACAAGTTTTACATATCTCCATGTATTCTTCACACCTTTTTTTAAAGGAACTTAAAATTTATACTTTGGTAATGTCATTGGGATACTTATGGCGTACAGAAGCACTCCAATTTTTTTTTTACACAACTACAAGGAGACAATGTTCAAAGGTCAACGATGTTTTTTACACACGTACTTTCTGTACTGTCATAGTGTCTAATGTACTTACTTCTTCGTTCAAAGGCATTAGGTTGAAAATTGTTTTAGCAACAAGGTTCACATACCTTCTAAATTTAAATTTTTTTATGCTCATTGAATTTCACATTACTTTTGTCGTAATTGGTTACATGTTGGTATAAAACGAAAATATAGTAATTATACGTGTTTGTCAGTATTTATATTGTCATCTACTCTTGCTTCTAGAAACCAGCCATAGTTTTAATTCAGTCAACTAGATAGGATTTTTTTTTAGACATTAATGTTTATCGCCTGATATTACACATCATAGGCTTTTACATGCAAGTTTAATTGTTATGTAGTTCATTTTTAATTCAGGTACATTTTAGATATTTAGAGATATCTTGGTAACATTTATGCAGCACATTCACTTGTTGCATGTTTCAAACTGGATAGTAGTTGCAGTACCCAAATATTTTTCCTTTATTATGATTTAACGCCTGCATTTTTTTTTTGTTTAATTTCAAGGTTAAAAGGTCTGTTTAGACAATTAAATAACGTTTGCAAATACATGTACAGATTACACTGTGCATTAGTACAAAATTTTTAATTTTTGAAATTTGAATATATTATATCATTGCTTTATTTACATTTGTTTATTTGATTTTTATTATTATTGCATTGTATAAATAAACTATGCTAGCAATTGAATGCCAGTTGGCATTAAAGATGATTTGCATACTGATTTATGCTATTTTTAATGTAGGCCTGCTTTTCTAATATTTGTGCACTTGAACTTTTACCGTCTCAAGAAAACGAGTTTTTTTTTTTTTGCGGTTTCTGGACTAAAGAAAATAAGAAACCAAATGTCATGTACATGACAAATTTTGATGGTACCTAGTTTATGCAAAAAAAAAAAATGCATCTTTTTAATGTACATGTACTTTTTATTTTTTTATAGTTGGTGGTCTTCCGTCAGCTTGAAAAGTTAATATTTTATGTTCTTATGTTTATAGTATGTGCGCGCATCTGTGTTGAGCCAAGTTAAGCCTAATTTTTTTTTTTACAACTTTGCGAAGGGGGAGATGTATATGGCAAGGCCATACATTTGTATTAGATTTGTAGTCGAAATTAATCTGTTTTCAGAATTTATTTCCCTTTCTTCTGTTTAACCCTACCATTCAAAAATCATTTCTAAGTGATGACTAATTTAAGTGCAATCGTTATACCCACATATACCCAATATTCTTTTATTGTTTTGTTAAAAGCTATCATTCAGAAAAATGATTTATTTGTTATTTATAATTTAAGCACATTTCCGTTACCCACATAAATATTCTTTATTGATATTTTATTTGTTAAACGCCGCTTCTTTTACAAATCTGTTTACATAATCTAAAGATCATATAGTTAATTTTAAGCTTGTTGGCGTCTCGTATATGCATTAAAATACACATAAATTTCATTTTCACTTCGGCCGGTAAATAGATATTTGACATTAATTATCCTCACCGTTATACTCTATGTAAGCAATAATAGCTTTACTTTATTATTTCACTTATTAATTCGTTGCCAAATGCGGTTTCTGTCCTTGGCGTTTATCTAGTTCAAATTTTAATATATCTCCCAGTTTAACGGCTATTTTGGGATTGGCGTATTGGCTCAAGACAGATGTATTCTTGGCGTATTAAATTACGCAGATTGAAAGGGACTTGCTCTCTGATCTTCGTACTGTAAACAGCTTAAAAATTTGCTGGGTTAGGGAGGCCACCACTGCTTTACATCTTATGCCCACTTCCGTAAAAATAAATACTTTTCCATGGAAACTGTTTTCTTCTGAATTATTGCCTGATGGATTTTTCTAGGAAACGGACTCATCTGGGTTTGCATTTAGTAACATCGTCTTTGTACTCAACGATTGTGTTTACTATCACGACCGGAGTATTAAATAAAAAATACTCCATACGCTGGATACGTAATTACACTAGATTAACACATTTATTCTAATTGGTAAATAAATCATATCAGATGTAAATTTCCAACTGGGCGAAAAATGTCCGGATCAGGACTCGAACCAGGGATCTCTTGGCTGAAGACGCCAATGCTCTCCACAATGCAATGAAATTTACATCTGATATGATTTATTTACCAATTAGAACAATTGTGTTAATTTAGTGTAATATGAATTTAGGTAAAAAAAGGCCACGGCAAAAAAGGCCGCAGTTTAAAAGGCAACAGTATTAAAGGCAAGAGTAAAAATGGTAACTATAAAAAATATAATAAATATAAACGAGTATATTCGAAATTATTTAAAAGATAAAAAATACATTAATTTATTGAACATAACATTCGCAATGAGTATAGTTTATGTATAAGGACGGATGTTTATATATACTTATTACACTTTGACCAAGAGTGGCCTTTGGAGGGAGGTTAAGAAATTAAAAGAATCAAAACATTATATACGGAGATTTTAAAGGGGTTAAAATAAAGACAATCAAGGCAAATTTTTTTGAAAATTAAAGATTTCTCATTATTTTTACCTTTACAAGATAGTTGAAAGGGCAAAATTAACGGCGGTAACAGAAAATGCGAGTCAAAGTTTTGAAATTTGGTCAAAGAAAACACAATTTAGGCAACACGCAACAGAAATAAAATTATTCTTCCAAGATGCTTTGAAATAAAATTGCGATTCTAAATTTATTGGTTATGTGAGTTCTCAAAAATATGAATATGTTTGTCCGCTCAACAACGAGAAACTTTCTGACATATTTACGAACAAATATGTAATTGTAAAAGCTTGACATTTCCATATTTTACTATTGAAGTGATTTGGAATCGAATAGTATTTTTTCTTTTCAATTTTCAACAAATTAATTACATTTTGAGTTCCCATTTTGTTTTCCCATGATGACCTTTGTCCGTCTCTCCTGAACAGAAATTCGATTCAAAACTCCAACTTTGACAGCATTTTCTGAAAGACGCTTCCTTTTATCGAAAAATAGAAAAAGCTATTCGATTTTCTAGTTTTTGAATAATAGCACCTATAAATTTCATATATTTAGAACAAAAAATGAATTCAGGAACGTGTCAGAAAATAGCCACTTTGAGTTTGAGAATAGCTTTAACACTTTAAGCGCCCCGTCAGTCACCGATGACCGACACTAAACTTTCCGTTTAGAACGCGTCATTCACCAATGACTGACGGTCTAAAATATGATATAAAACTAAATATATATATATATTGTTTTATATCCATACAGTTAAGTAATTACTGAAAATTTATTTAAAATTTACTTACCTTTTATTTATTACAGGATTATACTTCCTTAAAAATTACTTAAAACATTGTAAATTTTTCAGCTTTAGTGTCAGTCACCGTGGCAATGAGGAATTATATAAAGTTGCAATGTGTCCCTTTTCTTTTTTTACAATTTTCTAAGATTTACAATTATCGCGTCTCAAAAGTATATGGACAGGCGATTTTTTTAAAGAACAGTTCAAAAAATGCAGCAATAATCACGAAACAAATAATAATTCTAGGATAGATGGTCATAGAGGAGAGATGGCTAGTCTAAATATCTCCAAAACTTGATCATAGATTGCAATATAAACTTTGTTGGTATGAAATAGTTCAACGAGTTTATTTATTGCGACGTGCAGTTGTGTTTTTTGATTATAAAAAGTAAGTGTAATTTTAATGTAAATAAAATAGGTGGGTGAATATTTTTTTTGACTTAGGTATCTGAATGTTTTGCAGTATGTACGTTATATATATTTTTTACTATACGGACTTTTAAGGCACGTATATAATCTAATTTTTACTTCTAAAACTAAAACATAGATGTACAATGGCTATTGATGCTTTAAATTGGGCGACCATCAGTCCTTCAATTTCAGGAGAGATGGCCACAGTAAATCGAGGAGAGATGGCCACCTTTAATCAATATTTTAAAATTATACTTAGTGATGATTTTAACTAAATATAATTAAATTTAAAATAAATATATAACGTTTACGTTTATAAATATATTAATTGATATATTTTTTTTTAATTTTAACTAATATAAATATTTTAATAATAATAATAATATAGTAAGACCTAACGATTTATTTGTTTCAGAAAATACTGAAAAACGTCGGAAACTTTCATAACAGAAACTGATAAAGTTGATAAATAAACTAAATTAATGTAATATTAACGCGAGAAAAAAAAAACACGACAATTCCAATAGCGAGGAAAACGAAATACATTTAAATTATCAGATTCTACAGATTCCGAGTAAATAGAATTGGGTTAGGATCATTGTGTTGGTTGTGCAAATCAATATAATATCGCACCCAAAAAGAATGTCTAGATACAATGTATAAGGTACCTGAAGTGGTTCCTTGAAACGTGTACAAATTATCAAGACCTTTGGCAAGTATGTGGTAAGATTTTACGAAAAGTGAAGTATTGAAATTATACTTCAAATTTTGTTTATTCGAGTTTTCTTCACTCATTTTCCCTCATATAACTGCATCTTTACAAATTGCTATATGTTTTTCATGATTAACTACATGAAATGTGTTATTTTTTTGCTATTTAAATTAACTTTTTCTTTCTTGTATTGGATGGCCATCTCTCCTCGGCTTTAAGGAGAGATAGCCACCTGCCATTTAAATTTCAATTTTGTTTAACACTTTTTGTTTACAATATTTAATTATTTTTTGCATAAAATATTGTGAGTATGTGTATAAGAACTTTAAATGTGCATCAATATTTCTTGTATTTGCATTCTAAGAATTTTTATTTCAATCTTTAAAAACTATGGCCATCTATCCTAGAGTTACCCTAAGCATGTGGAATCATAACATAAGTTTGTTACAACAAAGAAATACAGTATAAGTTTGACAGAATTTGAAAAAAATCAAACTTAATATAGGCTGTCTCAAAAATATATGGACTTTACGAGTATTTTGTATTTAAATTCAAGTTTTAAATCCATTCCTTTGAATTATCTTGAAAATTCTATTAGGCATGCTTCGAACTAGTGTTTGGAGAATGTGGGGCTGTAAAGAGAACCAACTCTGTTCTATTAGTTGCTTTAATTCCTGATTAGTCCAAAATTCACGAATATGGGCTCACACCTCTCGTGCAAGTACTCCCCAAAGGTTTTCAGATTCAGGTCTGGACTGACGGTTGGCCAGTCTATAAAAATCATTTGATTTTGCGTAAACCACGCTGTTTTTGAGTGCGAGGGATGAATTGACGCATTGCCCTGTTGGTATTTCCAGTTTTCCCTTTCTAAGATATTTCCAATTAGAAGTAGATTGCTTTTAAAGACATTTTGATAATGTACTGAGCACCTGCGACCATTAGAAAAAGCATTATTTATTGTTCTGTTGACACAGAACGCGCAACACACCATGATAAAACTCCCTCCTTGTTGTCGACTAATGAACTCGCGAGATTCTCGTCGTAGAACATACCAATAGTATTCCAAGCCATCAGAACCATCCAAATTGAACTTGTTTTCGTCACAGAAGAAAACATTTAACAATTCATCCCTCCAATTTATGTATTTTTTAGCCCAAAGAACGCGTGCCTTTCTAAGGTGCAATTTCAGCATAGGTGTCCGACACATTCTGCAATAATTATAAAAATTGCTTGCCAGTATGCGATAATGATCAGTAGATCTCGATATGGGAAAACCTAAAGCCCTCGGAAATTTAAGAAAAGACTTATTTTGGTTTGAAATGACTCGAAAAATCTCTCTATATTGTCTCTGAGATGGTTTACTTGATCGGTCTGTACGCTTTTTTGCAACAGCATTGTCACCTTTGATAAAAATTTCGCAAATTACAAATCTTCTACACTTAATCTGTTTAGCAATATCGGAAACGTTTAATATTTTGAGCCTTTAAACGCCAAATTTCAGCTATATCAGCTGCAGGGAATTGAACATTGCGATACATTTTCCACTATTCGAGAATTGAAGAACGAGTAGGGATTTTATATTTCAAAGTGGTTACATTACATGTACAGAACGAAAAATATGCAAATTCTTTTGATACGGTGGTAATAATGGCGATTCTTTTCATTGTCTATATATTTTTGAAACAGGTTATTTCGAATTTTATTTTTTTACGAATAACCTGTGCAATAAGTCCGATATTCCTCTATTGTAATAAACTTATAGTGTAATTCCATATGCTAATTATTTTTTTCGTGATTATTGCTTCATTTTTTTAATTGTTATTTCAAAAAATCGCCTGTCCAAATATTTCTGAGACGCACTGTAGTTGAAAAGATTACTCGATTTTTGCATGAGTTTTTCCCAGAGTCCTCATTATTTGCGGTAGAGATCAACACGGATCGAAATTTTCAGGATTGGGCCCGACCTCGTGTAAAAACTAAAAATTCCACCTGGGTCCGGGAGATTTAAATTTTTGCAGTTCACGGCCCTGCCCAACTCAATTTCTACAAAAAAACCTGATTTTTCGTAACATACAATTAAAATTATTTTAAAAACTGCTACAAACATATTCATACGAAATTTTTAGAGCATATTTCAGACTATATGTCCAGAAGTCGTAGAAAATAGAGTAGCAACATTAATTACTACTTATAGGGTATACTACGAGTACATAGTCCTACTTATAGGACTACGAGGGTAGTCCCAGAAATACTCGACCTGACATATAGATGGCGATAGTTGTTTGAAAAAATCGGTATGTTCAATAGTGTTAACCTTATAAAGTTTAAGTTTGAAGTCTGAAGACTACTTTGTTTCGTATTTGTTTGACAGACATCAATAGTGAACGCTCTCAGTGGATTTGTAGATTATTACATTCAAATAAAGACTCATTACAAAATAATGTAGTTAAGAATAAAAGAAAATAGATAGTTAAAAACATCATAACTTTTAAAGTTGTATCAAATTATATATATATATTAGGGTGCACCAGGGTACAAGGTTTTTTTTTTTCAAAATCAAATATGCATACCCTTTATTTTTTTTCTATTTCACCTGAGAAAAATAAAAAGTATTATTGCAATCAGATAACGGTAAACCGTGCCGACTTTAGGTCAAACTTGAAGATGACATCTTGTACGGGGAATACTATGGAAAGATTGTAAAATGTATGTTTTTTTGGTACATAAGACACCATTTTATTCAAAGCAGATATTTATTAACATATTACAATAAAAGAAACATTACTGTACTTATTTTCATTTCAATGTTTGGTTTTTACAGTCAGGATAGACCTTCGTGTGTTCTTGTACGCAACGTAACAAAAATTGTTTTTGTTCCTCCGCCACCGTTATTAAACCATAAAAGTCCTACATCAATTTTACCGCTCTTTCAGCTGTATTGTTCATTGCTCTAAGCATTGAGATCGTCTTTCTCGCGTCGGAAAAAAAGTTATTCTCCTATGAAAAGGGACTCTTTCAAAACTCATCAATTTTGAGTCTAGAAAACAATGAATGGCTTTTGACAGATATGAGATTATCGATGCTGTTTTCTGTAAAAAATAAAATAAAATAACAGGTAACAATCGCGAGATATAAATGAATAACTAAATAAATAACTACAAAATCAATATATGAAACTCGCCATACAATGAACCACTTTCTTCCTTCGATGGAATGTATGTTTTCTCATGGGTCGAGAAATTTTCTCTATGTAAATTTGCCACCATCTTTAATTTTGTTTCTTCGTCCACATCATCATCAAAAAGTGCTAATACTGCTCATCAAAAAGTGCTAATACTGCTATTTCATCAATCAAATACCATAAATGCTGGAGAAATTTCTGTAAAGCAGCTCTCGATATACTTTTATTCACATTTTTGTAGGTTTTCAAAGATTTCAAAAAGTACAAATTTTTGTAGGGTGCTTTAACTGCCAAAATATATTAAAGCCATGTTTAACATAGATTGTCACGATAAACAAGCAGACGTTTAGCAGTGCTTTCTTATCCTTGGTGTTTAATTTCAGATGAGAACTAAACAACGAGAGTTTTAGGAAGTAAATCGCTCAGACCATCCATCTAGCTTGGTACATAACACCCAGATGTCTGACTTCTCTTTTTTTCTGCATCTCCATTTAAAAATATGATTAGAAAGTTCGATCATCTCTCGATAGTCCTCTCTGATCATAACATTTTAAAGTTCAGAGCGGTAAAAG
Organism: Maratus speciosus; assembly: GCA_963932465.1. NCBI lineage: Eukaryota > Metazoa > Arthropoda > Arachnida > Araneae > Salticidae > Maratus > Maratus speciosus. The sequence goes on along the minus strand of CAWVRF010000135.1, from coordinate 94,918 downwards.
TCAAGCAAATTGGCAAGTCCAGATGCGGTTCGGAACAATTCCACTGTTTCTCTATAACACTGCATTTCAGTGGGATAGATGTTCTTCCAATTCTCTTTGTATTTTTTAAAGAGTGGAATATCGGGGCTTGTTGTCACTTGTTTAATTGTCACTTCGAATACATCCTTTAATACCAGTTCGTATACATGATGGAAGCAAGCAAAAAAAAAGCATTTCCCTATCAAATTTTTATTCGAGGAGTGCACAAGCACCATTAAAACGACCTGTATTCGGAGCCATAGTATCCCAACTGAGAATTTGGACTTTGTTCTAATCCAATCTAAGATAGTATTCCAAATAGCCAGGGCCTGTTCTTTGCTCGTATAATTATAAAGTGTCGACCCAGCAACGAGGTGTTCTTTAAGTCCATATGAAATAACTATAAGCAAGCGTTCTGCTTTCACTTTTCGAGCACTCAAAGCAGGCAACAGTTTGCCATTCCAATGGAAGGTCACTGTCACTACATCTTGTATCTCGTTTTGGAACTCAATTTTTATGTTTTCCGCGCGTTCCTTCCGTGTTTCTGTTCGGATTCTTTGAATTGAAGACTTACTTAACGGAAAATTTTCAATGGTAAGTCCAAGTACCCCCTCAATAGTAGCTTTAAGAATAAACACAGAATCTGGCATGCTTAATTGACACCTGTCTAATGCAGCAACTAACTTTGGAATAATAAAATCTTCCCTCATTACTGATTTACATGTCCCAGGTTCTGAGCTTTCGATCAGTGTTGGGAAATGTTCTTTATCCATATTTTCATTAGAATTCGAAGAGGAATATTCTTGCAATGGTTCGTATGATGCCGAGGATGTTGAAGCGGAACCATATTTGATTCGCCAATTTTCTTCTTTGACAACTCGAAGTCGGTCCCTTTCCTCTTTTTTAGCCAGTTTTTTATCCACTCCACCTAAGTGACCGGCTCTTTTTAGTGCTGCAAGAACATCCTATCTTCCTCTATTTTCATTATTTGAAATGCATCAGCGTGTGCAAAGTCGAACAAATTGTCTAAATTAGTTACAAATCTTTGTTGTCGCTGCTTGAATACGTCTTGTACTTTCTTTGCATTTTATTTTGTAAGTCTCTACAAACTTCATACTTATTAACAAGCTTCCTCACACAATTTGGCAACGATTTCGTAGGCATGTGTGCCTTTTCCCAAACGATAATACTTTCACGAATAGCGAGATTTGCATTTTCATTAACAGTTAAATTCATTTCTCAAATATTGTAAAACAAAACTGCGAGAACTTGTCCATTAGACGAAAGTTTTGAATCCGTTATTTGATGTTTAATTTTCCCTATTAAAAATATCACTTTTTTAGAACTACACAATTCCACTGCCATGTTCTGCTCACTGATTAAAAAATATACAGGCATTTACTAACAAAAGAACTTGGAATTATAAACACATTGACACATAGTCGTGTGCTATCCTGAATAAACTGGTACTGACACATTTCACAGGTTGCGCATTGTCACTGTTTCGTCACGGGTTGCGCATTGTCACAAGCATAAAAACTTTCTTTTTTTGTTTTGTTTTATCTTTTTCATTTGCAGCTGCTGGGTGCTCCGCTACAGACACGTGAGAGGTTGACACGTGTCAGCGTTCGCTCGCTAAGTACACAAGTACTGACTGAGAGATTTAGATGCAAGTCTGCACGAGTTGCCGTGGTTCAAATTATACGAAACTTTATTTAGAATTGTTTTAACATAAAAGGAAACAAGTGGGTAAGTGTGATCACAGATCGCACAGAGGGTTTCGTTTAATATTCCTTTCAAAACACTTTATCCTTTTGAAAAATCTGTTAGTTCCACATTTCACAACCAGGGGGCGCACTTGATTCTGAACAAACCTGCATCCGAACGAAAATCCGTTTTACATACTATCCGTAGATATATTAGTCGAGGGGATTGGGCCCATAGCACCCGAGATATGTAGGCGCACCTGGCGGAAAAAATGGAACTAAAATATGTAAGGCTATGGTGCATAATATGAAAGAATGGTCAAAGGGGTTTCGGCAAAAGTTGGAAAATTTCTCCCCGGGTTAAAAGGGCGGAGGTTAAAAAAATTGCTTAAAATACACAAGTTAGAGCCCAGAGGGGTAAATAATAAAAGACTTTTTGAAAATTTTATGATTTGTCGTGTGGTCTGAGGCATTCAGCTATACGTATGCAAAATTTCATGTCACCAACTTAATTAGGGACTCTTTTAGAAAGAATTGCTTCAAATACATATGTGGTAGCTCAAAGGGTTAAACGTAAGGCTTTTTCAAGATTTTATGATTTGTCGCCTGGCCTCAGGTGTTCTGCAATAAGTATGCAAAATTTCAAATCTCCAATTTAATTAGGGGCTCAGTTAGAAAGAATGGTTTAAAATACACAAGCTGGAGTTGAAAGGATTAAACATAAAACTTTTTCAAAATTTATTATTTGACGTGAGATCTGAGATGTTGAGCTATAAGTATGCAAAATTTCCCGCCTCCAACCTAAAAAGGGGCTCACTTAGAAAGAATTGTTTAAAATGCACATGCGGGAGCACAAAGGGTTAAATGTACGACCTTTTCAAAATTTTATGATTTGTTGTTTGATGCGAGGTGTTCAGCTATAAGTATGCAAAATTTCCCGCCCATAACCTAATTAGGGGCTCACTTAGAAAGAATTGTTTAAAATACACATGTGGGACCCCAGAGAGTTAAACGTACGATATTTTCAAAAATTTATGATTTGTCGTTTGTTGTGAGGTGTTCAGCTATAAGTATGCAAAATTTCACGTCTCCAAACTAATTAGGAGCTCACTTAGAAAGAATTGTTTGAAATACACATGCGGGACCCCAAATGGTTAAATGTACGACTTTTCAAAAATTTTATCATTTGTCGTATTATGTGAAGTGTTCAGCTATAAGTATCCAAAATTTCATGTCTCCCCAGCAGCAGAATTTTTTTCTGCAGTCTGCAACACAAGTAGAAACTTTAAAAACAGCATGCAGAACTTAAGGACAAACGCCCTCTTTCCCTCATGCACTCACCCCCCCCCCCCCCCCCTCACAGTATTGGTGATTAACAAAAAAGGAAAGTATTTAAAATAATTTACCTTTGTCCTCAAAAATTTTAACACCACTATCAGAAAAATCTTTCATAAAATTTGTCAAAATTTCTGTGAAGTTATAAAAAAGAATAACAGTAAAAATAACATATGAACACCAATTTCTAAAATTTTTGAAAAGATTGATAGAATGTGATAATATCAAAAATTATATGTAGATGTGATGACACATGGATGAAAGTACACTAAAGCCACTTTGAAGCAGCAAAAGTCTAATTTTGTAGCAGTAAAATCCATTTTTGTAGAAGCAAAAATCTAAATTTTTAGCAATAAAAACTGTTATTGGAGCGCAGGTTGAAATTCTTAAAAAATCAAATTTGAGTAATTCATGCAAATACTATAAATAATTCTAATGCAATGTTTTATTTAGCAATCTTAGGTAGTTGTGCAATTCAAAATTTAACATGCTTTGACTCAAAACATGGCTAACTAATATTCAGCCTGCCACTCACCTGTAAAAGAATCTCGTGAAAACATCAATGTTGCAGCAAATTTTTCCGCGATTCTTCGACGATGTTCGCGTTTTTTCGCGACCTTTCGACGATGTTCGCGTTTTTCCGCCAATTCTTTGAAAAAAAATCGCGTTTTCTCCGCGATCTTTTGACGATATGTGTTTTTTCGCAATCTTTTAGCGATCTTTGCGCAAAATTCGGTTTTTCCCCGCGATTCTTCGACGAAATTCGACCTTTGACGAAATGGGCTTTTTTTTCGATCTTGTGACAAAATTTTCGCCGCTTTTTGACGAAATTCGCCTATTTTCCACGATCTTTTGACGAAAATCTCATTTTTTAGCAATCCTTCGATAAAATCCGCGTTCTTTCCTCGATTCTTTGACGAAATTAGTGTTTTTTCCGCGACCCTTTGATGAAATTTGCGTTTTTCTGCAATCCTTTGACGAAAGTTGCTATTTTTCAGTAGTCCTTTGACGAAGTTCGTGTTCTTTCCGCGATCATTTGACAGAAGCCGCATTTTCCTGCCAGCCTTTGACGAAAGTTGCTATTTTTCCGCAGCCTTTTGACGAAATTGACGTTTCCATCTTCATCTTATGACAAAATTTCGTTTTTCCTTCGCGATCTTTTGACGAAATTCGTTTTTTTCGCGATCCTTTGACGAAATTGGCTATTTTAACTGCAAACGATTGACGAAATTGTTTTTTCGGCGAACATCTGTCAAAATTCGTGATATTTACGTCCGAATTTTCGGACTAATGACCGATTTTTTTTTTTTTCCTTAAGAAATCACCCCTACGAGGATTGACTCATTTAATAGGCGTTTAACGATCGCGTGTCTAGAGTTTTCTCCGTGAATTATTTATATTTGAAAGGGAAACGGAGCTTCGTCAATCGCATGTGGCGTGGATCGTATTATTATGGCACATGGCAAATAATTTCTAACAAACTTTTCCCCCTAAATTTTAACAGTTGTAAAATAGTCTGCAGACCTTCCCAAGAGTCTGCGACGTGCGTCGCGGCGTTGCGCCGATTCTGCGCCCGGCATGTCTCCAACATAATTAGCGGCTCACTTAGAAAGAATTGTTTAAAATACACATGTGGGACCCCAAAGGGTTAAACGTACGACATTTTCAAAATTTTATGATTTTTCATTTGATCTGAGGTTTTCAGCTATAAGTATGCAAAATTTCACGCCTCCAAATTAATTAGGAGCTCACTTAAAAAAAATTGTTTAAAATACACATGCGGGAGCTCAAAGGATTAAATATACTTTTTCAAAATTTTATCATTTGTCGTATAATGTGAGGTGTTCAGCTATAAGTACCCAAAATTTCATGTCTCCAACATAATTAGGAGCTCACTTAGAAAGAATTGTTTAAAATATACATGCGGGAGCCCAAAGGGTTAAATGTACGACTTTTTCAAAATTTTATGATTTGTCGTATGATGTGAGGTGTTCAGCTATAAGTACCCAAAATTTCATGTCTCCAACATGTATAGTTTCTGAGAACGGGCTCTGTAGCGGACAGACAGACGGACAGACAGAGGAGCGAGACGAATAGGGTTTCGTGAGATGAACGAAACCCTAAAAATGAGAGGGTGTGCGAAAAAATAAAACGACTTTCATTTATTTGGGACACCCTAATATATATATATATATATATATACAGTCGAACCTCGTTATCCCGACACTCTAATGACCAGAAAAAAGTGTCGTCGTAAGCGGAGTGTCGCGGTAACCGGAGTTGGAGAAAAATATGTTTATAAAAAACTGTATTTTTAATTAATTTAAGACAATTTTTAATTCATAGCTGTTCTTGCAGTTTTAAGTAATAAAACATTATTATTATACAAAATAAGCACAAAAACAAAATGGAAAAGAATAAAAATCAGATTTATGGTGACTTTTTTTTTTTTTTTTTTTTTTTTTTTACATAAAATATTGATAAATTAAGGTTTGCTTGTCCCTAGATGTGTTTCCAACAATTTTTTTCAGTATTATACAATGAATTGTAATCAATATTCATTGTTTCAGAAATGGATGTTAGATAATTTCTGATCGTTTCAAAGCAATGCAATGAAACAATTCAATTGTTCAGTTTTAGTCGGATGAAAAACGCCGTGTAACCACAAGAAAGTGCCGCCTGGCCAGAACAAAAAGACCGCGAGTAGACTGATACGCTTAAAAGAGTTCTTCATTGTGTGTGGATTTATTCATTCAGATAAAGGATTGAAGTAAAATTTTTCGATTATCTCATTGGATATTTTAGACACTTCTGTGAAAAGTTTGGCTAAGACATTTCTTATCGCTTAATTTCCGTGCTAATAAGGTGGATTGTGAAAAATGGACAATTTTCCTAAACTGTCGGGATATCCGGAGTTGAAAATTATTCAACGACGTAAAATCCGGAGTTTATTTACATTAAAATCATATACAGAAAATCGGGACTTTGAAAAACTGACCGCGATAAGCGGAGTGACGTGAAAACCGAGTGCCGTGATAACGAGGTCCGACTGTATATATATATACACACAGGGTGATTATAAAAAAAAACTATCCCGATTCATGAGCTCCTCGCTATCATACCGTTCACAGAAAAAGAATGAAATTTTGGTTTAAAGTATTTTGAGGAATGCGCAAAAAAATCATGGAAAAAACGATAGTTAAACTATGACAGTTATGGTTACAGAGACAAAATTTCAAAAATGTCAAATGGCAACACGGACTTTTTTTACTGGAATGTGATCTCCATAGTGAAAAACCATAATAGGTCGGTACCTGTAGCACGAAAATCGCCATCGCTAGACAGACCAAGAAGAAAAGTAAAAACAACGAATAAGGACGAAGAAGCAACAGAAAGCAAATCATTTTATTGTGTTTCACAATTTTTCCACGTGACCTCCTTCACACACGATGACACTTTCCATGCGCAAATGTTGGAGCTCTGAAGCATGTACCATGGCCAGGGAAATCTGTTGAACCTGACGTCTGGCATCTTTCAAATCAGATGTAGTATGCGGATTAAATTTATATACCTTGCACTTAAGGTATACCCACAGCCAGAAATCCAGTGGAGTGAGATTGGGGGACATTGGCGGCCACGGAAACGTGAAATCGTGGGAGATAACTCTGTCACCAAACTGTAGTGTTAAGAAAAGTTTTGCAGAAGGCCCCACTCTTGATTCCACACGACGTCAGCTGGAGCATTTCGCTGTTGCAAATTGGAAATTATGTAATTAGTCAACATTTATAGCTGGCGAGCAATCGTTACCGTAGACGTTGGTAGATCTGCGGCAGTAATCTCTTCAGAAAAGTAAGGGCAGGGGATGAAGGTGCTTGTTATACCGCATCACACAGCCACGTTTTCTTCGTGTAACGGAAGTGCAACCACATCATGGGATTATTGTCTGCCCTGTGCCCGAAGTTCTTCGAATTAACGTTACCAGTCAACGAGAAATGGGTCTCGTCCATCCACAGAATGCGTAAAGGCCAGCTGTTATCCTCGACATACCGAATGAAGAATTCATTTGCAAAATCTAGCCGTTATTGCTTATCACCCGCTTGCAACATCCTGACACACTGGAACCGATACGAAAACATGTGGAGAACAGAGCGAAGAATCTTGCGTACCGTAGAATTCGGCAACTGCAGAACGTGTGAAACACCGCGTTCACTTACAGGAGGAACTTCGCTTATCGTCCCATGGACTTCTGCAATAGCCTCAACAGGAATGGAAGGTCGTCCAGGCCGAGATCGATCGCATGTGCAACCAGTTTCTTCAAAATTGCGTATCAAGTCCCGTACAGCTTTTACAGTACACGGGCCTCGGCGTAGCCCATGGTTTCTGCTATAGACACGCAATGCCTCTGCGGCATTTTGTCCGTTAAGGTTATAAATCTTTACAATTTCCTTATGTTCTTGCCCTGTAAGTGGCATGTTGTTCAAAGTGCAGTAAAGCGGTACGCATTGCACAGTGCCTTTCCTTTCATTTAGTGCGACGACGTCAAACATGACGGTGTCTTATGCCGAACCAGGAAATCTGCATACTTTGGTCTCTTCTTCTGTTTTCGAAGGAGATTCAGTAGGCTGGGATCAGAACCGAAGTCACAATGTGAAATGTGACGTCATTAGAAAAGAAAGCCGTGAGCTCATGAACGCCACAGTTGTTTCCCTTTGCTTGTCTGTCTAGCGACGGGGATTTTCGTGCTGCAGGTAACGTTCCAACGCTTTTTATGGTTTTTCACTATGAAAATCACATTCTAATAAAAATGTTGCCATTTGAAATTTTGTCACTGTAGCCGTAACTGTTAAAGTTTTAATTGTTGTTTTCCATTTGATTCTTGAGTGCATATCTCAAAATACCTTAAACAAAAATTTCATTCAGTTTATGTGAGCGGTATGATAGCTACAGGGGCGCCATTTCAGAATTTTCTTGGGGGGGGGGGGAAAGCTGTCTTTGAGGACAGTAGCATAGCCAAGGGTGGGGTGGGGTTCGGGGGGGGGAGCCTGTACTCTCTCCTATCAAAAAGAAAACCAATGAAAAATTCCGTTTTAAGCAGGTTTTTTCATCTTAGCAGGTATAATTTCAAGATAGTAACTAACATTTTTTCCGTTTAAGACAGTATTCTATTATAGACAGTTTCCCTTTTTACAAGTATTCTTAAAGACATTTAAAACATCCTTTCTATAGTATACCTCTGAAGAGAACTGGTATATTACATATTATAGGTATATTACATTTATTGTAAAACTTGCGAATACGAAACCTGTCAAAAAAAGAATTGTTTCGCAAACGGAAAAAAAAAATTAAGTTTCTATGAAGAAAGCACTATACGTATAATTCATAGGCGTAACCAGCCTTTTGAACGGGAGGGTGCCCAGACTTTTTAACCTGAACATATTGGATACAAACAATATCTTATATAGAAAACCTGTTAAAACGGAACCCTGAGAAACAGCTCGAATTTTCGTTTTAGACAGGTTTTCATCTTAGAAGGTATAATTGTGTGGTATTTCTTTTAAAAAGGGTTCAAACGCAATTTTTGTTTGCGTGAGGGGGGATGAGAAGGGGTTCAAAACATCAAAACTAAATCGAATAGTATATATAAAAAAAAGATATGTAAACCTCCTTACAGCAGTGACATAAGACAGTGACTAAGTGTGGTCACAAGTGTAAAACCTTTTGGCACCCTAACTTCTTATAAAGATTAAAAAAGGCCTTTAATCATGCTGGAAACTTCTATAGGCACAGGGATACTGCATGAGATCTAAAATTATCTCAAAGTCTTGTAGATGAAATTTTGCCGGATGATAAATCTCAGATAATACATGCGGTACACCAATACATATGCACGAAAGTTTTTCAGAATGTGACTCCATGACTTCTTAGGGATCAGCAGAGAGACCCAAGAAATTTTGGAGGAAAGTCTATTTAAATAATTATTATTATATTATAAATAATTATAATATTCTTTAATAATTCATGTTTTTACCTCAGAATGTGTCGAATATGTTAGGTAAAGCAAGTCATGATAATGTACGCTAAATTTTATCAAGATGATAAAAATTATACTATCATGATGCGACAGTAATAATAAAGATAGGTACTTGTCTGTTTGTGCATGTGCGTGTGTGTACGCGCGCGCGCTGAACTCTGAAAAGACAATGTAGCCCGCACAGCCGCAAGATTTGACAAGAAAATACCTGTATGCCTGAAGTCATGCATATCGAAGACAATTTTTGGACTTTTTCAATTAATTTTTTATGAGAATTTTTCGCATTTTGCGACAATTTTTTTTAAATTAGTAAAAAAGAATCCAATTTCAATATTTTACCCAGTAAACTTTGTCTTCTTTTCAATAAAGTTTTTTCGAGATTCTTACAGCAATTTTTCAATTTTTAACAATTTTTAATATTATTTTTAGAAGGCTTTTTTCGCATTTCGCGGTATTTTTTTTTTTTTTTTAATTCCTAAAAGGAATCTGGTTTAAATCTTTTACCCAGTTAGTTAATTTCGTTTCTTTCGGTTTTTAATCTTTTCGGAATTTTTAATGTAACTTTTAGCGGGGTTTTTCGTGCTTTGAGGCGATTTTGACTTTTTTTGAAACAGAAAAAATTCTCGGGCAATTTTTGCAATTGCCGTGATTAAATTCGAATTGGAAGGATGTCAAATCAGTTCTTATAAGCAAGCTGAAAATTTAATTTGACTGTAAATGAAAATTCGCAATAATTCAAGATTCGCTTGTTTCGAGACAGAAATGGTCGTAGCTTTCTAGGGAGTATGTTGCCGAAGGAGTTCGCATTGCTAATCGCATTTTACATTTTGAAATTATCGTTTCACATCTGCATTCCCTTTCAATTTTTTTTTTTTGCTTCTTTTTAGACTTTAGACTACGAAAGCAAAGAGGCAAGTAGTTTCTATCCTCGTCAAGAATTTGCAATAATTTCTCATGAAACTGTAGAAACATGCAATAGAAAGAACGGCGTTAAAAAAAATCTCCCACAAACAAAAGACTTAAAAATTGGATTATAAAACCACCTTTTTGACTTATTATGACAAATACAGATTGTTGTAAATATACTAGTTTTAAAAAAGATAAACAACATAATTTACTTTAAAAAAAAAAGAAAAAAAAAGGTTTCTTCTTTTATCACATTTCAAAACTTAGGTTGTTAGTTTTCTGAACTAAACTAATTTGCTAAACTAATTGAACTCCTTTCACTTCTTTTTCCTTTCATAAATTTCGATTTTTTTTAAATAATTGTGCTTGAGACTGCGCAAGCGGGGGGTGGGGGGGAGTTGCCCGGGCACCCAGGGCACCCCCCCCCCCTGGTTACGCCGTAATTATACTTGCTAAGAAGGGTACCTGTCTAAAACGGAGATTTTTTTTTTTTTTTTTTTACTTTGCAGGCTTTACGGACAGGACAGGGAGCCATTTAATAAGTTTCTTAGAGTGGGGAGAGGAGGCAAGATTTTGTTTGAGGGGAATGGTTTGAAATAGCATGCCATTCTTAACATTTTCATAAGCATGGGATTCTTCAAGAAATATTTTTAACACTTTCCAACGCAGTTGAAAAGTGAATTAGGTTTGTCTGCCCGTCTGGTGATGCTCTAACTCACGTAAATATACTCGGATTAACGCGTAATTGATATATGTTATTAATGTTTACAATGGAATGTTCGGTATTCAAAATGAAGTGTGTATCATTCATAGTTCATTTACAGGAGAACACAAAAGTATTCCGTTAGATTATGGTCTATCGGGTAAAATCATTTGCGGTATATTTTATTATTGTTGTATTACAGTATTTAAACATAATAACATTTATATACATTATTGGGGTGTACTAAAAGATGACTACTACATGTAATGTTATGTTTAGCACTTACAGTTCGCGTCCAGGAGAACTCACAAGTATTCCGTTATATTATAGCCTATGAAGAACGAGTATTTGTGACGCATTTTAATAATGTTACTCCGTTACAAACGTAATGAAATTGATAAAAATTTCTGAGATGTGCTAATTAGAGATGAGTTCGGGCTCATTTTTCAGAGCCCGGGGCCAACAATTTTAAATCCGAATCCGAAAACGTTTGTGCCATCAGAGACCGATTCCGATACCGAAAGTATGCACGGAAAAAATGTTTAACAAAAATGCATATTTAAAAGCTGTTCTAAATGTAATAGATATCATTTTTTAACAACTGTTAATCTCTAGCACATAATTAATTTTATGAAATTTACATTAAATCTTATCAAAAGAGACGTTTAGTGTCAAATAGAAATATACTTCCCTAAAAATATTTTAAAATTTTTCTCCCGCAACAAGTAGGTATCTCTGATTGACACAATAACGAAGAGTATTTTATGTATAAATTAATGAAATTTGCAGAAATTATGATTTATATGACGAAGAATCGAACAGCGTTTTCTGTTTCCTATAAAAGGTGTAAATCTTTCGCATTTATCATGGCTTTGAAAATCAGTTTAAATTATAAATTTGACACCGTTACCGAAAAGATCCGATGCTTTTATAGAAAAAGAGGAAACGCTGCTTGATTGCTTTCAATCGGGAATAACAACACATGCCAATTTTATCTACTTACGTATGAAAGTGATTGTATGAACATGAAGAACAGAGCCACAGAATGAGCAGACTTCAAGAAGAAGCATGAATAAAATCGAGCAGACTTCAAGAAGAAGCATGAATAAAATCACCAACATTATTTTCATATAAAGAGCGTGTACAATCGCAGACAATAGGAGACTAAAAATTTGCAAATCTTAGGCTAATGCTGATTGACGTAAAAGAAAATATTTATTTCGCGTTAGATCTCTGAAAAAAGTAATAATAAATAAACATTCCAATTAAACAGTATCGTAATGGCGCCATATTCTGATTGCCGCCAACATCAACAGGTCGTTACTCGCGTTAAACTACAGAAATAAATCATCAAATATCACAAGTTTTCTTTCAAAATAATGTTCGACAAATACTAAAAAAAAAAAAAAAAAAAAAAAAAAATCTATTTCTCTTTCCTCCTGATCAAAATAGCATTAAAAAGACTTGCAATGGGATAATTAATTTTTAAGCAGTAAAAAAGTTATTTTTTGTTTCTATACGAGTACGAGAATAAATAAAATTGCCAATTTGAGAAAGAATGGGCGCGAGCCCGAAGGCTGGTATAAAAATCAAACCCGTGTCAGGTCCTGGTTGAGCCCTGGTTGAGCCTGGAGGCCCCGTGTTTTAAAGAAAATGTGCACTTTCATTCATAAGGCTTAAAAAATTTTCAAATGGCCTAATTTTCAACAAATTTTCATTCTGCACATGCTGAAACAAGGCCTATAAGTTTAAAAAATAAGAAAAAATAGGATTGTACCAAATTAAGTCAAACTCTGGCACACACAGGCTGGCCCGCTAGGCAACTGACCTGCGGGTTGGTGAGACCTAAACCATGTGATGCTGTGCTCCCCCTGAGTTGAAATAATAAATGTTACAAAATTTTCTATAAGCATTAGATTTGAACAGTTGTAAATTATTGAATAATTTAAAAAAAATAACTTTTTTGAAGATTTTTTCTATTAATGATTTTTTTTTATCTTTGTAAAGCAGAATTGAATTTTCTTTGGAAGTTTCTTCGTTTCAGAGGACCATGCGTCGTCTCTATTTCAAAATATGTATACGAATTTTTTTATTTAGTTTTTTGTAAAATCATTTATTATGTATTTGATTGAAATGTGTAGAAGTCGTGTATTCGTACAATGCTGTGTTTGTAAATTAACCTATATAAATGTTTATTATATTGATTTTTCTCTTGATGAAAGAAAAATATATAAAGAATATTTTCGACCAAAAAAAAGTCAGAAATTACACTTTAATAAAAAAACGGGACTGTTTCAATATTGTCTATAAGTGTGATGATCAAAACGGTGGTCTGCTATTTTGTATATACGTTAAATCAGGACTGTTCATGTTCAACCATTTGAAGGTCATTTTTGCGCGCCTTCGATTATACCCTGTCGCTAGTTTTTTTTTGTTTTTTTTTTAATACAGTATATTCTGCCTAAGGCGGATTCTGCATAAAACGGAAATTTGTCTTACATAGAACTTTAGACAGAGTTTACTCTATAAAAATCTCTATAAAATTTTAAAGATACTTTGATTTAAAATGAAATTAAATATTCGTACGTTTCTTTTTATTACTAGCAGCATTAAGATTTTTTATCCTTCCGCTGCAAAAAAAGTTTAAAATAGGTTTAGACAATCTTTCTTATTTAGTACTAAAATTCTTCTATACTTAGAATCCGACACAAGTCATTCGCAAGCTAATTTTATACCAATGGGAACGTTCATTACAAATTTCTCATTTTTAGTATTTTTAAATGCTTTTTTCTTTGCATTGAATATATGAGGTCAATGACTAAATGATTATCTTTATGCTGTTTCGATTTTGTTTTCTAAGAACACTATCACCGGAAAAAAACGAATGGTAATGGATATTATTGGTTTCTAATAGCAAAGTGGTACAATAATGAATTTCTAAAGCGTTGCGCCCTTCAAAAATCCAAGGTCTGCATATTTGACAGTGACCAAGTCCGACCCTGCGTGCAGTAGCGGCTCCACAAGGGTTCACAATAACGTTTCTACCAGAATATAGGTATATAAAATTTGATTTGTTTTAATCGTGAGATTTTCTACGATTAAACAAGGAGAAATTTTTTTGTGAAATTACTAACAGTAAAGTGATTGTGAACTCCTTGTTGAGCTGCTACTGTCTGTCTAGTCAAATGTTGTGGTATAAGATGAGCGTGAGCAATAAAAATAATTTAACTGAGATATAAGAGAAAATATTGGTCAGTTATCGTCACAGAATGGTTGAAAAATAGTTTAGATACCAAATACGTCGGCCGATTTCTTCGAAAATTAATACAATACTTGCAACAGATTTATAACATACCTGCCGACATCATCAAAAGATCATCAAATCGTGCTCTGGGAATCTGAAAACGTGGGGAAATTCTAACATACACGCATACATACACACATACATATTAAACCATTGCAAAACTTGTGAGAATGGATTCAAGAGTATTTGAAAATGTAAAAATATACCATTATTTTCATTTTTTTAGTGTGATTTCAATGATTTCCTAATTTCTTCCTTACATTGTATATGTGTATGGAAAGTAAAAACTGTAATCTTGAGTTATATACACCGGTGAGCAAAAATTAAGGACGAAGCAGATAAATTAGCATAAAAGCCCAACAAGGCAACAGAACGGACTGAAAGGCCGATCAGGAGATACACATTGGACCGATGCTGTTGGGCATGCGGATATATGGCATATAACGTAAGAGGTGGAAGTCGCAAGAGTATAAAGCACAGATGCGATAGACACTCAGCAATTCGGTGAAATATATTGCACGGTGTACAGTGATTTCAACGACGGTTTGTTGCTACTACTGTGTGATATGGCCAACAGCCAATCCAGGAGATGTCATCTGGATGACTTTACCATATGTCGCATCATTGGGAGGTTCGAAGAAGGTCAAAGTGTGACAGAAGATTTTGGGATCATCACAGCATCGTTTTACGAGCCTGTAAAGCATTTCAAATGATAGAACAAGCTGTCCGAGTGTTCAGCAGTGGCCGTCCACGTTCAACAACAACAGAAGAAGGCCGCAGCGCTATATTGTCCTAGGCGAAAAGAAACAGGCAACAGACAGCTGGAGAAATCGCAAGGCACATGGAACAGACTATTGGACGTCAGATATCACGTTTTAGTGTGGTCAAGAGGCTGCACAAAGGTGGTCTATACGCACGTCGAAGAGTGCGGTGTGTACCATTAACGACTGCTCATCGGAGACGGTGGTTTCTGCGCCGCCAGGAACACAAGAACTGGACATAACAGGGGTAGGGTCGAGTAATCCTTATGGATGAGAGCCAATTTAGTCTTACGAGCAATTCTGGATATGTACGCAACTGGAGAGAGCAAGGAATACGCAATAACCCATCCAACAGCATCGAAAGGGACCGTTTTGAAGTTGCCGGAGTTAACGTTTGGGGCCGTATCACGCTTGGCAGCCGTTGGAACCTCCACGTCTTCCAAGGAGATTCAGTAACTGGTAGCCGCTATTGAACTGAGATTATCTTGCCAAACGTGTGTCTTTTTAGATGTGCTGTGGTTCCATACTTCCTCTTCATGGACGACAATGCTACACCTCATCGTACAGTGGCTTTCGCAGAGCTCCCGGAGAGTAAAAATATACAACACGTGGATTGGCCTGCAAGGACCTAAATCTCATAGAACACGTGATGGGATCTTCTCGGGAGACGCTTGGCAGGGTGTGACCAGGCGCCAGCAACGATTCCGTAGCTTCAATTGGGGTTAAAAGCGGAATGGTACTATGTCTCAACAGCTCCTTGACAACCACGTCTTCAGTATGGACAGACGTTGTAAACCTTGCATCGCAGTCAGGGGTGACCATATCCCCTATTAAAGACAGAATTGAAGAGCTGAGTGGATGAACATGTTATGCTACATTTTCTATTTTTTTTTTTATCTTTTGGATGAAAGCGTTATGAGGTATCCTATCACATAGTGAAGATAAAATACTAAGATTTTATTTAGTCTTGAAGATTTAAGACATTATTCATTAATATTTAATGTTTAATAATGTCAATAATATTAATAATTTTTAATATTTGAGAATTAAATATGAATAAGTTATTCTGAGAGAGTTTAGTACCATACCTGTTAATATTTTAAACACATGGTATCAAACAGAAAATAAATCATTAAAATTTACAGTAAAATCTTTCACTTCAAACTTCTTCAAATGTAATTTTTGTTACTTAACATGTTCTTCCACTTAGCTCTTCAATTGTTCCTGCCAGGTGCCTGTCAGATAGACATTTCTGTCTTCTCTGCAGTTGTGACCCAAGTTCCCTTTTCAATAAAGTGTTTTTCTATCCTTTTGATTTCTTGTTTAGATGGTTTTGATCACTTGTACCATATTTTCACATCTTGGAGAATTTATGGTATGATATTTCGGTCGATGTGGAAAACTTCTGTATGATGTTTCATTCGGAAAACCATCTAACCTTTAATTTTTGCACACCAGTGTATAAGGGTGTCAATTAGGGTTCTCGTTGCAGGGGGACCAATATGTTTCATTTGGGGAGAAAACGGAAGACTGAAATCGCCAAATTGCAAGAGGTGTTTTTTTTCTTTCGGAGACACTCTCAGTCATGTTATTGTACGATTAAACCTTTACTGTGTAACTCATTATTCTTGTTTTTATATTCTTACAAGGAGAGGGCCAATCTTGCTAATCACAGACTTTGATTATTTTAATATATGTTGTAGGGTAGAGACCCCTTAGTGTTAGGTTCAACGGATTTTATCCAATGCTCCTTAGTTCTTGAAAAACTGGGGGGGGGGGGGTGTCTAATAATAGTACACAACTTAAATACTTACTTTGCAACCGCAGTGATAGGTTGGTCGTAGCTCAGTTGGTATGGCGTTTGCGGACTGATCCGCGAGCCCGTGTTCGATACCTGAATGCGCTGCATTTGTTTTTCTCGTTTTTTGTTTTATAAATATACTTGTAAGTATAATTAATAATCTCATTGTCAATTAAAATTTATAATATTGTATATCAATTATAATTTTAACCTATTTAATTTTTTACTTTTAACTAAATAGTTGTATAAAACATCATAAAACTGTTAACTTTTTAAAAATCACTTTTAAAATGTATTTCATATATTCTTTATCGATGCAATGATAGTGAGCAATTGTGTCAATTCGTGATTTTAAAGAAATACCTTTTACGCATTGCTTTAACAAAGGAAGTCAAAACGATAATACTATTATTCTGTTTTTAAAGTAACAAGCATAATTATATTAAAAATTAGCATCAGAATTAAATTACAACCGATTTTTTGCATATTAAAGATTTTTAAATTTGTAATACGCATGCTTGCGCTTTCAATTATTTTGCTTTCACCTTTATCTTCTTTATGCTTTTATTTTTATTTTATTTGAATATTCTTTTATTTTACAATAACTAGATGGCACCACAACAGATTTTGTCACGATTTTAGAATTTTTATCATTCAATAATAGATCCAATTTCTTTTTAAACCTCTTTAAAGGATGAGAAATAATAGTTTAAAAATTAAAAAATGATAAATTTAAGTTTGTTAACATTATAATTAATGTAGGATATTAAAATTTGTAATTTAAATTATCAAATTATACTTACAAGTATATTTATAAAACAAAAAATGAGAAAAACAAATGTAGCGCGTTCGGGTACCAAACTCGGGCCCGCAGATCAGCCAGCGAACGCCGTACCAACTGAGCTACGACCAACCTATAATTGCGGTTGCAATGTAAGTGTTTAAGTTGTGTACTATTATTAGACCCCCCCCCCCCCGGTTTCTCAAGAACTAAGGAGCGTTGGTTAAAATCCGTTGAACCTGACACTAACGGGTCTCTACCCTACAACATATATTAAAATAATCAAAATATGTGATTAACAAGGTTGGCCCTCTCCTCGTTAGTGTTTTTTAGCGGCGAATCTATTACTACAATTATTTGGATTTGTCTAGTTTCTCTTAAATGATTAGCGAAATTGCTCAAATTAGCAAAAGCCAGTGAGAAACCCGCTGTCAACTTTTGTCGTTGTCCATTGGCTAATTTTCTAAACCATTAGCTGTGGAAATATAGTTCCAATAGTAATAAAGTTTTAAAGTTGTTCTTCATCCTCTTAAAAGTAATTTATGTCAAAATAGTTATTTTTTAAAAGTTACGAGGTTTACATTTTTATTCGGTCCCTGATGTGTTCTATAAGTTATATTTAGAAAAATCTTCTCCGTATACGGGTAAAATAATAAAAAAAAATTTTGTATGACCAAAACTTATCAAGTTATGATATTTTGAATTTTGTGGAATTTTTGTATTTTCTGACACTAAAAACAATTTCATCCATATGCAAAAAGTAAAAAAAAAATCTTGACAATAGTGGTTTTTTTTATTATTTTCTACAATTCTTCGAAATCTTTGAAAAGAAAAAACAGATATTAAGGGCAGCAGATTGTACTGGCTAATTGGCCGATTTAAAACGAAAATCCCGCCCAATTCTCAGAAAATATTGGTAGGTACTCCATACTTATAGAATTATAATTCATTTCCTTATTTTTAATAATTCGTATTTAATACGTGTTTAAATATTCTGACTTTCAAATAAAAGTGAGGTTTTAAATCGAATTAAGATTGTTATATAAATTTTAAAGTAAAAAAAAAAAAGTCACAGAACTTTTTTCGGGTGACAAGAGGGCGCACCAACTGCACATGCTCCAGGGCGCTGAATATGTAGCTACGCCACTGCAAAAGAGTTCGATTATATGATGGTCTACGGGTAAAAACTGTTCGCAGCGTATTTCAATTATTTTGCACTATTTCAAACATGATGAAACTGATATGCATTACTGAAGCTAACAACAAAATGCTTGCAGTAAAATAGGATGGGGATTGCATTTATCATTCATTTACAGGGACACATAAAAGATTTCGGGAACAAATCTGTATGCGAAGTTTGGCTATTAGGAATGATTGCTGCAAGTCCGTTTTCACTTATGGTAAGGTTTTTTAGTTTAACTAAATTTTTGAATACTACATGGTGTGCATAAATTCTATAGAACATATACAGAGCAATTTTTAAATTCGTAAGACACACAGAAAAATTCGTAAGCATTATTGAGAAAGAGCAGGAATTGCTTAAAGATGTTATTTTTAATTTGAGTTATGCAGCTTCAAGTTGTCTTTCAAGCTCAACTACATTTAGTATAATATACTAAGGTAAGTTTGCTGCATATAAATAAAATCATATACAGGACTATGCAAAGAACTGGATATATAATCGGCTATGGATATTAACTCATGGAAGCGTAATTTAAGTAGCTTAAGCACTGCTTGAATTAAATTTCAGCATTAATATGTGGCGTGTATTAAAATCTGTATGTCATATACAGGGCTGTACAAAATAATTTAAGTACGTTTCCCCCTATCGGTAGAAACTACTGAAGGGGAATTTTTTACTGTGTTATGCATTTTCTTACTAAACATAATTTAAGCACACTGTGTATCATATGTACAAATTTATAGATCATATACAGAGCTTCACAAAAGAACTGGATTACTTTTACGGTTATGGGCGGTAATTATTGAAATATGGTTTTTAAATGTGGTATAAGGACTGTTTCCTAGAAATCTGCATAAACTTTTCTTGACTTGAAAGTTATTAAAAACAGAGATAAAGAACTCAAATGGGCACTGTAAGGTGACTTCAATAACCACATTCCTCTGTAAAACTGTTATCGGATTTCAATTAAACCGTTTCGTTTGACATTATCGATTTTACTTTTGGTGGTACTTGCTAGACATTGTACAAAATTTAAGTTCATAATTTTGAAACAATACTTGATTCGATTGATCAATTTCTAATTGTTACCTGCTTTCTAGCCTTTGGCATACATTTTTGACATCAGATACTTTCAGAACCGCTCAATTGGTCAAATTTGGGGAACGCTAACCAGCTTGTCAGACTTCTTTATGAAAGTGATGTTTTGCTGGCGGAAATGGCTGAGAACGATTTTGCAGAGATGACTGCTATCCAAGTCTGGCCAGATACCGTAATCACCGTCATTGTAGTTGCTACAGATGTAGGGGATAAGAAGACGGCGAATGCCTTGTTCAAATGTCGTTGCCCATTGACAGCGAACCCAGACTTTCGGATGAACGGACGACTCAAACCTTTTGGACACATTGCAATCCGTACAAGGATCTTGTCTTGGAATTTTGCTTTAGTAGAAAATTTAATGATATCTTGGGTCGTGGAGACGTCAGATGTATAATAGCCACCGTTATAGTTAAACATGGAGTGCTTGAGCTTAAAATATGAGCCGTCACCGTCATCGAAGATGAATATTCTATCTGAGAATTTTCTGAACAAGTGACCACACTTCGTTTTCACGACAACCATTTGTTTTTCTGTTATGACCATTTCTTGTAATATTTTATGTTCAGGTTCTTAGTAATTGTCTTTTGTTTGTGGTTAGGTGAAACACTTTATTTCGAAGGCATGGGATGGATTAATACTCGGTCGTTTTTGTCAAACAGTCCTTTCAACTGCTCTAACTCTGGCTTGGAGATTTTTTTTTTCCTTCCTACCCGATCCCAGTTCTTTTTTGGCCGAGAGTCCCTCCTAGTAACGTTCTAGAACATCGTATGTAGTTCGTTTGGTGATATTTTCGGAAAATAAATAGTTCACGATGGGCTTGCTCCTTGATGAATATTGCTTTCGTGAAACTTGTACACAATAATACATATACACTCCTCTTGTGGCTCTATTATCGGAAAACACAGATTATTTAATGATCTCTTGGCTAATGGCCATGCTCTTATATACCATAGCACAACACTTCACGCGCAAGTTTCACCTGATTCGGTTTCCTTTGCTATTTTATATAATTGCAAAGTTTGTGCGGATTTCTAGGAAAAAGTCCTTATGTTTTCTAAAATGTTTAATTAGATATAATATTTACCTTATTGAAAGGCTAAGTTTTGCTAAAGCATTCTTGAAAAGTGTTGGAAAGTGTTTCATAATCTATGCTTGACGCATGATTTTTCTCTCTTGTTTAATTTTCAAGGGAAGACCATGCTATTTTATTTATTTATTTGCTTATCTTTTTTGCAGAGCGACGCAAAATCAATTCGTCAATTAACCGCAGAAAAAAATTGCGAAATTTACAAATTAGACTTGGAAAAAATAGATAAATTGGCAAATTAGAATTTTTATTTATATAATTATTAGTTTATGTACCTAAAGTGTTTACTTATACGTGTTTTTATTGTAATAAAATTTGACAAGCTATTTTAGGTTTTGAGTAATTTTTTTAAATTCTTTTGAGTCTGACCTGCGATGACAGATAAATTTTCTAAAATATCAAATTCCTTGGGGGGGGGGCATGACCCCCCAGCCCCCCTCAAATGGCGCCCCTGGATAGCTAGGGGCTCATATATCGAGATTGTTTTTTTTTTTATAATCATCCTGTTTAAATAATCCTAATGAAATGATTTTATGAAATTAATTTGTGTAACAGCTTTATGAAACGACGTTAAAGCAACATAAAATCATCTTTGGTACTTACGTATTATCCGGGTCAGGTCATATTAACTGTGCTAACAATAGCACCAAAAATATTAATGATTTTTTTTCTTTTTTTGCTTTCTCTATTTCAACTGCATAGTTAATACTATACAGGGTGCAATATGTTATCTATCACCGACCTTTATTTTCTCAACCGTTGGTCGTAGACATATAGTTCCAGTTACAAAAACGTTTCAAATGAGCTAAATATTCATGTTGTGACATTATTTAAAGTAAAAGATCAATTTTATAAAAATTACGAAACTAACTTTTTATACGGTCCCCCAGTCCCTATAGTTATACTTAGTAAAAGTTTACACATATCATAACAGATATAACACAAAAATGTCGAAAAATGTCGTAAAATGTGGAAAAATGTCGTAAAATTGTTTTTCCTTATTTTGAAATAAAATTTTTCTAATTTTCCGGTGGGAATTCAGCATTACACAAACGCAATTGCTTGCCCCTCAGGGGTTAAAGCCGATCAAATCAGTGTGTTTTTAGAATCTGTGGATTCTGAATGGGAGTTGGTGCGTGTAGATCGTAGGGGGCAGAGCCCCTTAGTAATAAAAACAGCAGGAGCAAAACATTTGCTTAATGTAAGGCAATCAAAGAGCCTTTTTTTAAAAAAAAATAAGTTACATGTCAGATTATTTCAATCATCTGTGAATTTCTACATTGATTCTTTGCATGTTAGGTATTCAATGACGGTAAATTCAAAGACATGGGAGTAATAATTGATTCAACTACAAAGACACAAGATACGTACTTACCTAAGTTATTGAAGTTCATTTTGGAATGTGGTACGTTTTCAAAGCACTGCTGAGAATTTCCTCAAATAAAGATGTCAAATCGGAAATTTTATTCTTGTATTTGTGTTATAGCCTAGAAAATAAATATAATTGAATGTCAGTACAAAAGTTTTGTAAATAGTAAGACCTAACATTAGTATGAAGCAAAAATTTTAATAAAAGTTACTGAGGCAGGGAATGGGTCAAGTAATTGTATGTTAGATTACTGGAATCATCTGTGAATTTTTTCATTAATTTTATACGTATATGGTCGTATCTATCATCTTCTTTAAGCACATTATAAATTCCATTGTAGGAAAAAACACATGCTATTTAAATTTATAAGTCTTGTTTTAGCAAGATATAGATGTTTGTGTTTCAAATAATATAGTTAGCGAGCAATTCAAAACATATTTATTTCTAAATGAGCAGAACTGAAGTTACTTTGATAGTTTCAGATCTATTCAATTTTGGCACGTTTTAATTTAGATTTTTAGCTTAGAATATTTTAGATGTTTCAATTTAGAAAAAATTATGGATGACAATTACAGGAGAAAAAAAAAACAACAAGAAATTGTAATGTAAACTCTCTTCATTTCTTATTTGACAGCTCAAAAGAAGGAGAGACCTATTTTAAATTCATAAAATTCAAAGTACTGCAACTAGGCAAGTCTTTATCATACAAAAATGGAAGTTTTACTGTTTTACTTGTTCCAGCATACAGAAAGGTTTTCTAAATATAACTTCTAGGACTTAGAGAGAGTATAAACTAGTATTCTATAGGCATATAAAAATTGCTTCTATAAATTCTAATATATTATTTTAAATAGCACTGTTATACACCAAAAATTACGAAGTAGAGTGCATTTCTTTGAACTTAACTCGGAGTTAAAGCGATTAGTGAATAGAACGATAAAGAAAAGTCATGTTCACACACAGATTATAAAGCACTTACGGAATACTGAAACAAAGTTTTCTTATTTAAAAAGATAAAAGATGATATCTAAATTTAAAAAAAAAAAATATCAACACTTAACATAGCTGAACATTCAATTTCAGCGATTAACGCCCACAGTCGATATGATTCTTTATTTGAATTCTTTTGAGCAGCTGTGTATGATCTATAGTTTTAATACACTCCACATGGTTTGCTAAAATTTAATTCAACTATACAATGCAAAAAATTCCTACATATGATAACTTGAAGTATTCTGGATAGCCCTGTATACAATATACGGATTTTTATACACAGCACATACTAAGCAAAAATTTAATTCCATTAAGAAACGCAAAACACAACTAAAGTCTCTCTTTCAATAATTACCATCCATAGACGGATTTTTTTTTTTTTTTTTTTTTTTTTTGTCGTAGCTTTGTAAATTAATTTTTTTATATAAAAACAGATCTTAATATATGCTATCTAAATATAGTTAAGATTGAAAATGAATAACGCGATTTATATCCATAGACAGTAACGCTTACGATTTTTATTTATAGGGTAACTTGAGGTGAGATGCCCTGTTGTACAAGATGACGAATCACGTAGTTTTCGTATGCGCAGGCGCTCTAGGGAAACGCCGCGCCGCTCAGTTGTAAGGAAGAAAGTTCACTACTGATATTTTAATTTCCGTTTGCATTCTTTTAAAAAATTGTTAAGTGGTACTTTTTTATTGCTATTTCGTCAAAAACTTCTGGTAAGTGTCAAAAATCTTTTACATGACTTCTTTATTTGCCTATATAAGTCTTAATTTAAACACCAGAGCAATAAATCTGATGTTTTTAGAAAGTACTGGTACCTAGCCTTTCTGCAAAGCATAAATGGTGGCCGGTTCCCTCCTCAGTGTGTGTGGGGGGGGGGGGGAGGGGGGCACCAGCGTCTTACCCAATACTTTGGGGTGAGTCGACGAAATTTTTGGGGGTAAGATGCCGGTTATTTTCCGTTGCGGTCAAATGCCTGGTTGTTTCTTCATTGCTTAAATTACTCTTGTATATTAACTAACTTGAAAACAATTTTAATCAGATAATTTAAATCAGCGATTAAATCGTAATTTTAATCAGCTGATTTAAAAAAAAAATATTAGTTAAAATTATAAATTTTCTAAATGTTTAAAATGAGATAAAGAACTATTAAAATCTAAGGTGAACATAATTTGAAAGGTTTCTATATGTATTCTGCCTTATAAATAAACTTTATCGGCCTTATAAATAATTGTTTAATAATTATTAATTTTAATCATTGTTAAAAATTTGATGTTAAATGCAGTTATAAATAATTTTAATAAATGTAAATATCTGTAGTATATAATATAGTTTTAGATAACTAGGGTCTTCAGACCCCTACGAGCTACGCTCCCCAATCTCCCTAGCCCTGTGGGGCTTGCTGTTGCGGATCATGTTCCGACAGAGCTTATTGTTTTATCGCTTTTTTCAACTTAGCTCAGTAGTGTTTTACTACTTGCATTGTGTATTATCTAACCAATAAAAGGGTAACCAGACAAAAAGATCTAGAAAATTCTGTCAGAATTGTCTTCTCTCAATTTTTTTAAAAAAATAAAACATAATTTAACTTTATAACCAATGATTAGTGAAACTATAAAAATTTTCCATTGAGTGAAATCTATGTCGAATTACTAATTTATACGAATTATTTTTTGAATTCTTAATTTTTAAGCATAATTAATTTACAAATTCATAATTAGTGTCGACGATAAAGGGAGAATTATAAGCAACAGCAACAAAGTAGGTGTGCTGTGCTCCAACTGCTGTTTTTTTTTTTTTTTTAACTATTTTCATGAAGTTTTTTTATTAAAAATTTTTTTTTTTTTTTCTGAATGCCATGTGGCTATTTTTGGAAAATATTTATCTGTTTTTCTGGCGTCTCTCTATGCGTTACACAAATTTTGTGGCGCTTTAGCTCTTTTTAACCATTTTTTTTTTTTTCGTACCTACTGTTTCCTTATTTACTGATTTGTTTCCTTTTGTTTTGTTTGTCAATTTTCACATGAAAATCATTTGATTAATACTTTATTATTTTAAACGTTTTGACACTGAAATTGATTTTTGGCTGAAAAAATAAAATCTTGTTAAGAAAGAATTCCCATGTAGAAATACTTTACTTGCTTAGTGTTTCAAAGTTAGATGGCATTGATTGAAAAATATAGGCCAGTGAAATTGATACTATGTTTAAAGGAAAATATAGATTTTCATTCATAAATTTAAAGTAAATTAATTAAATTCATTGAATACATTTGTTTTCTAATTACATAATTTTTCTTTTTTTATGTTCTAAGATTAAAAATCTACTGTTTTAATTTTATGAAAATATGTACAAAAATAAATTTTTAAATTTATTAAGAAAAATATTAAAAAGATAGGCGAAAATTATGCCACTAATAACACATGGAAGACAATTTTACAAATGTACCATTTGAAATACTTATTCCAATAATGAAATATTGAGATTTATGAAAATTATAAAGAAATTAAAAGGAACCTATATCCTATTCGCTATTTTGAATTATATTTTGTAGTATAAATGATACATTTTTCTTCATTTTATTTCAAGGTTGGTTGGTTGGTCGTATTTATTACGGCCAATTAAAAGCACGAGGGACATGGGCCCTAAGGAGGGGAGGGGTGCCCTCCGTGGGGGTCTTTCTAAAGGAACCTAACTCGTATTTATGCAAGGAAATTCAAGGTTTGAAGGAAACCACGAAAACTCCGAACGGTTAGGCCGACGGGCGCGATTGGGTTCATTTACTTTTAAGAAAAAGTTATAATCTAGATTATTGCCCAAATTTCGATTCCAGGAAAATATTAATACGCTTCTTTCTTCGCTGTGTCAGTGTCTAGTATATACAAAAACATTATTAATGCAGTTATTTATAAATACATTTCACAAAAACATATATTTTTATCCTTACATGTGCATATACGTCTTTTTGTTTGAAAAAAAATCAAAGCACTTTTTCAAGCACTTTAATATCTTGTTTTTCAAGGAATAACCACAAGTATTCATTCATTATTTACTATTTTGTTGTATTGAATTCATTTGTTAAAATGGTTCATTTTTACAAAAAGTTTGACTATATATATATAAGAGCAATAGAGATCCATGTCCATTGCACAAATGGTTCCAAAATATTTAACATTTATTTTTTAAATTTACAAAAGAGAAACATTAAGAAAATTAAAAAAGATAATAAATATATGTAATTTAATAAATCAAAATAATCATAAAAATTTCTTTAAAAGTTATTCTAAAGTCTTTATACAAGCTATGCAGCCGTTTAAACATTTTATTCATGTAAGGGGAAATGAAAAATAAAATTTTGATAAAATTATAAATTAAGTTTCAATTTAAATTATTTTTGATTTATCTTCTAAAGTATATTTAGGCAACCAAACTACATGTTTTTTTTTTTTTTCAATACACTGATAAGTATATCACTTTCACTAAACCTATATTATGTATTGAAATGTATTTATTGAATAATGTGGTTTATCTTTTGCGCCATGCTATTCGAAACCTTAACAAAAATTTATGTAAATTATTTCATTGCGCCATATTATCCATTCGCATACATTTAACTACATTTACATTAACATTTGGATACCATGATGCAAAATAACCATTTACTTATTAGGGTTGATCCAGTTCAAATAATCCAGGTGGTGTCGCTCGACATTTTTAATTTTCGTAATCTTTTAACAAAGACTTCTTAGTTTTCTGTGTTTAAAAACACGACAATTTTTTTTTTCATGATATAGTTTTTTGGAGGGACCATTTTTAACAAACTACACAGTCATTTTTGGGCGAAAAACATGTTTTACGGAAAATACTGTAACTGCTTTATTTTTCTACCTATAAAGAGGAATTAAAAACCAAAATGTTCAGTATAAAATTGTCGACATTTTATGTAATTATAAAATATTCATTAAACTTAGAATTGTCGACATTTTATGTAATTTTAAAATTTTCTTTAGACTTAAGGATCTAGGCCAAAAACATACTTAAAAACCGGAGAAATAAAAGGTCAAACACCGCATTACGCTGCCATTGTTTTTATGAAGGAAATGAGACTCAACTTAAATATTTTTTTTTTAAAAAGATCTCTTATAGGACTACTCTTTTTTATAAATTTCAATCCTGAAAACCGTTTTCCCTTTCTTGCATAGCTCATTAAAAACTGTGTTAAGTCTACTTTTGGCAATTTTTACTAATTAATATCTCAATAAAAACTGACTAAGAAATTCTGAAAACTTAGGATAATAAACATCTTTGTACTATAAAGTTAAATTTAAAATTTTATGACTGAGACTTAACTGGTTTTTGAATAACAGTTCACTAAAAATGCACCACCTCCTCCACACCTTCTTTTCCTTTTTTTTTGTTTTGTTCCAGATACGTAACATTACAGGTATTTTTTGCTTAGGTACGTTCAAATTGGCAATAAAAACAAATTTTACGCATTATTGCTTAGTTAAATAGGGCAGTGGTATTTTTTCAAAACTTTCTTGAATGGGGGGGGGGGGGGGTGTCTTTTGATTTTATTGTGCGCATCTGAGGAGCACCTGATACAGTTTTATTCTGACATTTTTTGAAATTAGCCTAAATACTAGCTTGCTAAGAATTTTATAAAATATCTCGTTTGCATACGCCACTGCCCCTTGCCTTTTACGCATATTTGCCTCCCCCCCCCCTCCAATACACACACACACACAAAAATACCGGTCATATGAATCCCTAATTAATCAACTTTATGCAACTTTAGCAACTTTTATGAATCAAATCTAATAATCTTCCATAAAGTAAGAGTTATTTGAAAAGAAAAAAAAACAGTCTGAGTCTTTTGCATTTCAGTATTGTTAAAGGAGAAAGAATGGCGTAACCTTTGACCCCGGTGATAAGGGTGGGGCTGGGGTGCGAAGAACAGTAATGAGAAACGGTTGAGAGGGAGGGTGAAAAGGAAATAAGAAGAAACTGGACTCCTTATCTCAGTTCAGTATTTTAATTTTCAAGAGTCCTCTGTATTTTTCGGCTAAAATATTTTCGGTTTTAAAGGAAGTCACGATCAAGACGGTTATCAAGACACCGCAGACTCTAAAAACACGCTAATTTGATCTGCTTTGAAAAGATAACGGATTAAATTTCCTACCAAGATTCAGAAGATGAGGATTTTTTTTTTTTTTTTTTTTTTTTTTTTTTTTTTAAGTGAATGAAAATTAGTGTTAAGAGTGTCTAGCAGAGTGCAATAAAACCTCTCGAAAAATGTGATTGGATCAAATGCATTCAGTGAAACTGTTGGTTATATAAAAGTTGCTCAAAGTGCCTAAACAAATGTGCAGTCTGTGGCAGATCTGAGTTATAGCTGAAAAGAACAAAGGGGCATATGAAAAACACCAACAATAAATCTGCACTCTAAAGTACTTAATTACAGTGGCTTTATCGTATTTAAACTTATTATAATGTTTAAAAATAGGCATACTAAAGCCATAATTCTTTTAAATGTTAGGTAAGTAGAACATAACTTTTTTTTTTCGAATATTAGTTTGTCCTTTTATTAAATTGCCAACGTTTGTTACATTCATATTTTTGTAATTTCCTAATATTAAGTAAGTTAACAACTTTATTATGTCTAAAATATTAAAGTTACTTTTATTCGTTCCATTATGTTTTATACTGCTTCACAAAAATTATTTTTTACATTGAAACTCCACAAGGCATCTTGCTCCTAGATAGTTGGCCATCTTACCCATAGGTATGGGTAAGACGCCGAAATGCAAGTGTTTACAAAAACAAAATTTTTGATGCTTTATGTAATATCTGTAAAATGAAATAAGGTTTTAAATTATAGATAAGGGTGCAAACTTCAAAAAGAAATCAATGAACAACAAATAAAAACAACAGGCGGTTTTTAAAACAATAAAGTCAAAAACTACGGCATCTTCACCCAATTTACCCTATATATATATATATATTTCCCTCTATAACACATATAGAAATCATAAACACCACATAATGTACTAAAATTTGGTTAAACTTTAAAATGCACTTTCTGCAGCTATCGCGTATAGTCAGTACTGTACTATAATTTTGCGTCCCTATAAATTAAAAAATAAATGCTACACACTGCGTAGTCTACAGTACTTCAACAATGACCAGTTTTAAACGATTGAAAATAAAGTCTACTTTTAAATGATGTATATGAAATTGGGTTAGGGACCCATCTACATATCAAAACACACGCAAACTTTTTTTTTTTTTTTTTTTTAGCCAATACCAAAGTTTGACACCATAAATAAATTCTACGCCCTTCAATTAGGCTAAATACAAATTTTCATGAAATTCATACAATTAGTTTAAGAGAAATTTATTATTTTAACGCTTTCAGGGGCAAGTAATTATGTTTCTGTAATGTCAAATTCACACCGGAATCCTAAAAAAAATATTGCAAAATAAGGAAAAGCAATTACCATTTCACCTATTGACAGCCCAAAGGTTTCAATAAAATGAGTAAAAAATATATTTTTTTTCAAATTATGCTTTTCTGAACATCACCTTAAACCATCTTTTTCACGTATAAGCACAATTTGAAAACTACTTGGAAGAAAAATTTGATATTGAGAATTCGCATAAAGCAGAACATAATAAATATAAATCTATCAAAAAACTGTATGTTGCAATAATTATAAAAAATTTTTAAATTACAAATTCAATGTATTTATGTTTGAGTTTTTTAGTATCATAACCACACAAAAGATTATCACATTAGGATTATAATTTCAAGAGATATTAATAAAAATATGAAAATGTATTAATATGAAATTAATTAAATTAATTAATTAAATATGAAATGTATTATATGAGCATTAGAAGCTTTAAATTTTGAATGTTTATAACTCAAAAGTGTATCATCCATATGGCTTGAAATTTCGTATCTAGGCATGTTTGAACCATAGATTCAAAATATAGTGTGAAAATTGTGTGTTGCTATTGAAAAAAAAAAAAAAAGTTTGATCCGGTTTTGATTTGCAGATGGCTCCCTAAGCAAATTTTATATACATCATTTAATTTTTTTATATATACAGTAGAATCTCGATTATCCGAAATCTCTTTTGGAAAATCGAAATTTTCGGATGATCGAGGCTGCTTCCATTTTAAGATTAATGAGAAATACATGCGCCATTTCTTATTATGGTAACAATTGCTTAATAAAAATAAAGCAATAGAAAAATAGAAACAAGTATAAATTACCTGAATTTTAATTTTGAAATTAAGTACCTTTCACAAGGGTTTGAAACAATGTTTTGTTTGTCGAAGTTTCGATTGCCTTTGCTTTGAAGCTCTATCACGAAGTTTTTTAATATTATTAGTTTATCAGTATCACAGTCATTCTGCTGCTCCAGTCATGCCAAACCTTTTGAAAAACATTCAATAGCTTCAGAATTGCTCATTTGTTCGTTTTCTTCGTTCTATTTGTTCGTCCCACTCTGCACGGGAACTCAAGTTATTCAAAGGAATTCTAAGAAAGGGGATCGAAAATATTTATATTTATATGTACTCGTCTTTCGGAAGAACCGCTTGCCCACAAGGAATATGATAGTTAAAAAAAAAAAAAAAGAAAGAAAGAAAGAAAAGCAAGTTTTCAAAAGGGGTTTTGCACACAAGAAATGTGATAGTAAAAAAAAAAAAAAAAAAGCTTTAAAAATGGATTTCGGTTAACCGAGAGTTTTGGTTAAAAGAGTTTCGGATAAAAGAGGTTCTACTGTACATTATTTAAAAATAGACTTTATTTCCAATCGTTTGGTCCCAGTAACTTTCTTTTAGTATAATTTGTTTCAGAATTAGTAGGGGGTGTTTCCTTTTTTTTTCCATTACTGTACATCAACTTCATCACGTTTGAAATAATGTAACTTTTTAAAAATACACTGCAATAATTTTTCTCCATAGGCCATTATGTAAAATAATTATTCTGTGTGTCCCTATAAATGAATGATAAATGCCACACATTCCATATTCTATAAAAATAATGCTACATTGCATATCAAAAATGTATATGAATCTCAATATATTTGAAATGGTGTAACTACACTGCAAACGATTTTTTCTCATAGACCACAATGTAACGGAACTAATTCTTTAATGTGTTTTGTAAACGAAATATGAACGCTACACATTCCATTTTTAATACCGAACCTGCCATGGCAAACTTCAATGAGTATGTCAATTACATGACAAACCGAGCATAATTACGCGTGTTACAGCATGGTCAGACAGACGGTCGGACAAACAGAATTCATAAACACTTTTCAATGTTGGAAAGCGTTAATAAGGCACAGTTCAATAATACCCCTTGTTGGATATCCAAATACAAAGACGACAAGCATACGTACTTTTAATTAATGAATTCAAAAATTTTAATTAAAAATACATTTGGTGCATCATTAAAAATACATTTGGTGCATCAGAGTTGGCACGTTCCAGAGGCCAAAAATCAGAAGATTTTTAAAAAGAAATCAGGAGACTTTCCAATAATTTTTTTTAATGTAAACGTAAAATATTAATAATAATTTAATTCATTTTAAATATTGCAGCCATATATATCTAATAAATTGAAAAATACTTTCAATTAAGCAAATGGCATAAAATATGTTTTAAAACAATTTAAAATTTATTATAAGTACCATGCATAGATTACACCTTCTCATCTATATATATAAAAGCCGTTCTTTGAGTGTATGTTCTATACACAAATCTTCAATTTTCGGCCAATTTGCACGAAACTTGGTTGTACATACGCTTTAGAACATAGAATAGTTAGCTGTCTACTTTAAAAAACCACCAGACCACTATTTATCACTTTTTTCTACCACCTTCCATAATTTAACATTATAGAAATATCTCCTTTTTTTAATTTTCTAATTCAATCGTTTCTTTCTTGTTGCCAATTCTTAAAAGCGGCACAATAATTTAAAAAAAGTGATAACAGGTGTATTTTGTTTTTACGAGCCAATAAAAATTCAGATTTTCTCGCTATATTTTTGCATTTTTGAAATTGACGTCATTCTAATCAGAAAATGAAAAATTTTCCTATATACAGGGTGATTCATAAAAGATGGGCAGAACTTTAAGGGGTTATAGTACACTTAAAGACAAATAATATTAAATAGGAGACTAAGGGTCCCAGACGTATTCCCAAGGAGATAGGGGGCATTAAAGTTTAGGGTCCGAAATTTCAAATGATTATAAAACATGGAAAAATTGGTCGATTCGTTTGCGGTTTTTGCAAAAAATTTTCTTTATGCCAGTATTTTCTTGAAATAAAATTTTAAAGTTCAATTTCAAAAAATGCCGATAGGAAGCGCTTTAGACTTTGGAGTAACAAACAACTATTTTTTAACGTTATTTTTTGTATTTCTTTAAATGATTTCGAAAGCTTAGACTTAAACTTAAATTTTGATCTAAAAATCTGAGTCCTAACGAGTAGTTAAGTAGCGTAAACTGAAATTTGAAATTTGAAATCCTTCTCCCCCCAGAACAAAAATCAGTTATTCCCGATCTTTGTGTCGTAGATTAGGCTCTAACTACTGCCGCGTTTTGCTAAAATTATTCTTTATGTCAGTATTTTCTTGAAAATAAATTTTAAAGAAAATTTTCAAAAAATTCCGATAGAGGGCGCTTTAGACTTTGGAGTAACGAACAACTATTTTATACCGTTATTTTTTGTGTCTCATTAAATGCTTTCTAAAGCTTAGACTTAAATTTTCAGCCCAAAATCTGAATCGTTAGACGTGGTTAAGTTTCTGGGGAGAGGGGTTTGAAATTTCTACTCCTGAGCACAGTTCAGTTTACCATGTCCACACATTGTGTGCTGTGATACGAGGTAAAAAGACACAAATTAGGATTATGTTACCAAAGCATATTTATTAACATGTAATTACAATAAATGTTCAAAATTGTGACCACCAGAGGTTATGCACGCAGAACAACGGCGAAGAATGGAACGGCGAACATTCGCGAAAACATCAGGCTTTTCGAGCACTTCCCCTACAGCGGCGGAAAGTCTGGCGACCAGTTCCTCGGGGGATTCAATGGGTGTCTCATACATAAGAGCCTTCAATCGTCCCCAAAAAAAGAAATCGAGGGGTGAAAGATCTGGCGAGCGAGCAGGCCAAGCAACAGGACCACCTCGACCAATCCATCTGTTCGGAAATGTGATGTCCAGATAGTTGCGGACGTCTCGTACGTAATGGGCTGGCGCTCCATCGTGCTGGAACCACATGACCCGCCGGATGCGTGGAGGAACAACGTTTAACAGGTCTGGCAGCACATGTTGCAGAAATGTGAGGTATGTTTTACCGTTGAGGCGTTCAGGAAGAAGGTACGGTCCGATTAGGTGGTCTCCGAGGATTCCTGCCCAAACATTGATGGAAAAGCGTCTCTGATGAGCATGTGGATACGTAGCATGTGGATTGACATCCGCCCATACATGTGCATTGTGTGTGTTAAATGTACCTTCACGTGTGAAGGTACATTCATCGGTGAAAAGCACAGTTCGTCCAAAATGTGGATTTAGCGCGTTCTGCTGCAGAAACCAGCGGGCGAATTCAATACGATTTGGTTAATCCCCTGGAGACAGTTTCTGGACTCGTTGCACATGAAACGGGAGCAAATGTTCATCCTTCAGTACCCTCCAAGTCATGGACTGTGAGGTATCCACCTGCCTAGCCACTGTTCGTGTACTTGTACTTAGCTGCGCCGCTACTACATCCAGAATGGCTTCTGCAACAACTACTGATTCGTCCTTTTTTGCACGACCTGCATTCGACCGGGAAGCGAGAAATGATCCCGTCTCACACAACTGTCTGTGCAAGCGCTCGAAATTTTTGCGGTTAGGCAACCGCCTGTTGGGAAATCGCTCTCCGTACATTCGTTGTGCCTCTGCACCATTTCCATCTGCCGCTCCGTAAATTAAATGCATCTCAGCCTTTTCCTTATTCGTGAAGGGCACCATCTTCCGATTCATTACTACAGCGACTTACACTTGACTCACCGTTCAGTGGTTTTTATGCCTGAATCGTGTCGAAATTTTGCATACGTGTTCTTCTTCTTCCCCATTTGACATTTGCATACTTTCTGTTTCCTTCTTCACCCGGTGACTAGCGTCAGGAATGGAGCTTTAACGTTTGCATGAACGACGTTTCCAACTGTGCCAGTGCCTTTATGAGTGAATTCCGACTATGCAGTCCTTGACGAAAGTTGTATTTTTGCCTCGTATCACAGCACAGAATCGTTGGGCATGGTTAAGTAGTGCAAACTGAACTATGTTCAGAAGTTGAAATTTGAACCCCCTCCCCTCGCTACTGAACCACGCTCAGCGATTCAGATTTTGAGCTGAAAATTTAAGTTTAAGTCTAAGCTTTAGAAAGCATTTAATGAGACACAAAAAATAACGGTATAAAATAGTTGTTCGTTACTCCAAAGTCTAAAGCGCCCTCTATCGGAATTTTTTGAAAATTTTCTTTAAAATTTATTTTCAAGAAAATACTGACATAAAGAATAATTTTAGCAAAACGCGGCAGTAGTTAGAGCCTAATCTACGACACAAAGATCGGGAATAACTGATTTTTGTTCTGGGGCGAGAAGGGTTTCAAATTTCAAATTTCAGTTTATGCTACTTAACTACTCGTTAGGACTCAGATTTTTAGATCAAAATTTAAGTTTAAGTCTAAGCTTTCGAAATCATTTAAAGAAATACAAAAAATAACGTTAAAAAATAGTTGTTTGTTACTCCAAAGTCTAAAGCGCCCCCTATCGGCATTTTTTGAAATTGAACTTTAAAATTTTATTTCAAGAAAATACTGGCATAAAGAAAATTTTTTGCAAAAACCGCAAACGAATCGACCAATTTTTCCATGTTTTATAATCATTTGAAATTTCGGACCCTAAACTTTAATGCCCCCTATCTCCTTGGGAATACGTCTGGGACCCTTAGTCTCCTATTTAATATTATTTGTCTTTAAGTGTACTATAACCCCTTAAAGTTCTGCCCATCTTTTATGAATCACCCTGTATATGTAAAAACTTTAACTAAACACGTGTTAAAATGACGTAGTAAATGTTTTTAAAATTAAAAAATCTATTTTAATACAGGAGTGGAGTTTTAATTTCAAGAAAACAATTTAGGAAAAGATAATAATAAAAAATATCGTTTGCTAGGTATGATGTCAATTTCTGTTTAACTGACATAACTTTGTAATGCTGTTTTATTCTGAAGAGAAGAGACTCTTAATATTCTGAAATTAATCCTTATTATTAACATCCATAAAGTAAAAGATTTATTTTTAAGCCACGCGAATTTAAAATTTCAGTAAATGCTAGGTCATTTGAATGTACACCCATGTCCAAAATAAAGGTCACAAATGTAAAATATAAGAAAACTGATGAACTATTCACTGTGTTGCCACGAAATTTGGCACAGAAGTATATTACAATGGGAGAAAGAATGTAGCTACATAAAGATATGGAAAAGATTTTAATTGTGAATTAAGATACAGGGTATATCAAAAAGTGGTAAATCATGAATGAGAGATAAAGCATTTATCTCGGAAAAAGTCTGTCTAACATGGAATGTGACCACTGTGCACTGTTATACAAGCCTCACAACGAGCTCTTATACTGTTTATGAGGGTGTCAATAAATGTTTGTGGCAACAAAGCGCATTCTTCCAAAAGCGTGTCTTTTAACTCCTGGCAAGTCTTGGGAGGGGTTTACACTATGCATTGGCTCTTTCTAGACCCTCCCAAACATGTTGAATAGGATTAACGTCCGGAGACCTCGACGGCCAATTCATACGGCGAATATCCTCTTCTTCAAGAAAATCATCAACAATGTGGGCTCTGTGTGGCTTCGCATTATCGTCCATAAACATGAAGTCCAGGCCTACAGCACCCCGGAACAACCTCACATAGGCTTCAAGGACCTCATCCCTATCGCCCAGTGTCCAGTCGTGTGTGTCCCTTTCACTGCATCCAACAGGAGAGCCGGTTGTTTTGGAGCCGAAGACATCGGTCTTGAACACAACAAGAATCGGGGTGTGTTCTTTTCAGTGATCAGTCGAGATTCACCATGCAGAGTGATTCTCTCGTCGAATCTTCATCTGAAGAGAACATGGAGCTCACTACCATCCCTCCTACGTAAAAGAAATCGACAGATTTGTTGGCAAAGGAATCCTTGTCTGGGGCGGCGTAAATGTTTGGCAGTCGTATATTACTGCACGTCTTCGATGCGGGTACTGTCAATGCACATCGCTATAGGGATGAAGTCCTTGAAGCCTATGTTAGGTTGTTCCGGGTGCTGTAGGCCCGGGCTTATGCTTATGGGCGATAATGCGAAGCCACATAGAACTCACATTGTTGATGATTTTCTTGAAGAAGAGGATATCTACCGTATGAATTGGACCTCGAGGTCTCCGGACCTCAATCCTATTGAACATGGTTGGAAAGGTCTAGGAAGGGCCACTGCACAGCGTAACCAGCCTCCCAAGACCCGCCAGGAGTTAAAAGCCACTCTTTTGGAAGAATAGGATTTGTTGCCACAAACATTTATTGACACCCTCATAAACAGTATAAGAGCTCGCTGTGAGGCTTGTATAGCAGCGCACAGTGGTCACACTCCATGTTAGACAGACTTTTGCCGAGCTAAAGGCTTTATCTCTGATTCATGATTTACCACTTTTTGATATACCCTGTATCTTAATTCACAATTAAAATTTTTCCCATATTTTTATGTTGCTATATTCTTTCTCCCATTGTAATATACCTCTTTGCCAAATTTGTGGCAACACAGTGAATAGTTCATCAGTTTTGACAGATTTTATGTTTGTGACCTTAATTTTGGACATGAGTGCATTTGTTGCTTTGTTCCGCGTATTGTCAGAGAAATCGTATTACTTGAGTTACACTTGCTTTAGAAAACAAGCATTCTGCTTTTAAAAGCTGAAACATTTTACTATAATTACGTCAAAATGACGTGTTTTTCTGAAATTCAATTTCGCGAGTTTTAAAATTAAATTAAAAAAATAGAGGCTTTTCATAAACGTCAGATTAAGTATTATTGCATGTTAATATTCTGCAATCGAGCTACAAGTCAAGAATTCGCTAAAAACATGAATGATGTCGTACTTTTGTGAGCAATAGGTTAGATATAAGTCACATTCGTTAAAGTACGCCAAATAGCGCACAGACTGATTATCGAAGATTAACCCATTTGCACTTACAAAGATAAAAGTAGTTCACCATTTTATTATTAATTTATTATTATTCAATAGCGAAATTAGAAGTTCGCCAAAATGCAAAAGAAAAAAAACTCTCAAGATTAATATGCATGTAATTGAACTACAGAATTTTTCATATTTAAAATAATAACGATAAGTGCTTTGAATAGACGTAAAAACTTCATTTAAATATATTTTGAATTTAAAACGTTTACTATAACACAGGCATTTCTATTTGATGAATAAATATCAGGAAAGAATTCGCTAAAAATGTCGTCACTTTCGATAAATATGATGTCAAACTGACTTAAAAAACGGTTGCTATGTTTTCTATTTTCTATTTTGTTGGCATAGTATATCATCAATTATACCATTTAGCCAAGTGTTTTAATCCTTTAAATGCAATGATAACATTCTGCGATTTATATTAAATACGATTACATAAAACATGTTTTTTCTACAATTTATATGAAATAGAAAATGAAACATAGCAAATGCTTTCTAAGAGTTAGGATTTTTTTTTAAAGAAAGCTTCAAGACTGGTATCAGGGTTGGGTTGGGTTGATTTTTGACGGCCAATTATCTACACGAGGGATATAGGCCCGGGGGGAGTGCCCTCCGTGGGGGTCTTTCTAAGGGAACCTAATCCGTATTAACGGATGGAAGATCCACGGCTCGAAGAAAACCACGAAAACTCCGAACGATTAGGCCGACGGGCGCGATTGGGATCGAACCCAGCACCTCCCGTCTACCAGCTTCGAGAGCAGAACTTCTCGGCCACTGGTGGGGCCGACTGGTATCCGGACTGAAAGCTTCTGAAGTTTGATGTCATTATCAGATTATTCGCCGTAGATTTAGTTTTTATGAATGAATGTTTCCGTTTAAAAATAATCAGGCGATCCATCCTGGAATATCCATGGTTAAAGATAGTCCATTGAATAGTTCGATTTGAAATCTGTTAAATTCGTATTTTTTTTTTTTTTTTTTTTTTTTTTTTTTTTTTTTTTATGGGGCTTTTATTTCGTTTGCCAATTTAGTTATAGAATATTGCACGAAATATCTCCCAAATGATGAATTATTTACATTGTTTTAAAAGCAATCGGGTTCATCTTTTGTAATTGGGTTGCACGAATATTTAAAAAATATTCTTGCTTAAACATTACTATAAAATACATAAAAATTAATAAATTGAGAATCACTTTTCAAACAAATAGCACTGAATGTACTTTTTGTTTTCCATTTGACGTTGAAAACAGGGGCGTAGCTACCGTGGAGCAGTTGGAGCAAACTGCTCCAGGGGCACGAATCCTAAGGGCGCAAAATTAGAAAGAGCGAAATATACATTTGTAAAAATATTTTCATATTTTTTTCATTATTAATCAGAAATTATGGATGATACAGCCGTCATAGTTCTATGATATTTTACCTTGTGTTTAACCTCAATTATTTCGATTTAAAACATATTTTTATACACAGTTAACAGAAATTACTTCTATTAGCGAAGTTTTAATTTTAATTCGTAACTTATTGCAGCCTTAGGTAACTTCTCCAACACCATTTCATCATGCCGGATTTT
This sequence comes from Maratus speciosus, assembly GCA_963932465.1. Classification (NCBI taxonomy): domain Eukaryota; kingdom Metazoa; phylum Arthropoda; class Arachnida; order Araneae; family Salticidae; genus Maratus; species Maratus speciosus. Next base: position 55,957 of record CAWVRF010000135.1, on the reverse strand, counting down.
TTCCTCTGTGACTTTTTCGTAGACGGCAACTGAAGATTTTCAAATCTTCAAGTAATCAAACTTATTTACAGGGCTCTTATTGGTCACTTTATTGGCTACCACTATTTCCAAACAATAAATTTCCTGGTACATTTCTATTGAAAATGTTTTAGAAATTTATCATGATGATTACTGTACGGAAATAGTGGTAGTCAAAGAAGTCACCACTGAGAAACCTATGTTTACGATGTAACAGCCTTAGCAATTTAGTTATTTTACGATTTGAAAAAAAAATAGTTTAAGTAGAAGAAAATTATTGACTATATTACAAACGAAAAAAAAAAAACGAAAATTTTAATAGTTTTTTTTTTTTTTTTTTTTGTGTATCTTTGCAAACTAAACATTCATCAGTGCAGATTACAAAACATTAAGAGCCGGATTTATGCATATTCCACATCAGTCCAAGACGACAAACTTTAGATGGGGTATGAGGGGGAAACGGCAAATTAAATTTTGTGCATATATTGTTTTTGAGATTTTAAAAATATGGTAAATCTGAAATACAGAATTGATAAGCATTTCCATCAAAAAGAGAGAAAAAATTAGGTATCAAATTTAGTGTTCCTTAGGACATGATTATCGCTGATGCAAATTTATATAATTTTTTTCGAAAAATATTTTTCCAGGTTAAACCTTATTTAATCGCAGAATTTATGATTAAATAAGGCAAAACATTTTTTGAAAATTGTAATGTGAGTTTATTGAGACCGTAATCAGACTCTGCCCACACACCACCACCATCCGATATCGCATAATTAGTAGTAGTCAATGAATTTTGGAATAATAAAATGAAAAAGAAAATCTGGAGTTACTTCAACTGCGTGTTCAAAAACGTATAACAATGAATAAAAACTTAGATCCTAATTTTATGCAAAGGTGAAATATTTCCACTAGTGATAAAGGCCCCGTGTTTTAAAGAAAATGTGCACTTTCATTCATAAGGCTTAAAAAATTTTCAAATGGCCTAATTTTCAACAAATTTTCATTCTGCACATGCTGAAACAAGGCCTATAAGTTTAAAAAATAAGAAAAAATAGGATTGTACCAAATTAAGTCAAACTCTGGCACACACAGGCTGGCCCGCTAGGCAACTGACCTGCGGGTTGGTGAGACCTAAACCATGTGATGCTGTGCTCCCCCTGAGTTGAAATAATAAATGTTACAAAATTTTCTATAAGCATTAGATTTGAACAGTTGTAAATTATTGAATAATTTAAAAAAAATAACTTTTTTGAAGATTTTTTCTATTAATGATTTTTTTTTATCTTTGCAAAGCAGAATTGAATTTTCTTTGGAAGTTTCTTCGTTTCAGAGGACCATGCGTCGTCTCTATTTCAAAATATGTATACGAATTTTTTTATTTAGTTTTTTGTAAAATCATTTATTATGTATTTGATTGAAATGTGTAGAAGTCGTGTATTCGTACAATGCTGTGTTTGTAAATTAACCTATATAAATGTTTATTATATTGATTTTTCTCTTGATGAAAGAAAAATATATAAAGAATATTTTCGACCAAAGAAAAGTCAGAAATTACACTTTCATATACAAACGGGACTGTTTCAATATTGTCTATAAGTGTGATGATCAAAACGGTGGTCTGCTATTTTGTATATACGTTAAATCAGGACTGTTCATGTTCAACCGTTTGAAGGTCATTTTTGCGCGCCTTCGATTATACCCTGTCGCTAGTTTTTTTTTGTTTTTTTTTTTAATACAGTATATTCTGCCTAAGGCGGATTCTGCATAAAACGGAAATTTGTCTTACATAGAACTTTAGACAGAGTTTACTCTATAAAAATCTCTATAAAATTTTAAAGATACTTTGATTTAAAATGAAATTAAATATTCGTACGTTTCTTTTTATTACTAGCAGCATTAAGATTTTTTATCCTTCCGCTGGTTTTTTTTTTTTTTTTAATACAGTATATTCTGCCTAAGGCGGATTCTGCATAAAACGGAAATTTGTCTTACATAGAACTTTAGACAGAGTTTACTCTATAAAAATCTCTATAAAATTTTAAAGATACTTTGATTTAAAATGAAATTAAATATTCGTACGTTTCTTTTTATTACTAGCAGCATTAAGATTTTTTATCCTTCCGCTGCAAAAAAAGTTTAAAATAGGTTTAGACAATCTTTCTTATTTAGTACTAAAATTCTTCTATACTTAGAATCCGACACAAGTCATTCGCAAGCTAATTTTATACCAATGGGAACGTTCATTACAAATTTCTCATTTTTAGTATTTTTAAATGCTTTTTTCTTTGCATTGAATATATGAGGTCAATGACTAAATGATTATCTTTATGCTGTTTCGATTTTGTTTTCTAAGAACACTATCACCGGAAAAAAACGAATGGTAATGGATATTATTGGTTTCTAATAGCAAAGTGGTACAATAATGAATTTCTAAAGCGTTGCGCCCTTCAAAAATCCAAGGTCTGCATATTTGACAGTGACCAAGTCCGACCCTGCGTGCAGTAGCGGCTCCACAAGGGTTCACAATAACGTTTCTACCAGAATATAGGTATATAAAATTTGATTTGTTTTAATCGTGAGATTTTCTACGATTAAACAAGGAGAAATTTTTTTGTGAAATTACTAACAGTAAAGTGATTGTGAACTCCTTGTTGAGCTGCTACTGTCTGCCTAGTCAAATGTTGTGGTATAAGATGAACGTGAGCAATAAAAATAATTTAACTGAGATATAAGAGAAAATATTGGTCAGTTATCGTCACAGAATGGTTGAAAAATAGTTTAGATACCAAATACGTCGGCCGATTTCTTCGAAAATTAATACAATACTTGCGACAGATTTATAACATACCTGCCGACATCATCAAAAGATCATCAAATCGTGCTCTGGGAATCTGAAAATGTGGGGAAATTCTAACATACACGCATACATACACACATACATATTAAACCATTGCAAAACTTGTGAGAATGGATTCAAGAGTATTTGAAAATATAAAAATATACCATTATTTTCATTTTTTTAGTGTGATTTCAATGATTTCCTAATTTCTTCCTTACATTGTATATGTGTATGGAAAGTAAAAACTGTAATCTTGAGTTATATACACCGGTGAGCAAAAATTAAGGACGAAGCAGATAAATTAGCATAAAAGACCAACAAGGCAACAGAACGGACTGAAAGGCCGATCAGGAGATACACATTGGACCGATGCTGTTGGGCATGCGGATATATGGCATATAACGTAAGAGGTGGAAGTCGCAAGAGTATAAAGCACAGATGCGATAGACACTCAGCAATTCGGTGAAATATATTGCACGGTGTACAGTGATTTCAACGACGGTTTGTTGCTACTACTGTGTGATAGGGCCAACAGCCAATCCAGGAGATGTCATCTGGATGACTTTACCATATGTCGCATCATTGGGAGGTTCGAAGAAGGTCAAAGTGTGACAGAAGATTTTGGGATCATCACAGCATCGTTTTACGAGCCTGTAAAGCATTTCAAATGATAGAACAAGCTGTCCGAGTGTTCAGCAGTGGCCGTCCACGTTCAACAACAACAGAAGAAGGCCGCAGCGCTATATTGTCCTAGGCGAAAAGAAACAGGCAACAGACAGCTGGAGAAATCGCAAGGCACATGGAACAGACTATTGGACGTCAGATATCACGTTTTAATGTGGTCAAGAGGCTGCACAAAGGTGGTCTATACGCACGTCGAAGAGTGCGGTGTGTACCATTAACGACTGCTCATCGGAGACGGTGGTTTCTGCGCCGCCAGGAACACAAGAACTGGACATAACAGGGGTAGGGTCGAGTACTCCTTATGGATGAGAGCCAATTTAGTCTTACGAGCAATTCTGGATATGTACGCAACTGGAGAGAGCAAGGAATACGCAATAACCCATCCAACAGCATCGAAAGGGACCGTTTTGAAGTTGCCGGAGTTAACGTTTGGGGCCGTATCACGCTTGGCAGCCGTTGGAACCTCCACGTCTTCCAAGGAGATTCAGTAACTGGTAGCCGCTAGTGAACTGAGATTATCTTGCCAAACGTGTGTCTTTTTAGATGTGCTGTGGTTCCATACTTCCTCTTCATGGACGACAATGCTACACCTCATCGTACAGTGGCTTTCGCAGAGCTCCCGGAGAGTAAAAATATACAACACGTGGATTGGCCTGCAAGGACCTAAATCTCATAGAACACGTGATGGGATCTTCTCGGGAGACGCTTGGCAGGGTGTGACCAGGCGCCAGCAACGATTCCGTAGCTTCAATTGGGGTTAAAAGCGGAATGGTACTATGTCTCAACAGCTCCTTGACAACCACGTCTTCAGTATGGACAGACGTTGTAAACCTTGCATCGCAGTCAGGGGTGACCATATCCCCTATTAAAGACAGAATTGAAGAGCTGAGTGGATGAACATGTTATGCTACATTTTCTATTTTTTTTTTTTTTTTATCTTTTGGATGAAAGCGTTATGAGGTATCCTATCACATAGTGAAGATAAAATACTAAGATTCTATTTAGTCTTGAAGATTTAAGACATTATTCATTAATATTTAATGTTTAATAATGTCAATAATATTAATAATTTTTAATATTTGAGAATTAAATATGAATAAGTTATTCTGAGAGAGTTTAGTACCATACCTGTTAATATTTTAAACACATGGTATCAAACAGAAAATAAATCATTAAAATTTACAGTAAAATCTTTCACTTCAAACTTCTTCAAATGTAATTTTTGTTACTTAACATGTTCTTCCACTTAGCTCTTCAATTGTTCCTGCCAGGTGCCTGTCAGATAGACATTTCTGTCTTCTCTGCAGTTGTGACCCAAGTTCCCTTTTCAATAAAGTGTTTTTCTATCCTTTTGATTTCTTGTTTAGATGGTTTTGATCACTTGTACCATATTTTCACATCTTGGAGAATTTATGGTATGATATTTCGGTCGATGTGGGAAACTTCTGTATGATGTTTCATTCGGAAAACCATCTAACCTTTAATTTTTGCACACCAGTGTATAAGGGTGTCAATTAGGGTTCTCGTTGCAGGGGGACCAAAATGTTTCATTTGGGGAGAAAACGGAAGACTGAAATCGCCAAATTGCAAGAGGTGTTTTTTTTCTTTCGGAGACACTCTCAGTCATGTTATTGTACGATTAAACCTTTACTGTGTAACTCATTATTCTTGTTTTTATATTCTTACAAGGAGAGGGCCAATCTTGCTAATCACAGACTTTGATTATTTTAATATATGTTGTAGGGTAGAGACCCCTTAGTGTTAGATTCAACGGATTTTATCCAATGCTCCTTAGTTCTTGAAAAACTGGGGGGGGGGGGGGGTTCTAATAATAGTACACAACTTAAATACTTACTTTGCAACCGCAGTGATAGGTTGGTCGTAGCTCAGTTGGTATGGCGTTTGCGGACTGATCCGCGGGCCCGTGTTCGATACCTGAATGCGCTGCATTTGTTTTTCTCGTTTTTTGTTTTATAAATATACTTGTAAGTATAATTAATAATCTCATTGTCAATTAAAATTTATAATATTGTATATCAATTACAATTTTAACCTATTTAATTTTTTACTTTTAACTAAATAGTTGTATAAAACATCATAAAACTGTTAACTTTTTAAAAATCACTTTTAAAATGTATTTCATATTTCTTTATCGATGCAATGATAGTGAGAAATTGTGTCAATTCGTGATTTTAAAGAAATACCTTTTACGCATTGCTTTAACAAAGGAAGTCAAAACGATAATACTATTATTCTGTTTTTAATGTAACAAGCATAATTATATTAAAAATTAGCATCAGAATTAAATTACAACCGATTTTTTGCATATTAAAGATTTTTAAATTTGTAATACGCATGCTTGCGCTTTCAATTATTTTGCTTTCACCTTTATCTTCTTTATGCTTTTATTTTTATTTTATTGGAATATTCTTTTATTTTACAATAACTAGATGGCACCACAACAGATTTTGTCACGATTTTAGAATTTTTATCATTCAATAATAGATCCAATTTCTTTTAAACCTCTTTAAAGGATGAGAAATAATAGTTTAAAAATAAAAAATGATAAATTTAAGTTTGTTAACATTATAATTAATGTAGGATATTAAAATTTGTAATTTAAATTATCAAATTATACTTACAAGTATATTTATAAAACAAAAAATGAGAAAAACAAATGTAGCGCGTTCGGGTACCGAACTCGGGCCCGCAGATCAGCCAGCGAACGCCGTACCAACTGAGCTACGACCAACCTATAATTGCGGTTGCAATGTAAGTGTTTAAGTTGTGTACTATTATTAGACCCCCCCCCCCGGTTTCTCAAGAACTAAGGAGCGTTGGTTAAAATCCGTTGAACCTGACACTAACGGGTCTCTACCCTACAACATATATTAAAATAATCAAAATATGTGATTAACAAGGTTGGCCCTCTCCTCGTTAGTGTTTTTTAGCGGCGAGTCTATTACTACAATTATTTGGATTTGTCTAGTTTCTCTTAAATGATTAGCGAAATTACTCAAATTAGCAAAAGCCAGTGAGAAACCCGCTGTCAACTTTTGTCGTTGTCCATTGGCTAATTTTCTAAACCATTAGCTGTGGAAATATAGTTCCAATAGTAATAAAGTTTTAAAGTTGTTCTTCATCCTCTTAAAAGTAATTTATGTCAAAATAGTTATTTTTTAAAAGTTACGAGGTTTACATTTTTATTCGGTCCCTGATGTGTTCTATAAGTTATATTTAGAAAAATCTTCTCCGTATACGGGTAAAATAATAAAAAAAATTTTTGTATGACCAAAACTTATCAAGTTATGATATTTTGAATTTTGTGGAATTTTTGTATTTTCTGACACTAAAAACAATTTCATCCATATGCAAAAAGTAAAAAAAAAAATCTTGACAATAGTGGTTTTTTTTATTATTTTCTACAATTCTTCGAAATCTTTGAAAAGAAAAAACAGATATTAAGGGCAGCAGATTGTACTGGCTAATTGGCCGATTTAAAACGAAAATCCCGCCCAATTCTCAGAAAATATTGGTAGGTACTCCATACTTATAGAATTATAATTCATTTCCTTATTTTTAATAATTCGTATTTAATACGTGTTTAAATATTCTGACTTTCAAATAAAAGTGAGGTTTTAAATCGAATTAAGATTGTTATATAAATTTTAAAGTAAAAAAAAAAGTCACAGGACTTTTTTCGGGTGACAAGAGGGCGCACCAACTGCACATGCTCCAGGGCGCTGAATATGTAGCTACGCCACTGGTTGAAAAAACCGAATGTGTGCTGTTTAGAAGTTAAACAAATTGCAGTAAAAGTAAAATTTATGGGCTAGGTCATTTCGACCAAAAATATGATGCCAGCGTTACTCATGAACATGTCTTTTCCTTATAATATTGCATTTATAGCAAATGGGTTCATCTTTTGTAATTTTGGGTTGCAAATTTAAGTAAATCCATGCTTGAAAATTAATTAAAAATCCATTAAATTTAGAAAGTTGTATCTCAGTTTTATAATTTTTAATGATCAGTGTTAAAATCAGAAACAATTAAAATCTGAAAACTGAGATATAACTTTCAAATAAATTTCATTTGAAAGTATTTTTTTTTCTATTCAGAGTAAAAAATGAAATTGTGCATGTTTAGAAGTTAAGAAAAATTACAGTAAAGGCACAATTTATGGGTTAGGTCGTTGATACCATCAGTATGCTGTCAGCATTACTCACTAACATATTTTTACTTTATAATGTTTATATATTCTATACCATCGATAATTTTACTAAATACTACGCCAATTGGTTGATTTTTTTTCTTCGTATTATCAGGAAAGTCATATATTTTCTGTTACACCAGCCAAGAAAACGAGCATTCTGACATTTAATGCTACGGGTTTTTACTATGGTTACGTTACTATAACGTCATGTTTTCTGATTGTTTTTATAATGATTTGTGGACGGGAATGCACAAATATCAACTATTATTGCCGTATTATTTCATTTTAATTTATTATACCCGGAAGGGCCTCATAATTGACACGGGCGACGCCGGATCTGCTAGTAAAAATACATAATTATGAAAGTTATGAATAATTCTTTATTAATAAAGAAATTATTAATAACAAAAATTAAATGATCCACGATGATTACATTCAAAAATGAATTTGCAGTTTCCAGCATGAAGTTACAATTTATTATCAAATTAGTGGTATCAGATTTTGCATTTAAGAATGAAAATTGAAAATTTGCTCATAGGGAGAATCAAAGTTTTAAAGAATCATCATATATAATTGATCTTAACTATCATATCAAATATCTAATGAAACACAGAGAAGAAATAATTGAAAATTTGCTCATAGCAAGAGTCAAAGTTTTAAAGAATCATCATATATAATTGATCTTAACTATCATATCAAATATCTAATGAAACACAGAGAAGAAATAATTGAAAATTTGCTCATAGCAAAAGTCAAAGTTTCAAAGAATCATCATATATAATTGATTTTAACTATCATATCAAATATCTAATCAAACACGGAGAAGAAATAATTGAAAATTTGCTCATAGCAAGAGTCAAAGTTTTAAAGAATCATCATATATAATTGATCTTAACTATCATATCAAATATCTAATGAAACACAGAGAAGAAATAATTGAAAATTTGCTCATAGCAAGAGTCAAAGTTTTAAAGAATCATCATATATAATTGATCTTAACTATCATATCAAATATCTAATGAAACACAGAGAAGAAATAATTGAAAATTTGCTCATAGCAAGTATAACGGCTTTCCCGTTATATATTCATTTATCCTCCTCTCCCCTCAAAAATCAACTTTTAACCTTACTGGTTCATTATAAATTGTCTTTATTCTCTCCCCCCCTTCAAATAAAATATTTAGTTTAAATTTGACATTTTATACTTAATTTCATATGGCTTTAGTCTTTCTCTCCCCCCCCCCCCCTCACACTACTGTAGGTTTCGCTTTTTACTTTTTAAAGTTAGTTTCAAATGCAGGCATCATTTATCTCAGTCCTCTTTCACTTTCACACGAATAGAAATATATCTTAACCGCAGGAATATTCCGTTGAGATAAAATAAAAGAATAAAATACAAGTGAATGTTTTTCGCATCGCAGCCGACAATATGTAATGCATATTTTATGTGTAGCACACAAATGCGCATTAGATCTTTCTCAGCCTCTTGGCTTGCAGTTATAATCAATTCTCACCCTTGAATTTTGTCAGATAAAAGCCATATGCCCCTTGCTGACTAATTTCAGCTGTCGGTAAATCTGTAACGTGCATGTAATATCACGTGTTAGCTATTTCTTTAACCCCTTGGAGACGAGCGACACGTATACGTGCCGCATGAACCGCTCAGAATCCTTGTTTTTCCTCACCAGTAAAAAATTACTGTAAAATTTGCCTTATTTAATCAGCGCACTTTCTCGATTCAAGAAGACACAAATTTCTGTTTTTAAAAAACGGTGACAAAAGATTAAAAATTTCGTAAAAGGCTCCCCGTCCCGAAGGGGTTAAGCCACTCTCATTTACCGCAGGAATGTTATTTATTGTAACCCTAAAGAGCCCGCCATGGCATAGTTTTTAAACTCAATGTAAAACTTCTTGGTTGCTTTGTCTACCCAATTTGTTTTTCGCCAAACATCTTACATATGGTTAACTAATGTTCGCCAATCTGTAAGTAATTGTGACAAAATCTGACTCACTTTTGCTCCTGACCTCGAGCCATGTAAACCGCAAATAAACCCCGCTGGGGCTTCTGCCATTGGGCAGTTATTGAAACTCTCCCCGTCCCTCTGTACTTTTCACGGCCCTCCTTTAAAAGTTCTTTACAATAAATGTTTAAGTCTCTTAAAGTATAGTGTTGGAGTTTCTTTTTGTTCATTTATGAATCTTGGTATACGAAATCACCGCTATCACAGCAAGAGTCAAAGTTTTAAAGAATCATCATATATAATTGATCTTAACTATCATATCAAATATCTAATGAAACACAGAGAAGAAATAATTGAAAATTTGCTCATAGCAAGAGTTAAAGTTTTAAAGAATCATCATATATAATTGATCTTAACTATCATATCAAATATCTAATCAAACACGGAGAAGAAATAATTGAAAAGTTGCTCATAGCAAGAGTCAAACTTTTAAAGAATCATCATATATAATTGATCTTAACTATCATATCAAAGTTTTAAAGAATCATCATATATAATTGATCTTAACTATCATATCAAATATCTAATGAATCACAGACATGAAGTAATTGAAAATTTGATCATAGCAAGAGTCAAAGTTTTAAAGAATCATCATATATAATTGATCTTAACTATCATATCAAATATCTAATCAAACACGGAGAAGAAATAATTGAAAATTTGCTCATAGCAATAGTCAAAGTTTTAAAGAATCATCATATATAATTGATCTAAATTATCATAGGTTTAGAGGTTTCTAAAGATAAAGGAACGTTATTAAAAATCATGGGTAACTCGGATGAGGTTATGTTATGTTTTATCTTTAAAAGATAAGAAGTAGATTTAAAAACATTTGACTTTTATGCAGTGTATTGTAAAAGATGGCTTAGGATAAGAGTCAGCTTAGAGGTCTGCACGGGCCGGGCCGACAAAAAAAGTGAACGGGCCAGCCTGGCCGATAAAAAAAAAAAATTATCGGCCCTACCGGCCGGATATAAAAATTTAGACGAAGCCGATAAAATATGAGCTATTTTCAATGAACATAACTTTCTCGAGAATAAGTATAAATGCGCGTCACGAGTCGATTTTAGTTAGACAAGATCAATTACAGAAACGTAACATGCCCATCGTAGAGGTCAGCATCGGACTGTTACATGGTATCTGATCCGGCCTTTTTTTTTTTTTTTTTTTTTTTTTTTTTTTTTCAGCAGACTCGTTCCGGGCCGAGATCAGGTTTGCTTTTTTTTTTTTTTTTTTTTACAAAGTCGTGCCGAGACAGAACTGGACTTAATTCTTCACAGGATGTGTAGGACAGGAAATATGTTTTGTAAAAATATTAATAGCGATAATTAAATTCTGTAAACGTAACCTTTGTAAATATGCCTTAAGGTTGTTCTCAAATTCACTGCTAAACAACACGAGACTTTGACACATTTTCTGACTAATTTTCAACTGTAAATGCATAGAATTTACAAGCCTGACTATTGAAGGGATTTGGAATAGAATTGCGTTTTCCATTTTTGATAAATAAATTACTTGTCGAGATATAAGAGATTCTTGTCACGTGGCTGCAGGTTTTTCTTCTTTCCCGTGCTGTTGCTTTCGGAAATTCGATTCAAAACGCTAACTTTGACAGTATTTTCTCAAAGATATATAGCCTTTATCAAAAAATGGATAACATCATTCGATTACATAGTTTTTGAATAAGAACTAATGGCATTTTATGCGTTGCTGAAAATAAATGAATTCAGAAATGTGTCAGAAAGTGGCTCCTTTGGATTTGAGAAAAGCCTTAATAAATGACAGACAAATGTTTTCACAAATCTACTTTTTATTATAGAGCTTCAAAAGTTATGATGTTTTAACCCTCCTTTTATTCTTTTATTCTAAACTACATTAATGTTTTAATGAATCCTTATTTGAGTGGAAACGCCTGAGAAAGTGATCATTAATGTTGCTATTGTGTAGTATGTGTCTTGCGAACACATCGTAATTTTAAAATATACTGTAAAATTATCCCATAAATATGTAATGCTGTATTCTTTAAAGGAATCTTAATGATATGCTAAGAAAAAACTGAATTTTTTGTAGAAATTGAGTCGGGCCGGGCCTGTTTTCACTGATTTCTGTACGGGCCGGGTTGGGCTCGGGCCAAACTTTTAATTTTTACACCGGGCCGGGCCAATATAGCTTTCGCTTGGGCCGGGCCGGGCCGGGCCAGGAAATTTTGCCCGTGCAGACCTCTAAGTCAGCTAGTATAACGACAATTTTTTCAGAGATCATCTTTTGTAATTAACTGTTCGTAAAAATTGTGTTTTTCAGAAAGCACATTTATAGTTTTTATCTCTAAAAATCTGTTAGAAATATTCAAGCCAAATTCTTAAAACCTTCCAAATATATATGTTGTGCCTTCTTTAATCCCAATATTAGATATAATATATTTTCCTTCTTAACACTAGAACTACCAAAACCGTCATTTTGACGGTTTTCAAATTTCATGCTTAAAAATTTTATATAATTTATGTATTGTTCTAGAATTTTATGATACGACTTTTAATGAAATATAAGAATAGTTACATATTCCTATTCAATTTCCACTCACCCACTTTAATTTCCATAATCAGTATGACCTATACCTATTTATACCAAGATCCGTCAAAAATGACGACTTTGGCAGGGCTGCCACAGGCGACTATTTTTTAATTCTACCTCGCACCACTTTTTCAAAATAAAAATCTTTGATATACCGTTTGACAACATTTGAAAGAGAAATATACTACAAAATTTATTTTCTTAAAATAGTGGCGCGAATAGAATAGAAAATAGTCGCCTGTGCAGCCCTGCTTTGGAAATTTCAAAGTTGAATCATCCAAAGTGTTCGGCAACCGTTATGACGGTATCTATTTTGCTCCGATTATGATTCAGTTTAAAACTGAACGGTCTGACTGGTAAATGTAATCAGGACGCAATCATTATCAGTTGTATTTCTAACGCGATAAAACTCTTGGTGAAAAGTGCAATCTGCGCAAAGTGTAATCTGTAAAAAGTCCAATCTCGGAAAATAGTATTGTAGGAAGGCTAATTCGGAAATAGGAAGGCTAATTGCTTTCCATTAACCCCTTGGGGACGAGCGACCGGTATTCGTGCCGCGTAAGGTGCTCAGAATTGGTGATTATTCCCGCCAGTAAATTTTTATTGTAAATTTTGCCTTATTTAATCCGAGCATTTCCTCGATTCAATTAAGTAAAAATTTCTGTTTTAAAAAACCGGTGAATAAAGATTAAAAATTGTGCAAAAGGCGCTCGGCCCGAAGGGGTTAAGTCATGCACAGTTTGATTTCCGACAGCCGATGTCACTAATAGAGGAACCCAACAATCCATCGGATCACCAGAAGGCGTAGCTTATCAAATGTGCTATACTATAAATGCAAATATAAGGTTGTAACGAAAGTTTTCCGCCAAATTACCATTACATAATGCTATATATATAATTAACTGTAATTTTATATATAACCGCCATTCCGCCAAACCTTCACAGTGTCATATGATACAACACTACTACCTAAAGCTGTACACTTTATTCGGTGACATTCTGCAGCTGACTTTTTGCAACAGAACTGGAAGTAAATGATGGTTCTAATCTGGTAGCGTGATAGTTCCATTTCAGACACCTTGTACTTAATGATAACGATATTTTTTTTTACAAATTTCACAACACAAAGTGATAAAGCAAGTCTCTTTTTTTCAAATGCCGAAAATCGTTTGACAAAATATAAGCAAACAAAACACGTCAACGCGAACTGTTTGCACAGACCTTATTAGCTGTGGCGGGAAACTTTCGTTACAACCTGATAGAAACTGGTTTTATTATTATTATTATTATTATTATTAATTAATGAATTAATATATTAAATGTTGTTTTTGTTAAATTATATTCTTTTATTTACATTAACTAAGTCAAAAGTTTCAATGAAAGCCATGATAAAAAAATCCGTCAATTTGACGGGTGCGGTAAAACTAGGTGTATATTTAACATCGGTAGTTCTAGTGTTAAAGAATACTTATTGCGAATTTCTGGTTACTTAAATACAGACTTCCGGTTTGAGACCTGAAATTAAAACATTCATGTTTACTAAAACACTAAACTAAACTAAAACACTGCCAATGATCATACGAAGAAAATTGTAGTTGTAGATAGTCCTCAGCTATCCTATGCAAAAAGAATCATTCGAAAATATTAAAATCCAAGCGAGATATTTGAAAATAACTTCCCCATAGGATTAACATTATCATCCGGGTCTTTTCTTTTTAAGTGATTAGTGTGGCCTCTTAAGAGGGGGAGGCATCCTGTAAAGTCATCGGAATTCAAGATGGCGGCTGTAATTCTAAATGTTGTCATTTTCGATAATTTTTGTCGTTTGATGTGAATTTCTATGCTTTTTAGGTTAAGAAGGTCATTTGTAACACTTTCCAACATTGTTGAAAAGTATTTATGAATTCAGCTTGTGTGGCCGTCTGTCTGTCCGTACTCTAACTCGCGTAAATATAGTCGGATCGCCATGAAATTTATATATGTTATTGATATTCATTATGGCATGTATATTATTGAAAATGAAGTGTGAAACAGGTGTAGCTCCTTTACAGATATTCAACAGAATTCCGTTACATTACGACCTATGGGGAAAAAATCGTTTGGGGTGGCTTCTAATGTTTCACAATATCAAACACATTGAAATGTATATATATATCGCTAAAGCACACTACAATAGCATTCATCGTTTATTTACAGGGACACCCAAAAGAATTTCCTTATACATTACGGTCAAAATAGGGTGGTCTACGGTAAAAATTCGTTTGCGGTGTATTTGAATCGTGTTACACTCTTTAAAATACATTAAAATAGATGTATATCTGTGATGTGTTCTCCAAGATACTTATTATACAATATTCTGTGCACAGCATTTGTCGTTCATACACTGTCTGAAAAACTCTTCAATATACACTAAATTATGCTTCATTCTTTAACTAATAATTTCCGTACTCCTAGAAAACATGTTTTATCCGTGAATGCTTCCAAAAAGTCTGAAAAAAGAGGGAGGAATTTCGTTCATTCCTAGCACGCATGCGCTCTATTAATACTAAAATTTGAATTTATTTAAAAAGGAAAACCAAAAATTATATAAATTAAGATTTATAATTTAGTTAAACAAGAGAAATGTTCTCGAATTTAAAAATAAATAACAATTACATTTCTCCTTCATTCAAAAGTACTCACAATTTATTTTTTTAAAATCGAATAAGATAGTAAAGTTTAAAAAATTAAATCTATAAAGTTGCTTATAAAATAATATTCGCATTTAAAATATATTTTAAATGAACAAATTTAATTTAAACATCATTCAATGGGAAAAAATCGATTTTACTCCAAAAAAAATTCTTATCGAATAAAAATATAATATTCATATTTTACATTTAGCAATCTACTTAAAAATATTTATTTCACATTTTTATCCTATTTTAATACTAAAGTATTAAACCCCAGCCACAATTTAATTAAAGACGAAATCTTCCCGAAATTAACTTCAAAATTCAAAGCCTTTTAAATAAATTAATCAAACCATGCCCATTTGAAGCAAACATATTTATTTCAAAGCGTTTTACTACTGTCCAACTGTAGCGCGGTCGTTAGTGTAAACATCTGGTAACGCTGGGATGGCTGGTTCGTTCGCGTAGCATCACAGGGCACAGGTCACAGGGACAATAGAAATCTCCCCATCTCTAAATTCCTCTTAAGCTGCAACCCATGAATAGGGTAACTGTATTAAGCAGTTTATCTATCGTTTGGTTAAATGAATATTATTTACTGTACAAAAATAAGCACCGTTTAGAATTGGTTCCAGATGAACACAAAAAGAGAAAAAAAATCGCAAACAAAATAAATATTTATTTTTTAAATTGTACTTTTTCTCTATTAATAAATATTTCATCTTTATTAATATACTGAGCAAGAACAAGTTCTAAAGAAGTTTTATTTAAGATAATCTACAATTAAAAAATGTTATTGTTTAGATGTACTTGGGGTTGCATGATATAGAATACGCAACAAGTAAAACACAAGTATAGTAATTATGATTTTATTAAAATGAATATTATAGTTTTCTGTTTTGAAAATTTTATACATCACAAATTTATAATATGCATATGTGTGTGTGTGTGTGTATGTATTTACTATTGAGAAGATAATAGAGAAAATATACATAAATTATTTTAAAAACATAACTTTCTATTCGTTTTGTTTTTGAGAAAAAATTTCAACTTCTGATTTTTGTAACATATAGTTATATAGACTTTTCTGCATACCTGATAAGAAAATTATGCTTAAAATTTGAATATGTCAAGTAATTTGTAAATTTTAATAACTTTTTAGCAATTTTGTTTTTAAATATTACCTTTATTCATTTAATGTTTCAGAATAAATTATTTAATCAATTTCTTTTCCACATTTAGTACGAAAGTAAGTAAAAATTAAGTGCGTTAATAATTTTTTAATATTTCTATGGTTAAAATCAGCATTTTTCTTTCAGGAGGAGGTCTTCCAGTCTTCTATTGATATAGTTTGTTTTTTCAATAGGTAGAAGGAATATTGGAAACAGAGAGGAGGAGGGGGGGGGGCACTCCCTTCCTAAATGTTTGAAAATATATAAATTTTGGTCACTTTTGGCTACTTATAATCATTTGACACCTTTTAATGAAAATCCTGGTTACTCTTATGGGGGCCCTCTTAAAAAGGGAGACCTGGGGCAATTGCCCCGCATGCTCTGCATAGGTCGGGCCCTGTGTGTTATGCCATTAGAAAAACAAGGTGGAACCCGTCGAATTTCGACGAAAGAAAATGTTAACAAAGGAACTGTTGCATCAAATTTATAATACATCGAGAAAAAATAGTTGGAATAAAAAATCCATCTTACACTTGTTAATTTACTCTCGAAAGACATATTTTAACCTAAGATTAACAAAATACTTTTTTCATAAATTTCAACTGTTAAAATTATTGAAAAATTAAACTTTATTCATATACGTAATCAGTAACATATAATCAAGATAAGTAATTTTGATTAAGTTATTAATTGATGCTTGGTATTACGGAATAAAAAATCCGCAAAAATGATTTCACCTTGACATAATCATAGAATTTTTCTACCTTTACATCTAAACCGAATCAAATCATTTTCCATGTTTCACATCCATATTAACCATTTAAAAACATTTTAACGCGCAATAGGTTATAATAAATATATTTTCAATCTCGAAGTCACGTTTGTCAACTATTACAACTTTCCATGTTAAAATTCCCACTCGTGATTTGAGGTCTTAGTATAATATCTGTACCTGCGCGTAAAAATTCCAGAAATTTATAATTTTAGGCGTATTCAAGGGGAAATATCTCGTTTTATCAAATAAAATTATCGTTTACTTTTAAATATGACGTCATTTTCAGTCGCTGATATATTTTGCCTATTGTCTCAAACTCAATATCAGCGAAATGAAAAAATAGTGAAATATAATTGCATCACCAGGGAAATTGTGTCTTTTTTAAAGCATAACGTCATTTTCTGTTCAAATTTTTAAAAAAGATATTTTTAATTGTAATGAGAAAATGGCATCAGTAAGAATATAATCAATAAAGATAACTAATCCACTTTTTATAGAAATGAAGTACTTCAGTTGCCATGATTAGAAAATTGGTATTAAAAACTATAAAAAAAATTAATATCTCAAAAATAAATTGAGATACAGCTTTCAAACAAATTTCATTTAAAAGTGCATTTTTTTCTGCATACGATGGTGTAAACATTTAAAATGTGGGATGTTTAGAAGTTTAAAAATTTGCAGTAGCGAAAATTGCAAAAGCGAAATTTCATTTCAAATTTCAAAGTGTTGCCATTCGCAGAGTGACGTATGCGTTACGCACAGATATGTTTGTCCTTTATAATATAGATATTGATTAATAAAAAAATGTGGGGGGGGGGGAGACGGCAGTAAATTTTACTTGTACTCTATTATGTCTGTATGTGCCGTATTATTGATTGTTTAATGTATTAGTTTATATAAATATATTCTTTTTATCAGATATATAGGAATATATTTTATAACGACCCTTTTTAGATTCTAAGAAAACAGAGCATAAATTTTATTTATTTCATCATGTTAAAAAGTAACAACTATTACTAAAATAAAATATTCCAGTTTAGAAAACTTGTAAATTATTTATCAAGATAATTTTATTGAGGTTGCAAGAAATCTTCAAAAAAATTCTGACAAAATGGATGATTAAAACTAATTTTTAAGATATGCTTGTTATGAAAAGGCAGGTTTACTTTATGTAATGGACCTTTCACTATAAAGAATAATCTTCATGAAATTCAAGAGTTTCACGTTATTCTTAATTTAAATCAAAGTTGGGAGAGCTTAGTTGTAGAATTCACGATTCATGTAAAATCACATTCAAATAATCAAGCATATTTCACGTTGAAAGTGGCGCAGGTGTTGTTAAATAAAAGAGCACATGATGATAAAAAACTTGAAAATTCTATTTTACACATTTAACTATTTACAATATTTACAACGAAAACATTTAGATAATATTTGTTATTCCTCACTGGGAATCCAAGATAATCATATTAAAAGATCAGCAATTATGTTCTTCTATAAAGAAGCCAAGAAAATAGCATGATTTCATATTCGAAAATGAATTTCCCTTTTTGGAAGATCAAGATATACACAGCGAGCATGCTGCGTTCGAGATTCACATTCACAATAAAACTAAACTAAAAAAGAAAAAGAGTAAAAATGTTTTCAAATATCAATTCTCTCGAAGGTCACGTGATCCTTCGCGGCGCCTTCTGTCTGGCTAAGAGAGGCCCGCAAGAGAGGGTTGCAAAATATTCCACAAACTCCCCCCTCGATGAACAAGGGTTCATCAAAATGGGGATTCAAAATAATTAAAGTAGAAATAAAATTATTCTAAAAAATTATCAGTTACACTATACATAAATACAATACAAATCAAAATATATACTTACATACTGGACTTCAAATAAAATAATAAAACAATTTAAAAAATTTGCGAACAGGTTTCTGCTACTAAAAAAAGAAAGAACAATTTAAATCTATACAACTTTTTCTGGAATATTCAATATAAAAAAAATTAAACTAAAAATTAGAAATATTATCAAACATTTTTTTTTTTTTTTTTTTAAATCAAATGTCAAATGAGAGTTTTTGAGTCTCTAATAATATCAAAGTTTTTTTTTTTTTTTTTTCAGTTTCTGATTATACACAAAAATTAATAGGTCTTTTAATGATTGATGCTCATATGCATAAGAACCACATCACCTATTTTAACGTCAGAAGTCTTATTCTGGTCCGTGTAGTAAGCAGATTTTAAGTTGAGAAGATACTCATTTTTCCAACGCTTCCAAAAATGATTTAGAAGAGTCTCAGGTAAACGAAAGCGTTTCACTAAAGATTCTTTCGTTGCTGGTAAAATTAAATCGTTCACTTTTATGGTAGGTAAACACAAGATACGTTTTCCGATTAAAAAATGTGCAGGAGTAAGAGGAGATGGTTCCTCTAACTCGGAATTACGTGTAAGTCAGTGGACGAGAGTTTATTATATCTTCTACTTCAATTAGAAGCGTTTCTAATTCACTCAATGATAAAGAAGATCTTCCGATAATTTTACGTAAGGTAGTTTTCACTGAGCGAACCATTCGCTCATAGAAGTCACCCCACCAGGCTGCACGCTCTACAATATACTTCCAGGAAATTCTGTGATTGACGAAAAAAATTTTAACATCAGGATGGTGGATTACTTTCCACATTTCTTTTAGTTCAAGATCAGCTCTTTTGAAAGTTTTGGCGTTGTCTGAATAAATTACAGCACACAGTCCTCTTCGTGAGATAAACCTGCGAAATGCTAACAGGAATTCTGTTGTTGACATGTCTTTTACTAGTTCTAAATGAAGTGCTCGTGTAGCTTGTGATGCTCGAAATGCTTGTGATAGCACATGTAAATAATAAAATATAAAATTTATTTTCATTCCCCTTCACATATAGGGGTTCCGCATAATCAAGACCTGTTACTGAAAACGGTGGAGCTTCGTTAATACGGTCACCAAGAAGAGGGGCTATAACTTGTTAACCAGGGCGTACGTTAAATTTCTTACAGATTGTACATTTGTTCAGGACTGATTTTATACACTGTCTGGATCTTAAAATCCAAAACTTTTCACTAGTTTGTACTAATGTACTGGACACTCCTGAATGAAAAACTTTTTCATGTGTACCTTTCACGATTATTTCAGTAAGTTTGTGTTTTGCAGGAATCACAACTGGATGTTTTTCATAAAATGAGGAATCAGACTTTTGTAGCCGTCCTCGTACCAACAGCAAAGCATCATCTGACAACATAGGATTTAACTGTAGAAGATTAGATTCTTTAGGGATACTCTTGTTACATTTCAAGTATTTTGTAACTTCGGGGAAGCTTTCTTCCTGCACTAGCTTAAACCAAAAATTTCAGCATGTAACATTTCCTCAGCTGATAATTCTGAAAAATTTCTTTTTTCTACCTTTAATTTTATATTAGAAATAAATCTAAATACCCATGCAGTTACTCGACACAATTTCTTTAGGGAGCTATACTTTTCAAGATTAAAAATGGGAATTTTATCAGCTTTATTTGTTTGAACAACACAAGAAATGGTTGTTGCTTTTATTGGAGACTTCTCTTTAGAAACATCAGGTAATTGTGTTGCAGCAATTTTAACGCTAGATAGTCCAGTCAAATTAGGTTAAAAAAGGGCCTAAAGTGGAAAATTCTGGTGAAATTGATTTTAGTGTCTTACTTTATGTTTTCGGTGATGCTGAACACGAATCTGAAGTTGTCCAACAAGATTTCTCTCGTCAAATATTAAAAATCGCGAAAAAACCTCTAAAAATCGCAGATTTTTCGAGTTTTTTGCTTATAACTTGCAAAGTAAACTTTTTACGCAAAAGGTGACCCAATATTAAAATACAGACGAGAAAATTAACTACAATTCATGTTTTTATCATTTTTATTGTTCGAAATATGGTTTCCGTAGAGGCATTGAAAAATCGGTGAAATCCAGTAATTTTTGAAAATCGCAAAACCCATTCATACCCTTTCCGTTCATCAGGGCCGGCCCAAGACACTTTTGGCACCCGTGCGAGCATTCTCTTGGGCGCCCCCCCCCCCCCCCCCCGCACACACACCTGCCATACCTGTTAAAAATATTTGGCCTTTTTTTCACACAATTTTTAAAGTATCCGTAAATTATTCGTTCATAAACTTTTACGCATGCTATTCTTAATTATTTATTATTTTAAAAGACTATAAAATAGATAAACGTATCCATATTTAATCCTATCTTTGAGATCTGAATTTTATAATAAATATCAATCTCAATATGTAACATTGTGATCCAAAAATTAAACGTCTTCATTATGCGATGGTATAGGACAAAAATAACAATAAATAATTTATTGAAAGAAGAAATTTTATTAGAATAATTATGTTTATTATTTGGAATGTACTCAACAGAGTAGTACTAATAAGTAGCAATTATGTAAGATGAGATTTGTAACCCTGTCTTATTATTTACTTTCAAGGAAGCATATATTAATTTTATATTTAGTGAGTCGTGAGTTTTAAAATCTTTAAAAAAATGATTTATCGTTCATTATACTCTTTAAAAAATTACATAATTCTGGATCAAGCAAAGCAAAAACTGCATAAGAATATTCGAATTTAAACAATTCAATTTGAAATTAAAAATGAGTACTTTAACACAGACTCCGATTGATAACTCTGGGTATGTTTTCCCCAAAACTGTGTTTTTGCTACTTATATACATTGAAAGTAATAATAATAATAATAATAGTTTTGTTTGTAGATAGATCATTTCTTTTGAATATGGGTGTATATAAAATAATTATACCTACATACTCTAACAATGCTTGTGTCAGTTAAACGACGCGTTTTTTTTTCTTTGTGTGTGTGGGGGGGGAGGGGGGGATAGAATTTGCTTTTTAAAGGTGTATCACATACAGAAAACACGTTCTAATTGCAACAAATACATTTTACGCCTTTTAAGTAGTCAAATAAACGGTCAAGTGCGAGCATTACTCGCGCACAGGGGGTTCCGTAGAATAAATATATGAATTTGTAATTGTATTATAAAAAATAAAAAAAAGTTGCTAAAAGAATACTAAGACTTTGTAAAAAACTATACAACGTAGAGTTGGGTATAGCTGTATATATTAGAAAAGTGTAAATGGGTATACCATGAAAGTTCAAAGAGATATGGAACCTAAATAATATCAAATATAGCTATTCGTATAACTCTTTTTTAAATATTATCCTAATCTGTTTATGATGAACTTTATTCGGTACTGACAATAAAAGCAGTGCATAGCTAAACTTCATTTGGCATTTCATGAAACTAAATTCAGCGTAGTAATAACCTTTATTTCTACAGTGTAGCAAACAAAACCTTTCTTCAAAGTTTAAATTTGGCATTGTGCTAAGCGCGCTTCGGATTGAGGTCTCAAAGTTTCAACGCCGCCTTGGTCCGTGCCGCGTTTTTCCAGATAGGTGTTTAATTAACTTTTAAAGTCACTCGAGGCGTATTGAGAGATACATTCAATGCGAACTACCGCGAATCCCACAGTATTTATGCGATTCATTCTAATTAAATCTTTCGAGGTCGATGCCTTTAAATAACGGACACCGAATTTTAATTCCAAAACAGACAAACGGCACCAAGAATATTTAATTAAAATTTTCCTTTTATCATGTACGTGAAAATAAGCAAGTTCGCATTTTCTAAAAAATTCGTTTATAAATTCTGGTGTCAGTTCATTTTTTCATAAGTTTATAAATAGAATTACTCCGTGCCGGAAAGGATTAAGTGGTCGCAGGACTCTTAAAGCTTCAAAATTTAAGAAATTTTAATTTTTTTAGATGTCAAACTCCTTTCTTTTCTGAATATTTTGATATAATTGTTTCCTTGAAATTCCCATTAGAACAGAAGTTTTGGCTTTTAGAATTATACCCGCTCAATAGCTAAAGTGGCGTTTCCGAAACTTTAAAATCATTATTTTCCAAATGTCGGTTTTTGGGCACAACGTGCAGGATACCTCAAAAACGTCTGAATATTTTTTCATGAAATTTTCAAAACATATTTCATGTTAGTCTGTATAAACTGAACCTAAAATTTCCTTTTTATTATTCAAAAAAATATTTTTTTAGGTGATTTTACTGTTGAAATTTTCAAATTTTGTATTAGCTAAATGCAACATTGCATTAAAAATATAAAAATGCTTTAAATACAAATTTATTTAAGTTCATGGAAATTATTACAATTTGAAGTATAAGTAAGCACCAAAATTTTCATTCTAGTTGCAATATTTATTTTGTAATCTTGCGCGTAAACTGTTATGCCAATTTTTTGTTCGACAAATGTCTAACAGTTTCGAGCCCCCTATAAATACTAATTCTGTATCTTGCAATTTTTTAAATACATGAAACGACAGAACATACTATATCTTTCATCCCAATTAAAATTGTGTTTTAAAATCATATACATTTTAAGACATTAAATGTTGAAAATGGTCTTATTTTCATTTTTTCCACTTTTTAGAGTCCCGAGACCCCTTAAATTAGTATGTTTTTAACAATTTGACGTTTATTGATTTTATACTGTTACTGGACATTACATTGTACATATATATCATTAAAAGTTGTTAACTAGGCATAGAGTACGCCGCCCCTGTCCTTGTGTATGTTCAAACTGACCGTACCTTTAAGGGTTAATATCTCGGCTAATTACCGATGATTTTTTTCGAAAATCATTATCAACAATGCTTTTATTCTTCTGCAACGATAGGTATATTCAGCGATGCTCAACAATTTTTCTGAATGCCCGTAAATCGAAATTTGTGTATATCAGAAAGATGCTAATTACTCAAAAACTATGTGACCTAGGGTAATCACTATAATTTTCCGGCAAGGTTTATATTAACGTCTACTACCTCTAATTTTTTTCATAATTTTAGTTTCAGTAGATTCGGAATTAGATGGGGGACATATTTTTGCGCTACATTTTCAACAATATCTTTGAAAATACTATAATACCTAAAATTGAAAGGAATGTATTTTTGAGTTCAGCGTTACAAAAGCTTTCGCAGGATACCCCACATGATATACAAAGAAAAGATTTTTTTTTTATCAAGTAGCATAATTAGCCCCTCTACTATTTTACTAAATATATTTATGAATGTTTATTAATCTGAAAATATGTGGGTCAATGGTCTTTATTACTTCCCCGAATTTGAACTTTCCAAGTTCCATAGTTTACGAGTAAAATGGCTGTGACAGACAGACGGACAGATACAGGAGGGATCTTATAATGGTTCCGTTTTTACTTTTTAAGTACGGAACCCTAAAAAGAAGGTAGAAAATTTACTATAATCATTTTATACATATATGTTGAAAATAAATTACCTGTCTTTCAAAACTTTTTTTTTTTTTTTTTTTTTTACAATGTGTACAAGTAGTAAAATCCCACGCAAAGTTGAAAATCAATTTGAATCTGTGTTAAAGTATGCGTTATCAATTAACTTCAAATTGACCCGGTTCTAAATTGAATATTTTCACGCAATCTCTTTTTATAGGTTCAAAAATTTAAAACTATATCGAAAACAAGAAAATCGATTTTTTAAGATTTAAAACTGATCGCGATTACTACACAAAAATGTTGAATTCTGAAAAGGATTCTTTTATCATAATAAGAATTTTGATAAATTAAAAAAGTCATTAATCTCTCGAAAAATTCATTTGAAAAAAAGAAAAAAGAAAAAGTCTTGTCTTTAAAATAATTAAGATATGACCACGAAATCTGAAGCACAGTATATAGTATACATTCAGGTCAAGTAGTGATTACACACACACACATAAAGGGAAAAAAAGGTCTATACAATTGTTGTTTATCTTCAAAATATGCGAGATATTTTCAATTTAAAGCTTCCTTAAACATGGCGTAATCATGCAAAGAACAAAATGGGTTTAGAGAAACTTTTTTTCTCTCCATTTTTCGGATATAATAAAATATTTTACTAATGAATGCATTCACACACCACACACAAGGGAAAAAAAGGTCTACAATTCTTGTTTATCTTCAACATATGTGAGATAATTCCGATTTAAAGCCTCCCTAAATATGGCGCCTCCCTCTCTCCCTTTACTCATTGGGATCCTCCTTTCATGTTCGTAATCATGTAAAGAGCAAAATGGGTTTAGAGAAACTTTTTCTTTCCTCATTTTTCGGATGTAATAAAATAATTTACTAAAGAATGCATTCAAACACCATACACAAGGGGGAAAAAAAGGTCTACAGTTCTTGTTTATTGTCAAAATATGGGAGACAATTTTCATTTAAAGCCTCCCTAAATATGGCGCGCCCTCTCCTCCATTTAATCATTTTGAGGGTCCTGTCACGTACGTAATCATGTAAAGTAAAAAATTGGTTTGAGCTATCTCTAGTAACATTTAGAGAAATTTTTTCTTCTTCATTTTTCGGACATAATAAAATATTTTACAAAAGAATGCATTCAGACATACACAAGGGGGAAAAAAGTCTGCAATTTTTGTTTATCGTCAAAATATGTGAGATAATTTCGATTTAAAGCTTTCCTAAATTTGGCGCCCCTCAGCTAGGGCGCAATTAAATAGTCAAAAGAAATTAGCACTCCATAAGGAAGCGGAAGAGTTGAATAGGTGGTGGTCCTTTTCCAGTTTCAAGGAAGGTAATCTGAGCCTTTAGCTTAAAGTTACACACATTCAACACTTTTCGTCACACGCGGGTCGATCACCATGACTAAAGACAGTTCAAAAGGTGTGTCCCCTACCACGTCCTTCAGAGCCAAGCAAAACACGAGCAAGCTCAGTACTCAGAATAATTCAAAAAGGCCAACCACGCCAGTTGCTCCGAGAATGACTCGAGGGAGTTCGGTGATGAAAGAGCAAACAGCACTGGAAAAAAAGAAAAGAGAACAAGTAAAAAGCAAGGCAGTCACGGAAAAAGACAAAGGAAAAGTAGTAAAGAACACAAAGAAGCACTTAGACCTGAACAAAGGCCTCTTCATAGAAGAAAGAGAGGAAACCGATGAAGAACCAGAAGTAGAAAACCAGAACAATGAGAATGTCGAAAATACTCAGACGGAAGAAGAATTTACCAAAGAAAGCAGGGAAATTCTGAGGGAAATGAAGATGCAAGTAATGGAATATGTAAAAGAAACGGACCTAGCAAGAGTCAAAAGCCAAGTATATGAGAGCGCGATGCAAGTGATACTATATCTGCAAGCAGTCCAACACAGATGCACAAGACTACCAGCAGGGACGAGTAAGGAAATGGATGGCTGCATAAGCATAGTGATGGAATGCATCGGTGAACCAGAAACAAGATATCAACAAGCGAGCATAAGACTAGAAGCGATGCAGGAGTTCTGCCGCACACAACAAAGTAATGACAAGAAAGAGGTAAGCTCAGAGCAAAGGGGTGAAGCGGCTACCAGGACTCAAACCGGGACCCCAAGAGGGTATGCGGAAGCAGTCAAGGCGGCCACATCAACCCTAATCATACAAGCAACGTCAGAAAGGGATGCGGAAGATGTAGAAAGACAAATCCAGAAAACAACAACTGGTCACTACGAAGGGGTTAAGAAAATAAAGAGAATAAAGAATGGAATTAAGCTAATATGCGAAAACGAACAAGAAGCTACAATGATAAAGGAAAAGATAAGAAGCGATGAAGAGGCTAGTGCAGCAATAAGCAGTCCAGCAGTAACGACACCCCCATGGTGGACAGAAGAAATAAGGGTAGCAAGGAACAAAATCAGAGCGCATAGGAGGAGATTCCAAAAACAACAAAACGAAGAACTAAAAACACAACAGCACATACTATTCCAAAAAGAAAGGGCAAAATTTAAGAAACAGATAAATAAAACAAAATCGAAAACGTGGAAAGACTACTGTAACAACGTCAAAGACACTTACGGCTCACACTATAAAAATGCGAGCAGTAAAAACACGGGACCAGTAAAATTAGTCAATATACTCCCCCCAAACTCAACAGTTACTATAAAAGACACGCTAAACTACTTCCTAGATAACCTCTATCTAACAGACCAAGACACTCCACACAGGCTATCCAGGGTACAAACCCAATCGAATGAATCAAAACCACCGGAGGTCACGAGGGCAGAGATAAACAGGATTATAAGAAACATAAAGAGAAATAAGGCACCGGGATACGACTACATTGACTACAATCTAATAAAAAGAATAAATAACACGGCACCCAAACTACTGCAAACATTAATCAACACATGCCTGAGATTAGAACACTTTCCAAAAACGTTTAAAACCGGAATAGTAGTCCTATTCCACAAACCAGGAAAAGACTTAAACAACCCGAAAAACTACAGACCAATCTGCTTACTACCAGCACTGGGAAAGATACTGGAAAGGATTATACACGGTTGGATAAACCACCACCTGAGCAAACACAAATATTGGAGCAAAAAACAATTCGGATTTAAACAGGGTATCTCTACAGAACATGCACTAGACAGCCTACTAAAGACAATAGAGGACGACAAAGAGAATGACTTCCAAACACTGTTAATAACCATGGACATCAAGAGGGCCTTCGATAACATCCGCTGGCCACAATTAATTGAAAACCTGCGGAACTCTCCCTGCCCAGGGTACCTAGTAAACTGGGTGGTGAGCTTCCTTCAAAACAGATATGTCACACTAGAAGAAAACGGGATTAAAGTGACAAAGCAAACATTTGGTGGCTGTCCGCAGTCACCTGCGGACAGCCTGCGGACAGACCTGCGGACTGCTGGAAGTTGCCTGGAGCCACTTCTCTGGCTTA
Source organism: Maratus speciosus (assembly GCA_963932465.1). Classification (NCBI taxonomy): domain Eukaryota; kingdom Metazoa; phylum Arthropoda; class Arachnida; order Araneae; family Salticidae; genus Maratus; species Maratus speciosus. The sequence goes on along the minus strand of CAWVRF010000135.1, from coordinate 28,175 downwards.
TAATAGCAGAAACAGCTCTAAAAAAATACTGGGGTAGACATGTGAGGATCCAGGCATTTGCAGATGACTTTATAATAATACTCAGTGGAAAATCAAAAGATAAATTAAGGATATTAGCAAACAGAATACTAAAAGAGTTCAATGCATGGATAGAAGCAAACAGTCTAACACTCAATAAAGAAAAAACAGAGCTTCTATACCTAAACAGAGGTTACAAAAGAAACCTTCCAACACAGAACTCATACAAAATAGAAGGGATAACCCTCAATGACCAGCCACTAGAGGTGAAAGAACAAATAAAATACCTGGGGGTAATGTTACACAAAAACTTAAACTGGACACCACACTGCACAATGCAAACAAATAAGGTGAGAGAGAACTTTAAAAATCTAGCATACATGACAGCCAAGGGTTGGGGAATTAATGCAAATATTCTCAAAATATGGTACACAACAGTAGTGGAGAAAACACTAACTTATGCAGCCCCAATCTGGGGACACAACCTAAATAAAAGAAGTAGGGACATTTTATCCAGCTGTCAGAGGCATTTTGCACTGGCCATAGTCAGGGCCTATAGAACAGCCCCCACCTCGGCACTTCTGGTACTCTCAGGTCTGATTCCAATTCATCTAAAGGTAAAATATGAGGCAGCATATGGAACAGTCTCAAGACTGAGGAAAAACACGACAATTCATAATACAACTCTACACCACTTAGACTACGACAAAAAAATAAACACGTGGGAAAATCACCCGGCAGACACCATAGAACCAAGAATTGGATACAACAGAAACGACACAATCATATACACAGATGGATCAAAACTGGAATCAGGAGCTACAGGCTCGGCCTTTGTAGCATATAAAAATAAGGAAAAAATAACGACATGGTCAGTGCCCCTTAGGAAAGATAATAGTGTTTTCCAGTCCGAACTACTGGCAATTCAAAAAGCAGCAGAATGGGGAAATATAACGGGAGACGCATACAGCATACGCTCGGACTGCAAATCAGCAATTGAATCACTGAACAAACCATTCAATGTAAACAAAACTGTAGACACAATACAAAACCTAATAAGACATTCACAAGGAAAATTCAAAATCAGTTGGGTCAAGGCGCACGTCGGTATCCTAGGCAACGAGGAGGCCGATGCACTAGCCAAAAGCGCAGCAATAAACGCAGATAGGAAAAGCAAATATAATATAACCAAACCAATATCAAAACTTAAAAGAACACTAAAAGAACTTACGATAAAACAATGGCAGTTCGAGTGGGACTATGGCACTAAAGGCAGGGAAACACACAAATACTTTCCATTAGTAAACACCAACAGATTAATAAGCGACTTTCTACTTTCACAAATCTACACAGCACATGGTGCATTCCCTGAGTACCTACACAGATTCAACAAAGCGGAAAACCCATACTGCGAATGCGGCTCAGAAGGTACGCCAAAACATTATATGCTAGAATGTCCACTCACAAAATCACTCCACCTTGCAGACATAACAACAGAAAATAAAAAACTCTGGCACAAACAGGTAGGTAACAACAAACACGTACAACAAAAAGCAAGATCAGTTATGAGATGGCTCCAAATAAATTGCGACGACATCACAACACTCAGTCAGTAACACACCTGGAATAAGAACGCAACTGATAAGTGTTAAATGTTACCCGCGATGTAATTTGTGTTTAATGTATTATGTGTTTAATATTAAAAAAAAAAAAAGGCCTAGGACATCCTATCGCCACAAAAAAATAATAAAAGCAGGTTTTGTCTAATGTCCATATGTGGTGAGCGGTAGCCGCACAGTATCAGCTGGCCATGGCCCGCAACAGGAGCCCCGCAATAGACGAATTGCACTTCACCCCCGGCCAAGCAAGCTGTGCACAATGGCAAATCAAAAAGCATCAAAAAGCCTCCGTCACCACATTGTCCGTCCATATATAAGTGTTCTTCAAAAAATATATATATATATCTATATATATATATACGAGAAGCCAACCAGCCCTGGAGAGCGGAAGAAGATGACAGAAGACCACAAGAGGCTAAGTATAAGTTAATTAATATCAGTTAATAAATAATAGTTACTAAGTTAAATTATAATAGGGACTAGGCTAGATAATGGGGAGAACAATAACAGCTAAAAGGGTGATAAGTTATAGCTTAGTTATAAGTCTTGCGTTAATAGTTAAAAGTTGTAATATTAGCATTTAGTTTCTCCAGCTTCTCTGCATCGCGGTCCCATCCCACTTAAATTCAAAACGCGCTACTCATTTGAGATTTTTTTTTCCCCTAGGTGCCACGATGCACATCACAGTAAAGCGTAGTTCTCCTCAATGGGTAGAATCAACTAGCAGTTTAAAGCAAAAAAGCCAACGCATAATAAAAGTATCAAGGTCAAATATTAAGTCTCATTATAAACACCAAGTTAAGTGGGTAAGAGTAGTTAGAATGACGTTATAGTATTAATATTTCTAATTGATTAAGTATTAAGATTGTAAGTTGATTATTAAGTAGTAAGATTAATAAGTATTACAGTTTAGTTCATTTAATGTAGTAATTGTATTAATAAATATATCATGGCTAACAAACCATTCTCTTCCAGCTTCCCCCCAGGACCTCCCGGGCGGCCGGCGAGGCCGACCACTCGGGGGAGCATTCTCCCCCCCCTCCCCCCCTCCCCCCCTCCCCCTTTTTTTTCTTTTTTTTTCTCTTTAGCTCGCCTCTTTATTAGGTGCAATAGGACTCTGTCCGCACGAGCTACCGGACCCGCTCCAATGGGACAGCCCACGGAGCCAGTTTTTCCCCGGTGGGGTATGGTAGGAAGGCGTAGTCTCATGTCCCTTGCAACGTTAAGTTTGCCTAACAATTCGGCAACAAAAATTAACACATGGTGCAATTTGTCTATCTGCGGAGCCCCATCCTTTGTTTTCTCTATCCCCCCCCATTTAAAAAGAAATAATCATTTTAATTTGACAAGTATGCATCAACATTTAGGCTTCAAAAATTCCATGCAATCCCATTTAGTTCGGGCAGCGGTGGCCAAGCTGGTAGATCATTATACTCGTAGCCGTTGGTCACAGGACCCAGGCTAACTGCCGGCTAAAATTCCGTCATGTACGCTAATGGCGCCTGGTGCATGTAAAATCCGTCGTGGGTGCAAAGTCCTCCAAGTTACCTGTGAATTATACCTCTGGAGGTGCCTTGCCAGGTGAAGGTCTCGTCATCTGATCAAGGTTCTAAATTACGAGATCAACTTGAGTAGCAATGTGCAGGTACCAATCAACAGGATATAACGTTAAGGAACCGGCAAAACAAAGTAAACACAAACGAGCAGTAGGCACTGCAGATAGGATAACGATCGAGGCAATGATGTCGGGTTTATTCCCGTCTCCCTCTGCAGCGATTCGTCTACCTTGCAATTCGGCCCAAAATTATCCCTACAGCGGTAAATCTTAGCTTTTCGGCCATTTTAATTTTAATTTTCCCTCAAAATTACCCTCTTCTACAGCTAAGAAGTTTACCACCTTTTAGACATCAAAAATAATCCAGCCCTTTTCCAACTGGCATGGCAAGTACGTGGTGTGCGGCAACAATCATAGTTTTGCAAAGTGCAATAAACAACCTAGACTCATCAACTTGGCTTAGTATAGTCGGCCCGGGTGCTTGCTGGTGTGGTCACCGCGGTGTGGTTCACCGCCTGCGGCGATCTGGCGTATGTACTCACAATGCATCGCCCTGCTTTCCAGGCAATTACAAACCCGTTCAGCTGGGTTAACCCCGGTAGGTAGGGGCCTGGTCAGTAGTCTCCGAGCCTTTAGCTTAAAGGGATTTCTTTAAAGAACGCATCCTAACATCCTACGTTCCTCTGATATGTTCATCACAAGTTCTTTGAATTTTACTCAAATAAAGAATACAGAAGTCGCTGCATGTGAAAGTTTAGCGCCTTTAAGCACAAAGATGGTCCCCTGCTCAGCAGATCTACCTAAACCCAACAGAGGATTCACACCTGGTTATAGAAAATGTTTAAAAAAAACAAAACAAAAAACGTAATATTCAAAATTATTTATCGCCGCTATTTGCTCCTACCGCCGGTTGGCGCCCCCCGCGACTAGGCGCCCCGTGCGGTGGCACACTTCGCACACCCCTTGGGCCGGCTCTGCCGTACATAACACTATAAGTAAGCATTTTCACTGTAAACATTTGGTGACGTACTCACTTATTATTAGGTTATATATTATTGTGATGTAGGTATACTGTGTGACCTCGAAAATCCGGCATTCAGAGATCCGGCATCTTAAAAATCCACCCCCCCCCCTTTTTTTTTTACTTCCAACTTACGGGAAGAGCAAAAATAGCAGTTATTTTCAAATTAAAAACCGAGGTAAAAACGATGCATTAGCGGACAGCAAGATCGCTTGTGCTATGCTAAATAGAATCCTCGATAACACTGGTAAGCAGCTCAGAGGAACGAGGACGAGAACCTAGCAGAAGATAAGTTCTCACCGAAAAAATGCATAAATTTGACCGGAAAATTAACGTAATCTTCAAAGAAACAAGATTGTATTTCCGAAATCGATATTCGTCACTTGTATAAAATCCAAGAAAGAAGATAGTTACTTGACATTGATGCTTGAGAAATTACATGAGAAGAAATGACAGCACTACTTATCAGATTTTTTTTAACATATAAAATATCAATTAAAGTAAGTTTTTTAAACATTCAATTTTCTCTTTTTCTCACGTCAATATCATTTGGGTATGTATTAAATAACGAATAAATGTCACTATCAAGAAAATCGTAAGTACTTTTGATATTTTTTTTCCGAAATCTGTAATTTTCAAAAATCAATTACAAATTTGCAGTAGCTGACATTTACACAAAACAGGCACGAGAGGATTCGGATACACTTATTGTCACCACAGCAAGGGACATTGCACAACAACATAACTCTGTAGTTATCGTGGGTGAAGGCGTCGATTTGCTAATTATCATGATTTGTCGCTGTAGGGGTGTACATTCAAATGTATACTTTCTAACGCTAGGCAAAGGGACAGTTTCACCACTCATTTTTTCTTCTGACTGCAAACTTGATCAATCGATTGCTAACAACATATTATTTTTGCATACCATGGGAGGCTGTGATACTACTTCAGCCTTGTTCAAAGTAAGAAAGATGAAGTTTCTTCGGACTCTCAAGAAAAACTCTGCATTAACTAATACCATTGAGGTTTTTAAAGACCCTATGGCAGATGCTGATGCAGTTACTGATGCTGACAATCGTTTTTTGGTCTCATTGTATAAATTTGCTGACAAGGAAGCCACGTGATTAAGCAAATTGAGGTATTTATGCTACCTTAGGTCTGCATACAAGACATCAATCCATTTGGCGTTCTTACCTCCTACTGAGTCTGCAGCTCAGCAACATTCCTTTAGTGTATATTTTCAAGTTCAACGATGGTTTAGGAGTGAAAAAGATCCTGAACAATGGGGTTGGAAGAAAATGGAAAATGGTCTGGAGCAAGTAGCTACACTACGGCCACCAGCACTTCAAGTTGTTTTGAAACTCCTTTCTTGCAAATGCAAGACGACCTGCCAGAAAAACTGTGGATGCAAAAAAGCAGGCATCAAGTGCTCCAATATGTGTGTAAACCTCGAAAGCAGTTGCAATAACATGCCTCTTACTGAAATCGAAGAAGACGAGGATGATCCGGAATTCCCTGAAGTACTTGAAGGTAAATATGTATAAATAATTCCATTTCACCTTTACTTTTTCACTAACTTTTTTATTTTTGTGATCAAAATATTTATCGTAATACAGTGGTATAACTACTCAATTTTCAAAAAATTAGAAATAAATCATAAATTATTTTTTTTTAACGGTGGTTCGTAAAATAATAGGCTAATATGTTTTCTAAATTGAGGTCCAAAAGTAACCTATTCATGACTTGAGTTGTAAAAGAGGGGTAACAAAAGAAAGACGTAAAAGTCATGTTATGATAAAATGTTGCATGAATCATTACTTAATTAATTACAATTAGTTCCACCGTTTTTAAAAATACTACGTGCACCAGAGCTGCTCAGAAGCCTAAGCTTCGACCCTTGGGTGTTTGCAGCCTTCGCCTACGGCTAGGGCAGCAATCTTCTCCCTCGGGACGAAAACGGCTCTTTCGCGCCCAGGTGCTTAAATAAATATTATATTTCATTTTTTATTTTTATGTAGAAGAATTGGAAGGCATGCCTGCAATCATGCAACCTTTGGCCAAGAGGGATCGGTTTGAGGGATCGGGAGTGTCATTTCAAGCCAATAATCATTTAATAATAAGTGTTGTATATAAAAAAAAATACTTACCTAGATATTTTGTTATACTGTATAACATTAAACACTAACTGATCATTAATCACTTTTTATCTTTTTGTTGTATCTATAAAACCTAACGTTTACGTTTCACATATCTGTACAGACGTCTAATGATGCATTTTGTATGTTTTCAATAAAGAGGCAGCTGACTACTTCGTGTATTCGTCATTGTTTTTCTCATAAATATTCGAGGTCCAAAAAAATTACTTGCACATAAATTGTAGAGAATTGTATCAATTTCGGAAATACAGTCTTGTTTCTTTGAAGATGATGTTAATTTTCCGGTCAAATGTATGCATTTTTTTTTTTTTTTTTTTTTGGTGAGACCTTAGCTTCTGCCAGGTCTTTACCTCGTTCCTCTGAGCTGCTACCAGTGTAATCGAGGGCTCCATTTGGCACAGCGTCAGCGATATCGCTGTCAGCTAATGCATTGTTTTTTATCTCGGTTTTTAATTCGAAAATAATTGCTATTTTTACTTTTGCCGTAAGTTGGAAGTGAAAAAAAGAGAGGGGTGGGGGGAGATGACTTTGATGCCGGATTTTTTAAGTTGCCGGATCTCTGAATGCCGGATTTCCGAGGTCACGTGTATACCTACATCATAAAAATGTATAACCTAATAATAAGTGAGTACGTTTGCAAATGTTTACAGTGAAATGCTTACTTTTAGTGTTATGAACGGAAAGGGTAAGAATATGAATATGTGTTTTGCGATTTTCAAAAATTACTGGTTTTCGCCTATTTTTCAACGCCTCAACGGAAGCCGTATCTCTCTATTCTAAAAAAAAGTAACTACCGCCGCCGCCGCCGCCGGTTTTGAATTTTTTGTGACCGGAGGTCTTTCTTCGTTAATATTAAGAAAAAAAATGCATACAAAAATATGAAAATCGGTAGTATTATACAGAAATGTTTGATAAACACGCTGATGCAGACAGTTTTCAAATCGAAGTATTATTTTAAGAGATATTTAATGCCAAAGTTGGACAAAATCGTTCCACTAAAAAAGTTTTATAGGAGCAAAAACTATACATCGGAATTTAATAATTTTTAGATCATTTTATACGTTTGAAGTTCCCGGTGTGCAGATTGTATTTCTTTTTTTAATTTGACTAATTTTTTGAGGTTTTGTTTCTATTTTAAATACAAATTTTCAGCATTTCTAGAGATATTTTTTACAGATTTTAGAAAGTGATATTAATTTAAACTGCTGCCAACTGTATAAACAGCGGAAACAATAATGTTTGCTTCAGAAAATAAAAAAATATTTATACGGGTAACTAAATTAAAAATTTATTTACACGTGACTATTATAAACAGATAAAAAACATTTGGAATTAGAATTAAATAATTATGTACAAAAAGCAGCAACTTATTACAAATTACGTCATAAAAACTATAATTACACGTGAATTTTAAGAGAGAAAGGAATTTATAAAATAATAAATTTATTAACATGCGTTAGAAGTCTTAAATAGGAGAAATCACGTCATATTTACGTCACATTACAGTTATTACATAAAATGAACACAAAATAATATTGCAAAACGGTTTAAATTTAGAAATTGCGCTAGACATTTATTTGATATTTTGAGAGGATACTTTTCAACTATTTTTGTTAGGAAAGCGCAAATAATATTTCATTTCTAACAAAAGTATTTTCACGTGATTATTTAAAAGAGAAAGAATAGCTTGGTCAAAATTACGTCAGATTAAAAACGATTAATTTAAAATGTCTCATTTAAAAGAACTTTCTTTTCGCTTTGTTAAAAAATACCAGGAGACAAAGACTCTCTTTACTTAATTCCTTTTATATTAGCTTATTTTGAAATGTTGTTACACGTGTATACGTCATCAAGTTATTTTTATTTCGACGTTTTATTTGTATTTTTATTAATGTTGTACTAATTTATTTGTTCTTTCGTTATTTAAAATAAAAATTATGTCAATTTGTATAATTTGGCGAGTGGTTTGGCGATTTATATAATTTAGCGAAATTGGTCGACGGGATAATCAAGTAGTACCGCAGCGGATTTGGCGTTAAAATTCCCCAATCAAAGAGAAATGAATAGAAATCCGTTTATAGGGAGATCGCCACTGCTTTTTAGGTGCGTTCGTAATTATATAAATACGTAGCACCTATAGTCGTCGTTCAGTCCGTCCGTCTGTCTGTCCGCATATAACAGAGCAAAATCTACCCAACCGAATGGTCTGAAATTTTTAATATATGATTGTTGCAAAATTTTGTCGAGCCATTTCAAATTTTATGAAAATCGGATGTATAGTTTAATTACAGGGACAGTCAAAAGTTTTTCTTTACATTACGGCCAATTGGAAAAATTATTACAAGTGCATTTTAATGATGTTACAGCATTCCGAATGGTCTGAAATTTTAAAGATATAATTGTTGCAAAATTTTGTCGAGCCATTTCAAATTTTAGGAAAATCGGATGTATAGTTTAATTACAGGACAGTCAAAAGTGTTCCGTTACATTACGGGGAATAGGGAAAAAATTATTGGAAGTGCATTTTCATGATGTTACAGACTATGCACTTTATGAAGTGCAAAAAATTATACATTCAGTACAATATGGGGTGCAAAAAATAATTATAAAACCAATTATAGTACGAACGCACCTCATTTGCCACGTTTGACGAGCAATTTCCAACTCGTTAAATTATAATTCAATCTTTTGAAATGTTTTTAAAGCCGATCAAATTAGCATGCATTTAGAGTCTGCGGAATCTGGACGAGGGTTGGCGAGCGTAGCTCGTAGGGGGCCGAGCCCCCTAGTATCGTACAAAAAAATATATATATAAGAACATGAATTGTAGGTAATTTTCTCGTCTCTATTTTAATATATAGTCACCTTTTGCTTAAAAAGCTTACTTTGCAAGTTGTAAGCCAAAAACCAAATAAATCTGCGATTTTTAGCGGTTTTTTCACGATTTTTCATATTTGCCGAGAGAAATTTTGTTGGCTAACTTCAGATTCGTATTCAGCAGCGCCGAAAACATAAAGAAAGACACTAAAAACAATTACACCAGAATTTTCCACTTCAAACTCTAATTTGATTGGACTAAGACCACTGATCTTCGAGCAAAGAAAGAAATTCAGGACCATACACATTAGGGTTAACATCAAGAAAAATATGCAACTGGAGATGCTCCTTTTCCATGATCAGGTTGCTAAAATACTGCCAGGGACTTTTCAAGTGTGTGAGATCAGGGATTTCTGAAAGCCAATTTCGCCAATTATTTTCTAGTTCACCAGAAAAAATTTCACTCCATGGTATTCTCATTACCCATAAATATTGTAAGAGGCATTTGATACGAATAACAAAAGGGGCAATAAATCCGGTTGAATCAAAGAACATAGTTGCAATTTTCTAAACATTGCGTTTAGTAGAAGAATCATTACTTAATTTTTCTAACAAGGGTCGTAATTCTAGCCCTAATTTATTTTCTGTACTGTTCCAGATCAATCCTAAAATTTTCAAGGAAGTATTTGGGGGTTCGGAACTCGAAACAGGAATGCTTTCATCATCTAAAACATTAGAATTCAAGTTAGGGACATGATACAAACTTTCGTTTAATGATAGAGAATCATCATATTTGGAAGAAGCATTATAGACTATGCGCATTTTTGTTGTAGTTTTGTCGTCATGGATAACAGGTCTGTGTGGCATGTAATAGGAATTATTAGAATGTTTCTCGGTGCACAATTCTATTACACCCACATTAAACTGCTCTAGCAAAATGGAGTTATATTCGTTAAATAAAGAATCGTTTTTCAAGAATTTATTTTCTAAACTAGAAAACCGCTTCTTTGCTACTTCAAGATTATTTCTAAGCAATTCACAAGAATTTTTCCACAATAATTTTGTTTCATAACGTCCATTTACGAATTTTAAATTTTCTTTAAATTCTTTTATTACCTCATGATCGGTAATGTTCTTTTCATTGCTTTCAGCAATGCCAGTTGCTTCCAGATCCCAAAATACTTTCAGTTAAGTATTTATATTTTCAACTGAAACACGTAAACAAGCTACTTCTTTTTTATTCGACTCTGTCTGCCCTTGCACTGTATGACCGAAAATAGTTTCTGCAACGTATAATTCTTTTGTCAATTTTCCCTCGATTCCCTTTAATATTTTCCACAAAAAGTCAGACCCTAGCAAAATATTTATTTCCTATTCAAGACCTGTATCAGCAAGCTTAAAGTCTATTGTTCTCATTATGTCTAGAAGTTCTGGTTCTAAGGTTTTCACAGAAGCTCCAGTTATATTATCAATCACAAGAACTTCTATCTTTATCGAGTTAATAGGTTGCACAACACTGGATAATTCAAGAGCAACAACTTCATAACAAGATTCATAAGGGCGTCTCCGCCCAAAAGGATAAACTAATAAATTTTCTCTTCGCAATGGCTTCAGTTTTAGTTTTTGTACTAGAGATCTCTTCACGAAGCATTTTTCTGAACCACTATCACATAAAACGCGAGCCAACAAGCATTGTTTACCAGCAGACACAGAAACTGTACAAGTCTGCAATAATGTTGCTTTATTTTGTTTATATTTTTGTTCCGACATCATAGATACAATTGCACCTTTCTTTTCTTTTTCAGGATTTTCTTTTGTTGTTTCTTTAAAACAAAACAAATGACTATGGGTGTTGTTACCACATTTGGAACAAGGATTAATTTTCGTTCTACAATTAATGGATAAATGCGACTTATAAAAGCATTTGTAACCTTCTTTCTTTAATTTATATCGTTTTTGTTCATCAGTGAATTTCGAACAATTTAATCCTACATGATCAGAAAACTTGCAAAATATACAAAACTGTTTTGTAGATGTATTTAAAGCAGCAGCCGAAGGTATATTTTTCTTTTGAGGAAAATTTTGATATTTACTTGAAGAATTTTCACATTTGGTTTTAGAATTTTCACATTTGGTTTTAGAATTTTCATATGAAGAAATATATTCGTATATTCCACGAAATTTCACGTTATCACAATTCAAGATATTTTTATTGGGAGAGCATAGTTATAGACTTCACGATTCGTTTTAAATCATATTTGGGAGAGCTTATTAGATTAAAACTTCACGATTCATGTAAAATCACATTAAAATAATAAAACATATTTCACAACTGAAAATGGCGCTGGTGTTGTTCAGTATAAGTCCAAGTCAAGCACAGGATGATTAAAAACTTTGTTAATTCTATTTACACTTATAAATATTTACAGTATTTACAATGAAAACATTTGGATACTATTTCTTTAAAAACATGTAAATATTCCACACTGGGAATTCAAGTTAATCATATTAAAATTTCGCCAATTATGTTCTTCTATAAAAGAAGCCACGAAAATAGCATAATTTAATATTCGGAAATAAATTTCCCCTTTTATTAAAATTAAACATCATTTCTTCTAATAGAAGACCACGATAAAAAAACCTATACGCAGCTTATTACCTGCTGCGTTCAAGATTCACATTCACAATACTAACTAAAAAAAAAAAAACAAGAAAGAAAAATGTTTTTAATATCAATTCTCTAGTCAGACCACGTGACCTGGGATCACTGGCGCCTAATCAGTCTGAAAAGAAGGGGTTTGCGAAATTTCACAAACTCCCCCCCGATGAACAAGGGTTCATCAAAATGGGGATTCAAAATAATTAAAATAGAAATAAAATTATTCTAAAAAATTATCAGTTACACTATACATAAATACAATACAAATCAAAATATATACTTACATACTGGACTTCAATAAAATAAAACAATTTAAAAAAATTGAGAACAAGTTTCTGCTACTAAAAATAGAAAGAACAATTTAAATCTATACAACCTTTTCTGGAATATTCAATACAAAAAAAATTAAAACTAAAAATTAGAAATAGTAGACGCTCGATTTTACGAACTCAAGCGGACTGCTATATGTGTTCGTAAAAACGAAAGTTCGTAAATGGGAGTGTACAAGAAAAAAAGGAAAGAAATGTGAAATAACTCGCCTTTTCTCATTTATAATAAAAAAAAAAAAACTCGGTTATTTTTGTTTGTTTTATTAAAACACTGCTATAAACATATAACTCAAGGCTTAGCGATGTTTGAAATCCTCTCAATATTGACATATGATTCGAAATATCGACGGAGTCCTAAAAGCGATTCAGTAGCTTCTTTAAGAGTCAGCATGGGGATGATTTGCTCATGTTCTATCTCTTCTTCCGCATCCGATTGTTTAAAAGAGTGATTGTCCGATATTTTCGGAAACTCAGACCATGTCTTACCTTAAATATTTACAACCAACCATCTGAACCCTCAAAATCCTTCACGCCTAGCTTCGAGGCAAATATGTCAGCTTGCTCTTTCAAAAGTTTCCCTCAATGGGAATGTTCTTGTTTTTCCCCTTCCGAAGCCAAGCAGCCTTCTTAATATCAGGGAATTTTGCCTTCCAAAAATCTTTTCATGAAGGTGCAACTTCATCAGGTGCAATTTTTATGGAAAATACCTTTTCTTTCTCCTTGATGAGAGTGCTCAATACTTTTAAGTATTCACACTTTTTAGGAATTTATGTCTGTGTCAGAGTTCTCGCATCCACTTCTTTATTTTTTTCTTTACATCTGAATTCATGCCCGCTCGATTCTGTTGGGCTGACATTTTCAAGAAATCTGAAAGTCTGTATGAACAACACACATGAGAATGACAAAATGCGAAACGGCTATGTGAATCTGATAACCAGACCACTGGATATTACCCCGGACAATATCCAACTGTAGTGCAAGATAAGTTCATTTGACACCTCCCCCCTTCCTCCCCACTGACACGTGACAACACCGCACCTGAACAAGAGAATTTTCTTTCACCATTCACAAATACTCTTTTCCCTCGCATACTTTTCGACGAAATACAGGTATAAATTTAAAACGCATCAAAAGATAAAGTTCGTAAAAAAGAGAGTTTTTGTAATTTCAGTTCGTAAAATAGAGAGGATGTTAACATTATTTCAATGGGATGCTGGTCGGGACCAGTACATCAGTTCGTAAAAACGAAAAATTCGTAAAAAAGAGGTTCGTAAAATCGAGCGTCTACTGTATTATCAAACAAGAAACATTTTTTTTTTTTTTTTTTTTTTTTTTTTTTTTTTTAGTGAAAAAAATAAAAATCTTTTTTTTTTAAAGTCAATAACAAAAAGAGTTCAATTATTATTTTTTTTTTTTTAAAGCCAAATGTCAAATGAGAGTTTTTGAGTCTCTAATAATATCAGAGTTTTTTTTTTTCAGTTCTATTAATAAAAAAGTTCAGAGTTTTTTCACTTCTAAATTATACACAAGAATCAATAGGTCTTTTAATGATGGAATTATTTGCCTTCAGTTCATAAGACCTCATTTTTTTTAAATCTCTGTCCACAAATACCTAACTTCCAGAAAGTTCTTGATACATGTTCATATGCATGAAAATCACATCATATATTCCAAAGTCAGAAGTTTTATTCTGGTCCGTGTAGTGAGCAGATTGTAAGTTGAGAAGATACTCATTTTTCAAGCGCTTCCAAACATGATTCAGAAGAGTCTCGCGCAAACGGAAGCGTTTCACTAAGGATTCCTTGGTTGCAGGTAAACACAAGATATGCTTTAGAGTTGCTATAACTAGTTGACCAGGGCGAACGCTAAATTTGTTGGAGATAGCACGTTTGTTCAGGACTGATTTTATACACTGTCTGGATCTTAAAATCCAAAACTTTTCACTAGTTTGTACTAATGTACTGGACACTCCTGAATGAAAAACTTTTTCATGTGCATCTTTCACGATTATTTCAGTCAATTTATGTTTTGCAGGAATCACAAGGGGATGTTTTTCATAACATGAGGAATCAGACTTTTGTAACCGTCCTCGTACCAACAGAAAAACTTCATCTGACAACATAGGATTTAACTGTAGAAGATTTGATTCTTTAGGGATACTCTTGTTACATTTCATGGATTTTATAACTTCAGGGAAACTTTCTTCCTGCACCAGCTTTAACCAAAAATTTTCAGCATGTAACATTTCCTCAGCTGATAATTGTGAAAATGTTCTTTTCTCTACCTTTAATTTTATATTAGAAATAAATCTAAATATCCATACAGTTACTCGATACAATTTATTTAGTGAGCTATACTTTTCAAGATTAAAAATGGGAATTTCATCAGATTTATTTGTTTGAACAACACAGGAGATGGTGGCTGCTTTCTTATACTTCTCTTCAGAAACATCAGGTAATCGAGATGCAGAAATTTTAACACTAGGCCACTGATTTTCAGGCAAGGAAAGAAATTCAGGAACATACACATTAGGGTTAGCATCAGGAAAAACATGCAATTGGAGATACTCCTTTTCCATGATCAGGTTGCTAAAATACTGCCAGGGAATTTTCAAGTGAGCGAGATCAGGGATTTCTGAAAGCCAATTTTGCCAATCATTTTCTAGTTCACCAGAAACAAAAGGGGCAATAAATCCGGCTGAATCAAGGAACATAGTTGCAATTTTCAAAACATCGCGTTTAGTAGAAGAATCATTATTTAATTTTTCTAACAAGGATCGTAATTCTAGTCCTAATGTATCTTCTGTATTGTTCCAGATCAAACCTAAAATTTTCAAGGAAGTATTTGGGGGTTCGAAACTCGAAACAGGAATGTTTTCATCATCTAAAACATTAGAATTCAAGTTAGGGATATGATACAAACATTCGTTTAATGATAGAGCATCACCATATTTGGAAGAAGCATCATAGACTACGCGCATTTTTGTTGTAGTTTTGTCGTCACGGATAACAGGTCTGTGGGGCATGTAATAGGAACTTTTAAAATGTTTCTCGATGCACAATTCTATCACACCCTCATTAAACTGCTCTAGCAAAATGGAGCTATATTCCTTAATTAAAGAATCGTTTTTCAAGAATTTATTTTCTAAACTAGAAAACCGCTTCTTTGCTACTTCAAGATTATTTCTAAGAAATTCACGAGAATTTTTCCACAATAATTTTGCTTCATAATGTCCATTTACGAATTTTAAATTTTCTTTAAATTCTTTTATTACCTCATGATCGGTAATGTTCTTTTCATTGCTTTCAGCAATGCCAATTGATTCAAGATGCCAAAATGCTTTCAGCTGAGTATTTATATTTTCAACTGAAACACGCAAACAAGCTACTTCTTTCTTATTCGACTCTATCTGCCCTTGCACCGTATGACCGAAAATAGTTTCTGCAACGTATAATTCTTTTGTCAATTTTCCCTCGATTCCCTTTAATATTTTCCACAAAAAGTCAGACCCTAGCAAAATATTTATTTCCTGTTCAAAACCTGTATCAGCAGGCTTAAAGCCTCTTGTTCTCATTATCTCTAGAAGTTCTGGTTCTAGAGTTTTCACAGAAGCTCCAGTTATATTATCAACCACAAGTGCTTCGATGTTTATCGAGTTAATAGGTTGCACAACACTGGATAATTCTAGAGCAACAACTTCATAACAAGATTCATAAGGGCGTCTCCGCCCAAAAGGATAAACTAATAAATTTTCTCTTCGCAATGGCTTCAATTTTAATTTTTGTACTAGCGATCTCTTCACGAAGCATTTTTCTGAACCACTATCACATAAAACACGAGCCAACAAGCATTCCTTACCAGCAGACACAGAAACTGTACAAGTCTGCAATAATGTAGATTTATTTTGTTTATATTTTTGTTCCGACATCATAGATACAATTGCACCTTTCATTTCTTTTTCAGGATTTTCTTTTGCTGTTTCTTTAAAACAAAACAAAGGGCCATGGGTAGTGTTACCACATTTGGAACAAGGGTTAATTTTTGTTCGACAGTTTACAGATAAATGTGACTTATTTGTGCATTTGTAACAGCGGCCTTCTTTCTTTAATTTATATCGTTTTTGTTCATCAGTGAATTTCGAACAATTTAGTCCTACATGATCAGAAGATTTGCAAAATATGCAAAACTGTTTTGTAGATGTATTTAAAGCAGCAGCTGAAGGTATATTTTTCTTTTGAGGAAAATTTTGATATTTACTTGAAGAATTTTCATATTTAGTTTTAGAATTTTCATAAGTCTTGCTTTGGGAATTATTTACTAAATTAGTAGCTTCACGACATCTTAATTCCGTTTTAATAAAATTTATCAAATCGGTGACTTCACAGTCCTTATCGGGGTCACGTTTTCGATGGAAATCTAGTATCAAATTTTCGGGTAATAATCGTAATAATAAGGGTAGTAATAAATGGCCATAGGAGCCTGATGTTACTCCTAACGCATCAAGATTTCTCATAGAAGTTTCAATATTATCGTACAACTTCCTTAACGAAGTAACATTGTTAGAGGTTTTTACTGGCTCAAGATTCAGGATTTTGTTCATGTAACAGTTTATGATATTTTCCCGCTTACCATACCTCTCTTCTAACAATTTTAAACAAGTTGAATAATTTTGATCTGTCAGTTCAAAACCAGCTACAATATTATAAGCAGGTCCAGACAACAAAGATTTCAGGTATTGGAATTTTTCAATTTTTGATAACGATTCGTTTGAATCTATCGCACTAGTAAATAAATTAAAAAATTCTAAGAACTGGCTTGCATCACCAGAAAATTTTTCTATGTTACGTTTAGGAAGCTTCACTGCCGAAACTGGTTTACTTCCGATTTTTGAACCGTTACTTGATTCTAGTAAAACTTTTGGTTCAGTTTCGATTTTACATTTTTTAAGCCTCATCTTAATTTTAAATTTCAAACTTGATATTTTTTCAGAATATTCTTCTACCGATTTTAGTTCTTTTTCATATTCAGTTTTTTCCTGAATTAGCTCATCTATTTCGCAATCTAATTCCTTTAGTTGAGCTTCCTTTTCATTTAAGAGCTCTAATGATTCCATTAAAGAATCGCAATCAGTTTTATCAATATCAACAGATAATAATGTATCACATTTTGTGATTAATTTCGTAATGGCTGCATGAACAGTAGCTCTTTTACTTTTAAGCTTATCAGGATTATCCATGTTTAAATTTAAATTCAATTTTCAAAATAAATTATCATGAGAAATGTATATTTTCAAGAAATCAACAGTCATGCAGAATAATAAAGATATTTCTTACCTTTTTTCCGGGTCTTGAGGCACCAAAACATGAAGAAATATATTCGTATATTCCACGAAATTTCACGTTATCACAATTCAAGATATTTTTATTGGGAGAGCATAGTTATAGACTTCACGATTCGTTTTAAATCATATTTGGGAGAGCTTATTAGATTAAAACTTCACGATTCATGTAAAATCACATTAAAATAATAAAACATATTTCACAACTGAAAATGGCGCTGGTGTTGTTCAGTATAAGTCCAAGTCAAGCACAGGATGATTAAAAACTTTGTTAATTCTATTTACACTTATAAATTTTTACAGTATTTACAATGAAAACATTTGGATACTATTTCTTTAAAAACATGTAAATATTCCACACTGGGAATTCAAGTTAATCATATTAAAATTTCACCAATTATGTTCTTCTATAAAAGAAGCCACGAAAATAGCATAATTTAATATTCGGAAATAAATTTCCCCTTTTTTTTAAATTAAACATCATTTCTTCTAATAGAAGACCACGATAAAAAACCTATACGCAGCTTATTACCTGCTGCGTTCAAGATTCACATTCACAATACTAACTAAAAAAAAAAACAAGAAAGAAAAATGTTTTTAATATCAATTCTCTAGTCAGACCACGTGACCTGGGATCACTGGCGCCTAATCAGTCTGGCTGAGAAAAGAAGGGGTTTGCGAAATTTCACATCATAAGCTTTGCTTTGGGAATTATTTACTAAATTAGTAGCTTCCCGGCATCTTAGTTCCGTTTTAATAAAATTTATTAAATCGGTGACTTCACAGTCCTTATCGGGGTCACGTTTTCGATGGATATCTAGTATCAAATTTTCGGGTAATAACCTTAATAATATGGGTAGTAATAAATGGCCGCAGGAGCCTGATGTTACTCCTAACGCATCAAGATTTCTCATAGAAGTTTCAATATTATCATACAACTTTCTTAAATAAGAAACATTGTTAGTGCATTTCACTGGTTCAAGATTCAGGATTTTGTTCATGTAACAGTTTATGATATTTTCCCGCTTCCCGTACCTTTCTTCTAACAACTTTAAACACGTAGAATAATTTTGATCTGTCAGTTCAAAACCAGCTACAATATTATATGCAGATCCAGACAACAAGGATTTAAGATATTGGAATTTTTCAATTTTTGACAATGATTCGTTTGAATCTATCGCACGAGTAAATAAATTAAAAAATTCTAAGAACTGGCTTGCATCACCAGAAAATTTTTCTATGTTTAGTTTAGGCAGCTTCACTGCCGAAACTGGTTTACTACCGATTTTTGAACCCTTACTTGATTCTAGTAAAACTTTTGGTTCAGTTTCGATTTTACATTTTTTAAGCCTCATCTTAATTTTAAATTTCAAACTTGATATTTTTTCAGAATATTCTTCAACCGATTTTAGTTCTTTTTCATATTCAGCTCATCTATTTCGGAATCTAACTCCTTGAGTAGAGCTTCCTTTTCATTTACGAGCTCTAAAGATTCCTTTAAAGAATCGCAATCAGTCTTATCAATATCAATAGATAAAAATGTATCACATTTTGTAATTAATTTCGTAATAGCTGCGCGAATAGTAGCTCTTTTACTTTTAAGTTTTTCTGGTTTATCCATGTTTAAATTTTAAGTCAATTTTCAAAATAAATTATCATGAAAAAGCGTTATTTTCAATAAATCAAGAGTCAATAGTCATGCAGAATAATAAAGGTATTTCTTACCTTTTTTCCGGGTTCTTGAGGCACCAAAGAATAAAGAATAATCTTCATGAAATTCAAGAGTTTCACGTTATTCTTAATTTAAATCAAAGTTGGGAGAGCTTAGTTATAGAATTCACGATTCATGTAAAATCACATTCAGATAATCAAGCATATTTTACGTTGAAAGTGGCGCAGGTGTTGTTCAATAAAAGAGCACATGATGATAAAAAACTTGAAAATTCTATTTTACACGTTTAATTATTTACAAAATTTACAACGAAAACATTTGGATAATATTTGTTATTCCTCACTGGGAATCCAAGATAATCATATTAAAATATCAGCAATTATGTCTTCTATAAAGAAGCCAAGAAAATAGCATGATTTCATATTCGAAAACAAATTTCCCTTTTTGGAAGATCAAGATATACACAGCGAGCATGCTGCGTTCGAGATTCACATTCACAATAAAACTAAACTAAAAAAGAAAAAGAGTAAAAAATGTTTTCAAATATCAATTCTCTCGAATGTCACGTGATCCTTCGCGGCGCCTTCTGTCTGGCTAAGAGAGGGTTGCAAAATATTCCACACACTATTTAATAATGCCTTAATTATCTTAAAAACTTTTGCTCATAAAAAGTATTTAGAAATTAAAATAATACTCGTTTGAACAAAATTTCTTTGATTCGTATTTTATCATATAAGACATTCACCTTTATTTAAATTTTTATTTTGTCTTTCCAAAAGAGTAACTTTTATTTGTTCTAAAATTAATTTAATTTCAGACTATTAAGTCAAATATAATAAACATCAATAAATTAAACAAGCAAACAAACAAAAAGGAAGGAAGGAACACGCAGAGAAAGTTCTAATATCACAGAATACAAGAATATTTTTTATTTAATTTAAAATTAATTTAATTTGAAAATATTAAGTTATATAAGGAATTTACATAAATAATCTAATGAGAATAATAATTTAATAAAATAAAATAATAGATTACTACTTTAACCCTGTCGGATCCGAATATTTTTCCATTTTGAGAAATAAATTATTACTTCAATAATGTTAATCCTAGCTATCCAAATAGACTTACTGAAGTTTAGCGAATATTTCATTGTCTGAAATCTAATGAATGTTTTGTGTACTATCAAATTCATTTTTATGTGAAAATAGGCTAAGCAAGATATTTTGAAGACGTTTGGAAAATAACGTAATACAACAGGATTTAAGAGAGTGTTACAAATTGCTAATGTTTTTTGCGTTTTATCATGCATGATTCTTTCAGAAAAGAAACATATATTTCAAATTCAAAGAGTGAAACATATGTATAAAATAAAGGAACCGCCAACGGTGCAAAAAGAATTAAGTAAACATTTAGTATTATTATTATTACTAAATGGCAAAACGTAAATGAAGTCATAATAAGAAAGGCATAGCCATAAACTATCATTTCTATATGTAAAAAGTAACTAAATAATTGTTACAGCAAAATAATACTCGATGAAAAGACACGTACTATTAATAGTACACCAAACCCGAAAGGGTTAAATATCAATATTTAAATTTAGTTACAGTATTTACATTTAAATAATGAAACCTGACTTCACCGATATATACAATGTATGCTAAACACTATACTGTACTGCATAAAAATGAACTTTTTCGCTTTTTATAATATTATTTCTTTTATAAATATATATTTATAAAATATTATATAAAAGGTAATTGGAAATGTTCACTTAAAATTTCAGTCATATCCAGTGACAAATAATTACATATTGTATTTATTTTTTATTGTTTGTGCAGTTTTAATGAAATAAAAACTTTACAATAAAAGCTATATTAATTATATTGTATACACATATTTTATTGTTTTAATTTATTAACATTTTTTGTCGCAACATTATTTTGATGTTCTCACGCTTACAATCAGCAAAGAGAAAATTCGGGTCAGAGCTGGACGTCTGCACGGGTCGAATTTCCAGGACTAGGTTCAGACCAGCCCGGCCCACACGAAAACTCTCTTGGCCAGGTCAGTGTAAAATTAAAATTTCGGACAAAAATAAGTAAAAACAGATCTACTCCGGCCCATGAAATAAATAATTAGATATAACAGGTCGGGTCAAACTTTTTCAGTATATTATAGATTATGTCTCTTCAAGACAATTACACAACAGCAACCTTAATTATTATTTAGAAACTAAAGACTTTTCAACATTCAAATAAAGATTCATTAAAAAAATTGACGTAATTTAGAATAAAATACAAATGAAAGTTGTATAATAAAAATATATTTTTAAAAATATTTCTTTGCAATTTATTATGGTTGTTCTCAAATCCAAAGGGACTAGTTTCTGACACATTTCTGAATTAGTTATTGACCAGAAATGCATAAAATGGGCAAGTGTTCTTATTCAGGACCTTCGTAATCGAATGGTGTTGCCCATTTTTTGATAAAGGCAAAAGATCTATCAAAAATACTGTCAAAGTTAGCATTTTGAATAAAATTCCACTAAGTGATAGCCCGGGAAAGAAGAAACACCTGTCGCACGTGACAAGAATTTCTATAACTCAATAAGTAATTTATTTAACAAAATATGGAAATTAATATTCATTTCCAACCGTTTCAATAGTCCGACTTGGCAACTTTATACCTTTACAGTTGAAAATTAGTAAGAAAATCTGTCAGAAAGTCTCACGTTATTGAGCAGGGAATTTGAGAACCAACCACCTTAAGGCTGTTCTGAAAAACTCTGCTCAACAAGCGCGAAATGTTTAGACACATTTACAAATTCATTTTTTAGCAGGAAGATATAAAATTGGAAGATCTGACTATGGAAACGTTACGGAATCGAATTGTGTTTTTTTCATTTTTTGATAAATAAATTACTGATTGAGTTACAAGCGATTTTGATCACCTGACAAACACATTTTTCAGCCTTTCTTGAGTGGTTAGTCTTCTTTCGCGCGGAAATTCGGTTCAAAACACCCACTTTGACACTATTTTCTGAGAGGTCTATTGCAAAGAATCTAAAAAGATGCGTTTGCCAAAAAAAAAAAAAAAAAAAAAAAAAACGGAAAAAACAGATTAGATAGTTTCTGAACAACAACACTTGCTAATTTTAAGCATTTCCGAACAAAAATAAATTAAAACTTATGTCATAAAGTTGCCCTTTTTAATTTGAGAATTTTGCCCTTAATGTATATTTTCTATGATTCCATCAACGGAAGTTCATTATGGTTGAGTCAATCCATTTCAAATGGTCTAGAAAATCATTTATTCGTTGCTTGACCATGAAAATCTGAAATTTTTTGTACAACAACCCTAACATGATGCAAGTTTAAAATGGCTATTATTTTAATTTTATTAATTTTTGTTTGTGCATGGCGGCCATCTTTGTTTCATCGTCTGCAGCAATTTTCTCACAAGAAGGATTTACGGAATTATAAATAATTCATCGTTTATTTATCCAATTCAAGTGCGGATTAAAGCTATTTGTACAGAATACATTGGGCTAAAAATTTGGTAATGGAGTAGTTTCCGAAACTAACTGCTTATTGGTAAAATTTAAGCATAAAGTTTCAGTTTTTTTCCAAAATTTGTCCGTTTACAAGAGGGAATTTTTCCTAGCAAGGACTATTGTCAACATGACATAATTTTTTTTTACAAATAGGCCGAAAGTACTTGTACTCAAGCGCCGAGTTCCAGATCTGGGACTTGCTTTCTCTTCGCTAAAAAAAATCCCAAATTTTTCAAAAATGACAAAAATCGCACTTTTCAGGCTTTGATATCTCTGGTGGGGCACGAGATAAAAATCTGAAATTTTTTTCTATAACAGTATTGTATGGTAGTGTTATGCATAAGAAATTTCAGGATGGAGATTTGACTGCAAGCTGAGATATGGTAAGGGCAACATGTCAAAACAATACTGCCAAACTATTGTTTTGCTGTACTCACAGCTAACTCAGAGTGTCATTTAAATTTATGTTTTTGATTATCTTTAAATAATAGTAACAGAAAATAAAGACCTTTGCAAAGCTTAGCAATTAATTAAAAAAATAATTATGCCTAAGGCCTACATTTTGTATGGTTTCAGTAATTTTTGTTGTAATTTTAGCAACTAAAAGAAACCTCAGCACTTTTACATAAAGAAGAAAAAAATATTTTTATGCAAGACCTGAGACAAAAGCAACATAGGGAAAAATAAAAGCTGTTAATGTTGTCATACTTGTTGAGACATGATCAAACGTGTCAAAACACATTCTTGCTTGTTGGTTCAAAACCACAATTTAATCTTTCTCAAAATTTTACTTGTAGGAACCAAGTCTTGTCATCGCTTGATAACTTGATTGAAGATCTTGGCCCTTCTGGCTCATAGAAACATACTTTGAAATCACTATGTGCAAGTCTCAATTCATTAATAATTCCTAGCTTACTTCTTATGCCAAAATGTGATTTTTCTGCAGTATAAATTTTGAAAAGGCTTTGGATATCTTTACTTTCTGAAAATTACTTGAGGCTGATGCATGGTAACATCGCATAATGTTTCATTTACAGGAACATACTTATGGTAGGAACAAGTTTCAGGGACTGGCAAGCAGCATTAAAATTGTGGTTTTTAAACCAACAAGCAGGAATGTGTTTTGACACGTTTGATCATGTCTCAACAAGTATGCCAACATTAACAGCTTTTCTTTTTCCCTATGTTGTTTTTGTCTCAGGTCTTGCATAAAAATACTTTTTTTTCTTTGTGTAAAAGTGCTGAGGTTTCTTTTAGTTACTAAAATTACAACAAAAATTACTGAAACCATACAAAATGTAGGCCTTAGGCATAATTATTTTTAAAATTAATTGCAAAAGGCTTTATTTTCTGTTACTATTATTTAAAGATAATCTAAAAAATAAATTTAAATGATACTCTGAGATAAATACTTAGCTGTGACTACAACAAAACAATAGTTTGGCAGTATTGTTTTGACATGTTGCCCTTGCCATATCTCAGCCTGTAGTCAAATCTCCATCCTGAAGTTTCTTGTGCATAACACTACCATACAATACTTTTATTAAAAAAACTAGGGGGCTCGGCCCCCTACGAGCTACGCTCGCCAACCCCCGTCCAGACACCGTAGACTCTAAATGCACGCTAATTTGATCGGCTTTAAAAAGATTTCGAAAGATTGAATTATAATTTAAAAAACAGTGGCGATCTCTCTATAAACGGATTTCTATTCATTTCTCTTTGATTGGGGAATTTTAACGCCAAATCCGTTGCGGTACTACTTGATTATCCCGTCGACCCATTTCGCCAAATTATATAAATCGCCAAACCACTCGCCAAATTATACAAATTGACATAATTTTTATTTTAAATAACGAAAAAACAAATAAAATAGTACAACATTAATAAAAATACAAATAAAACGTCGAAATAAAAATAACTTGATGACGTAGACACGTGTAACAACATTTAAAAATAAGCTAATATAAAAGGAATTAAGTAAACAGAGTCTTTATCTCCTGGTATTTTTTAACAAAGTGAAAAGAAAGTTCTTTTAAATGAGACATTTTAAATTAATCGTTTTTAATCTGACGTAATTTTGACCAAACTATTCTTTCTCTTTTTAATTTCACGTGAATGTACTTGTGTTAGAAATGAAATATTATTTGCGCTTTCCTAACAAAAATAGTTGAAAAGTATACTCTTAAAATATCAAATAAATGTATAGCGCAATTTCTAAATTTAAACCGTTTTGCAATATTATTTTGTGTTCATTTTATGTAATAACTGTAATGTGACGTAAATATGACGTAATTTCTCCTATTTAAGACTTCTAACGCATGTTAATATAATAAATTTATTGTTTTACAAATTCCTTTCTCTCTTAAAATTCACGTGTAATTATAGTTTTTATGACGTAATTTTTAATAAGTTCCTGCTTTTTGTACATAATTATTTAATTCTAATTCCAAATGTTTTTTTCTGTTTATAATAGTCACGTGTAAATATTTTTTTTTTTTTTTGAAGCAAACATTATTGTTTCCGCTTTTTATACTGTTGGCAACAGTTTAAATTAATATCACTTTCTAAAATCTGTTAAAAATGTCTCTAGAAATGCTGAAAATCTGAATTTAAAATAGAAATAAAACCTCAAAAAATTAGTCAAAATAAAAAATTTAATACAATCTGCACTCCGGCAAATTCTAACGCATAAAATGATCTAAAAATGATTAAATTCCTATGAACAGTTTTTGCTCCTATAAAACTTTTTTAGTGGAATGATTTTGTCCAACTTTAGCATTAAATATCTCTTAAAATAATTCTTCGATCTGAAAACTGTCTGCAGCAGCGTGTTTATCAAACATTTCTGTATAATACTACCGATTTTCATATTTTTGTATGCGTTATTTTTCTTAATATTAACGAAGAAAGACCTCCGGTGACAAAAAATTCAAAACCGGCGGCGGCGGCGGCGGTGACAGCGGTAGTTACTTTTTTTTAGAATAGAGAGAAAGTTCAGATTTTTATCTCGTGCCCCACCAGAGATATCAAAGCCTGAAAAGTGCGATTTTTGTCATTTTTAAAAAAATTGGAATTTTTTTTTTAGCGAAGAGAAAGTAAGTTCCAGATCTGGAACTCGGCGTGTGAGTACAAGTACTTTCGGCCTATTTGTAAAAAAAAATTATGTCATGTTGATAATAGTCCTTGCTAGAAAAATTTCCTCTTGTAAACGGACAAATTTTGGAAAAAAAACTGAAACTTTATGCTTAAATTTTACCAATAAGCAGTTAGTTTCGGAAACTACTCAATTACCAAATTTTTAGCCCAATGTATTCTGTACAAATTGATTTAATCCGCACTTGAATTGGATAAATAAACGATGAATTATTTATAATTCCGTAAACCCTTCTTGTGAGAAAATTGCTGCAGACGATGAAACGAAGATGGCCGCCATGCACAAACAAAAATTAATAAAATTAAAATAATAGTCATTTTGAACTTCCATCATGTTAGGGTTGTTGTACAAAAAATTTCAGATTTTTTAAAAATGGTCGAGCAACCAGTGCTGGACCACTTGAAATGGATTGACTCGGTTATTACTATTTTTGAAAACATACTGCCTGCCTGACACATCCTGCAAATAATTAATTCCAATTCTACTATGTAAAAAAACAAATTTGATCCTGGTATAATCCATGTTCATGATATGTCCATGTAAGCTTGACACAATTAATAACTCGTTTTTAAAAGTACTAAGTTGGCAGATTTTGATAAATAAATTAATTAGTGAATTCTAAGTGATTTTGGTCGAATGATAATCGTTTTTTCGCCTCTCTCTGACTATTTTTTTTTTCTTTCCTCCGAAAATTCGGTTCAAAACGCCCATTTTGATGGTATTTTCTGAAAGATCTTTAACGTTTACCAAAAAAACTGGAAAAGTCTTTCGATTACATAATTTCTGAAAAACAGCACCTGCCGATTTATGTATTCATGATTGAACATTGGGATTCTGTAATTGAGCGCTTGGCGAAATCTCTTCGTTTCAACGCCAAGTAACACACGCGAATGCCCCTTTAATAAACCACTCACCCTTCACACTCTCCCATCTTGACCTTTGGGGAGAAAACAACAGCAGGGAGGCAGTAATTATACCGAAAATTTAATTCAATTCGGAAACTCATTGCACAGTTGAAAATTCCCCTTCAGCAATGTCCATCAATAAATGGAAATTTACTTCAGATGTTTTATGCACTCCTGTATAATATCTATAGAATTTGTATACACTAAGTAAGATACAAAATAAATTAACTTTAAAACACGTACCCTAACGTAAAACGCACTTCCAACAGTTATTGTTCATAGAGAGAAATGGAGCTGAAATATTTTGTGTGTCCCTGTATGGGAACGACGAATGCTATGCACATAATATTGTATAATGAGTATCTTGGAGAACACCTCACAGATATACAAGTTTGAAATAGTGTAACAAGGTTCAAATACACCGCAAACGATTTTTCACCGTAGACCAATCTATTTTGACGAAATTCTTTTGACTGCCCCTGTAAATAAACGATGAATGCTATCCATACCATACACTATAGTAAGCATCTTGTAGTGTGCTTTAGCGATATATGTATACATTTCAATGTGTTTGATATAGTGAAACATTAGAAGCCACCTCAAACGATTTTTTCCCCATTGGTCGTAATGTAACGAAATTCTGTTGAATATCTCTGTAAAGGAACTACACCTGTTTCACACTTCATTTTCAATAATATACATGTCATAACGAGTATTAATAACATATATAAATTTCATGGCAATCCGACTATATTTACGACAGTTAGAGCACGGACAGACAGACGGCCACACAAACTGAATTCATAAATATTTTTCAATAATGCTGGAAAGTGTTAAAAATGACATTTTTAACCTAAAAAGCATAGAAATTTACATCAAATGCACTTCTAAATGATGAAAGAAAATGACAAAAATTATCAAAAATGACAACATTTAGAATTACAGCCGCCATCTTGAATTCCTGCGACTTTACAGGATGCATCCCCCTCTGAAATGCATTATATTAATATAAAGTAGATACTGACTAATCGGTATATTCTTATCTTGATTTGCAGTTTTCAACCTATTTTGGCCGTGTAGCACTCGGACTAAAGTCTTTGATTTGACTGATAAATTAATTTTCCTCAAAATAAACAAACATCACGATGGAAAATAATCATTGATTTGTAAAAACGAATTTCATCTATAGTCCAGTGGTAGGGGAGCAAAAAAAGGCCCAATTCAAAAATAATTAGGGGAAAGGTGGAAATTGTTTTAATCCTTTCAGTTTATGTCTAGAATGAATATGCTACGTTTTCCCCCTCGTACTAGGTGAGCGTTAGGAATTATACTTTGATTTATAGTAAAAAAAAAAACACGTTTTTTTTTAACTAGGG
>CAWVRF010000134.1:157500-244769 GCA_963932465.1 Maratus speciosus | reverse complement strand
CGCAGATTTATAATAAGCAGATGGAAATACTATGTTTATGCGCAGTTGTATTTATTTCTGGACGAAATTAAATGCCTACCTGTTTAATTGGAAAAGACGAATATGTATAATTATTGATGGAGTTGTTTCTGAAAGAAAATTGAAATCACATGCAGACAGATACTAAAGTACATAGAAATAAAATATTTATACGGAGATGCATTTATTGCTGGGAGAATGTAAATGCCTCTCCGTTTATTTTGATAATATAAAAGAGCATGTTCTAAAACTATTGATGGAGAAGATACTGAAAAATAGGGAATCTCGCAGCAGACTGATACTAAAGTAGATAGAAACAAAATATTTATGCGGAGATGCATTTATTTCTGGGAGAAAGTAAATGCCTCTCCGTTTAATTGGAAAAGACAAAAGTAGATTATCAATATATATCGATGGGGAAGTTACCGAAAATTTGGAAATCTCATGCAGATTGATGCTAAAGTAGATGGAAGTAAGATATATATGCGGAGATGCATTTATTCCTGGGAGGAAGTAAATGCCTCTCCGTTTACTTGGAAAAGTCAAAAGAAGACTATATATATATATATCGATGGAGAAGTTACTGAAAAATTTGGAAATCTCATGCAGATTGATGCCAAAGTAGATGGAAGTCAAATATTTATGCGGAGGTGCATTTATTTCTGGGAGAAAGTAAATGACTCTCCGTTTAATTAGAAAAGACAAAGGAAGATTATCTATATATATCGATGGAGAAGTTACCGAAAAAATTGGAAATCTCATGCAGATTGAGGCTGATTTAAACGGAAATATATTATTTATGCGGAGATGCAGTTATTTCGATTTATTATGTATCGATGGAGAAGTTACAGAAAAAATTGGAAATCTCATGCAGATTGATGCAAAAGTAGATGGAAGTCAAATATTTAAGCGGAGATCCATTTATTTCTGGTAGAAAGTAAATGCCTCTCCGTTTAATAAGATAAGATGAAGTTCTATAATTATTGAAGGAGAAGTTACTGAAAAATATTGGAATCCTCAAGCAGATTGAGGCTTATGTAAACGGAAAAAAGTATTTATGCGGAGATGCATTTATTTCTGGATGAAAGTAAATGCCTCTCCGTTGATTTGAAGAAGAGGAATATGTACAAGTATCGATGGAGAAGTTACTGAAAGAAATTAGAAATAACATGAAGATTGATAATACCCCAACAGCAAGAGATATCGGCTTAATTTCGGCCTAATACCAGACTTGTCGGAAATGATCAGTAGTTCAATGGAGAGCTTCACAGAATATCGTCTGAACAAATTCTAGCGATTAATCTAGATAATATCGTGGAAAAACGTCGGCAGGCAATTGTATTATTATTACAATTCAATTAATCGGAAAAGTATTCTTATGCATGTAATCGGCCGGCAATCGGAAAGTAATGAAAAATGAATCTTTTTACTGAGTTGTTATTGTTTATTTCCGCTGTATAGATACCCCCTGCAGTGATGATAGGGGGTGTGTGTCACGTGAATAAATCTGTCCAATGTGCTGCAATATCTTATCTGCCTCCCGCTGAAAATACACTTTCACGTTTCAAGGACATCATTTGTAAATGGACAGTCGAAGGAATAGTGGAAAAATACTTTCCAAGAAATGTTCTTTGGTGAGAATCATTATTATTTGCAAATCAGTAAACTTAAATCTCTTAACAACTTACAGATAGCAGGGCAATTACTGTAAAAGTAAACTGACAATTTAAAAGCATTTGTTTGTTCTTTCTTTCTTTTTTTTCAATACTTACGTATAGACATTCATACTTAAAATTATACTTAATAAAATGTTTAGAGATATTTGCTGTTTTGTTGATTTAGATAAATAAATTGAAAATTATAAGATCTGAAATTTAGATTAATTTAGGATAATATCTGAAATTTAGACTATTACAACAACAAACTATTTGTTCTAAATGTATTTTCTTAGTTATGAACTAAAAATTTGTAATTTAAAATTAATTTATTTAGAAATACTTCAGGCAATGTTATTGTATAAATTATAATGAAGTTGATCATCTTTTATTTTATTTTCTGTCTAAAGTAATACATTTAATTTTATACCTTTTAAAAGTTAAAAAAATATCTGAACTTTTTTTTAAATTAAAATTATTATTAGGTAAATAAATTGAAAATAATAAGATCTAAAATTTAGATTATATCAGAAATTTAGATTATTACAACAACGAACTATTTCTTCTAAATGTATTTTCTTAATTATAAATTAGAAATTACAGATTTAAAAATTAATTTTATTTAGAAATAATTCCGATAATGTTATTGTATAAAGTATAAAGAAGTTGATCATCTTTTTTCCCCCAGATAGTGATAAATTTAATTTTATATATTTTAAAAGACTCGTTGACTGAACATTTTTTTAAAAATTAAAATAATTATTAGATGAATAAATTGAAATTTATAATATCTGACATTTAGATTGTATCAGGATAATATCTGAAATTTAGACTGTTAAACAACAAACAATTAGAAATTTCTGATTTAAAAATTAATTTATTTAAAAATAATTCAGATAATGTATTGCATAAATTATAAATAAGTTTATTACTTTTTTTCCCACCAAATAGTAATAAATTTAATTTTATACCTTTTTAAATGTTAAAAAAAATGACTGTATAATTTTTTTAATTAAATGCACTATTGAAAATTTTAACATCTGAAATTTAGATTATATCAGGATAATGTCTGAAATTTAGACTTTTACAACAACAACAAAATATTTGCTCTAAATGTATTTTCTTAGTTATGAATTATAAATTTCTGATTAAAAAATTAATTTATTTGAAAAAAATTAAGATAATGTTATTGTATAAATTATAAAGAATTTGATCCTATTTTTTTTTCTCCAGCAAATAATAAATTTCATTTTATAGCTTGATTGTGTTCAGGTAATATACCTGAATTCAGGTATTTATTTCACTTTCCATACCAGAATTCTAGTTTTTCTGATAGTTAAATTAATAAAATAAGACTAAAATATCAATTTCATATGATTTCTAAACATAATTAAAGGTAATACTTTTCATAATGAAACGATTTGGACCTCATTGCAATAAATTACATGTTCTCTCTCCATGCGAAATCTTTTTCATGATAAAATTTCAGGTATTTTTTTCATGAACTCTCAATCACCCCTGTATTAAAAAAAAGAAAAAAAGAATTTTTTCCATAAATAACAAAAATTTAATAAGACGCTTTAAATGATAGAAATTTCACAGCCAGAACGCAATGTTAAATGAGAATATTTTACATTGTACCATGCAAAAAATTATCTAATTAAAATGTATCAAAGTTCGTTTTAATTTAAACAGTAAATATTGTTAGACGGAAATATTTTTCACTATAAAATACAGAAATGTTTTCATATCGAAGGCGTAATTAATTAAAAGGTAAGACATTTTGTTTAATTTAAATTCTAAATATTGCTGATCTCGGGATGAAAATTACAATTAATTATTCTTTGTAAGATGCAATGATATTTGTATATCAACAGTTTGAGTTACTTATAGGCAAGAATATAATTTTTAAATTAAATGTAATTTTATTTGTATCTTACAATGGAAAATTAATTGTAATTTTAATTGTTAAATTATTTAACAGCAATATTTTGACTTTAAGCAAAACAAGATTTATTACATTTCAATTAGTTACATCCTTGATATGGAAATATTTTTGCATCTTATAGTGGAAAATATTCCCAATTAACAATATTTATTTTTTGAATTAAAACGAATTTTTTTACGTTTTAAATGCTATTTTTGCATCGTAAAAATTCTTCTATTCGATATGATTAGCTAATCGGCAAAATATAATATGATATTGCAAAGTACTAGGTAAAAGATTACCCAGTGACCAAATTATCGAAAACTACGCAAAGGCTTCATAACCGATTCAATTGTAGTCGGGAGGGGATGCTCGACAGGTGATCATATTTGCGGACAAGAAGTTATATCTGCCGACTCCGGAAAATGAGATCGCCAGGATGAAATATAGTCGAGTTAGGACTTTCAGCGGAAGTTCGGCCAAGGATTATTTGCTGTTTGGGTAAATATATCGAAAAAATATTTATGCGGAGATGCATTTATTTCTGGGAGAAAGTAAATGCCTCTCCGTTTATTTTGATAATAGCATGTTCTAAAACTATTGATGGAGAAGATACTGAAAAAATTGGTAATCTCGTGGCAGACTCATTCTAAAGTACAAAAGAAGATTTTCTATAACTATTGATGGAGAAGTTACAGAAGAAATAGGTAATCTCGTGGCAAACTGATACGAAAGTAGATAGAAATAAAATATTTATGCGGAAATGCATTTATTGCTAGGAGAAAGAAAATGTCTCTCCGTTTATTTGGAAATGACAAAGGAGGATTATCTATATATATCGATGGAGAAGTTACTGAAAAAATTGGAAATCTGAGGCAGATTGATGCTAAAGTGGATGATAGTCAAACATTCATGCGGAGATGCATTTATTTCTGGGGGAAAGTAAATGCCTCTCCGTTTAATTGGAAAAAACAAACGAAGATTATCTATATATATCGATGGAGAAGTTACTGAAAAAATTGGAAATCTCATGCAGGTTGATGCCAAAGTAGATGGAAGTAAAATATTTACGCGGAGATGCATTTATGTCTGGGAAAACGTAAATGCCTCTCCGTTTAATTCACAAAAAGAGTTTTCTATAAGTATTGATGAAGAAGTTGCGGAATAAAATTTAAAATCTCATACAGTTTTATTATAAGTAGATGGATATACAATGTTTATTCGGAGATTCATTTTTTTCTAGACGAAATTAAATGTCTCTCCGTTTAATTGTAAAAGAGCAATTTCTGTAATTATTGATGGAGATATTACTAAATGAAATTGGAAATCACATGAAGACTATTACTAAATTACATGGAAATAAATTATTTATGCGGAGATGCATTTATTTCTGGAAGGAAGTAAATGCCTCTCCGTTTATTTTGAAAATATAAAAGAGAATGTTCTAAAAGTATTGATGGAGAAGGTACTGAAAAAATTGTTAATCTCGTGGCAGACTGATTCTATAGTATAAAAGAGGATTTTCTATAAGTATTGACGGAGAAGTTTAGAAAAATAGTTAATCTCGTGGCAGACTGATACTGAAATAGATAGAAATAAATTATTTTTACGGAGATGCATTTATTTCTGGAAGAAAGTAAATGCCTCCCCGTTTATTCGGAAAAGACAAAGGAGATTTATCAATATATGTATCGATGGAGAAGTTACAGAAAAAATTGAAATCTCATGCAGATTGATGCCAAAGTAGATGGAAGTCAAATATTTATGCGGAGATGCATTTATTTCTGGGAGAAAGTAAATGCCCCTCCGTCTAATTCACAAAAGGGATCTCATGCATACTGATGCTAACGTACATGGATATAAAATATTTATGCGGAGATGCATTTATTTCTGGGATAAAGTAAATGCCCCTCCGTTTATATGGAAAATACAAAAAGGATTATCTAAAAATATTGATAGAGACCTTACTGAAATATTGGGAATCTCATGCTAAAGTACATGGAAATAAAGTTTTTTTGCGAAGATGCATTTATTTGTGGGAGAAAGTAAATGCCTATCCGTTTAATTGGAAAAGGGGATTATCTGGAAGTACTGATGGAGGAGTTCCAGAATACAAGTGGAAATTTGAAGCAGATTTATGCTATAGTACATAAGAAAAAATTATGTCTGGCGAGATCCATTTATTTCTGGTAGAAAGTAAATGCCTCTCCGTTTAATAAGATAAGATGCCATTCTATAATTATTGAAGGAGAAGTTATTGAAAAATATTGGAACGCTCAAGCAGATTGAGGCTTGTGTTAACGGAAAAAAATATTTATGCGGAGATGCATTTATTTCTGGATGAAAGTAAATGCCTCTCCATTGATTTGAAGAAGAGGAATAACTACAAGTATCGATGGAGAAGTTACTGAAAGAAATAACATGAAGATTGATAGTAAATAAATCAAAAAAAAATTATGCGAAGATGCATTTATTTCTGGGGGAAAGTAAATGCCTGTCCTTTTACTTGGAAAGGAAAAAAGAGGATATTCTATATATACTGATCGAGAACTTGCTGAATAAAATTAAAATCTAATGCAGATATAATAAGCAGATGGAAATGCAATGTTTATGCGGAGATGCATTTATTTTTAGACGAAAGTAAATGCCTCTCCGTTTAATTGGAAACGACAAATTTGTATAATTTTTGATGGAGCTGTTTCTCAAAGAAAATTGAAATCACAAGCAGACTGATACTAAAGTACATAGAAATAAAATATTTATACAGAGATGCATTTGTTTCTGGGAGAAAGTAAATGACTCTCTGTTTATTTTGAAAATACAAAAGAGCATGTTCTAAAAGTATTGATTGAGAAGATACTGAAAAAATAGGGAATCTCGGGGCAGACTGATACTAAAGTAGATAGAAACAAAATATTTATGCGGAGAGGCATTTATTTCTGGGAGAAAGTAAATGCATCTCCGATTATTTAAAAAAGACAAAGGAGGATTATCTATATATATCGATGGAGACGTTACTGAAAAATCTGGAAATCTCATGCAGATTGATGATAAAGTAGATGGAAGTAAGATATTTATGCGGAGATGCATTTACTTCTGGGAGAAAGTAAATGACTCTCCGTTTAATTGGAAAAGACAAAGGAAGGTTATCTATATATATCGATGGAGAAGTTACCGAAAAAATTGGAAATCTCATGCAGATTGAGGCTGATTTAAACGGAAATATATTATTTATGCGGAGATGCAGTTATTTCGATTTATTATGTATCGATGGAGAAGTTACAGAAAAAATTGGAAATCTCATGCAGATTGATGCCAAAGTAGATGGAAGTCAAATATTTAAGCGGAGATCCATTTATGTCTGGTAGAAAGTAAATGCCTCTCCGTTTAATAAGATAAGATGAAGTTCTATAATTATTGAAGGAGAAGTTACTGAAAAATATTGGAATCCTCAAGCAGATTGAGGCTTATGTAAACGGAAAAAATTATTTATGCGGAGATGCATTTATTTCTGGATGAAAGTAAATGCCTCTCCGTTGATTTGAAGAAAAGGAATATCTACAAGTATCGACGGAGAAGTTTCTGAAAGAAATTAGAAATAACATGAAGATTGATAATAAATATATCGAAAAAAATATTTATGCGGAGATGCATTTATTTCTGGGAGAAAGTAAATGCCTCTCCGTTTATTTTGATAATAGAAAAGAGCATGTTCTAAAACTATTGATGGAGAAGATACTGAAAAAATTGGTAATCTCGTGGCAGACTCATTCTAAAGTACAAAAGTAGATTTTCTATAACTATTGATGGAGAAGTTACAGAAGAAATAGGGAATCTCGTGGCAAACTGATACTAAAGTAGATAGAAATAAAATATTTATGCGGAAATGCATTTATTGCTAGGAGAAAGAAAATGTCTCTCCGTTTATTTGGAAATGACAAAGGAGGATTATCTATATATATCGATGGAGAAGTTACTGAAAAAATTGGAAATCTGAGGCAGATTGATGCTAAAGTGGGTGAAAGTCAAACATTCATGCGGAGATGCATTTACTTCTGGGAGAAAGTAAATGCCTCTCCGTTTAATTCACAAAAAGAATTTTCTATAAGTATTGATGAAGAAGTTGCGGAATAAAATTTAAAATCTCATACAGATTTATTATAAGTAGATGGATATACAATGTTTATTCGGAGATTCATTTTTTTCTAGACGAAATTAAATGTCTCTCCGTTTTATTGTAAAAGAGCAATTTCTATAATTATTGATGGAGATATTACTAAATGAAATTGGAAATCACATGAAGACTATTACTAAATTACATGGAAATAAATTATTTATGCGGAGATGCATTTATTTCTGGAAGGAAGTAAATGCCTCTCCGTTTATTTTGAAAATATAAAAGAGAATGTTCTAAAAGTATTGATGGAGAAGGTACTGAAAAAACTGTTAATCTCGTGGCAGACTGATTCTATAGTATAAAATAGGATTTTCTATAAGTATTGACGGAGAAGTTTAGAAAAATAGGGAATCTCGTGGCAGACTGATACTGAAATAGATAGAAATAAATTATTT
Source organism: Maratus speciosus (assembly GCA_963932465.1). Classification (NCBI taxonomy): domain Eukaryota; kingdom Metazoa; phylum Arthropoda; class Arachnida; order Araneae; family Salticidae; genus Maratus; species Maratus speciosus. Next base: position 236,597 of record CAWVRF010000134.1, on the reverse strand, counting down.
TTGCGGAGATGCATTTATTTCTGGAAGAAAGTAAATGCCTCCCCGTTTATTCGGAAAAGACAAAGGAGTTTTATCAATATATGTATCGATGGAGAAGTTACAGAAAAAATTGAAATCTCATGCAGATTGATGCCAAAGTAGATGGAAGTCAAATATTTATGCGGAGATGCATTTATTTCTGGATGAAAGTAAATGCCTCTCCGTTGATTTGAAGAAAAGGAATATCTACAAGTATCGACGGAGAAGTTTCTGAAAGAAATTAGAAATAACATGAAGATTGATAATAAATATATCGAAAAAAATATTTATGCGGAGATGCATTTATTTCTGGGAGAAAGTAAATGCCTCTCCGTTTATTTTGATAATAGAAAAGAGCATGTTCTAAAACTATTGATGGAGAAGATACTGAAAAAATTGGTAATCTCGTGGCAGACTCATTCTAAAGTACAAAAGTAGATTTTCTATAACTATTGATGGAGAAGTTACAGAAGAAATAGGGAATCTCGTGGCAAACTGATACTAAAGTAGATAGAAATAAAATATTTATGCGGAAATGCATTTATTGCTAGGAGAAAGAAAATGTCTCTCCGTTTATTTGGAAATGACAAAGGAGGATTATCTATATATATCGATGGGGAAGTTACTGAAAAAATTGGAAATCTGAGGCAGATTGATGCTAAAGTGGGTGAAAGTCAAACATTCATGCGGAGATGCATTTACTTCTGGGAGAAAGTAAATGCCTCTCCGTTTAATTCACAAAAAGAATTTTCTATAAGTATTGATGAAGAAGTTGCGGAATAAAATTTAAAATCTCATACAGATTTATTATAAGTAGATGGATATACAATGTTTATTCGGAGATTCATTTTTTTCTAGACGAAATTAAATGTCTCTCCGTTTAATTGTAAAAGAGCAATTTCTATAATTATTGATGGAGATATTACTAAATGAAATTGGAAATCACATGAAGACTATTACTAAATTACATGGAAATAAATTATTTATGCGGAGATGCATTTATTTCTGGAAGGAAGTAAATGCCTCTCCGTTTATTTTGAAAATATAAAAGAGAATGTTCTAAAAGTATTGATGGAGAAGGTACTGAAAAAACTGTTAATCTCGTGGCAGACTGATTCTATAGTATAAAATAGGATTTTCTATAAGTATTGACGGAGAAGTTTAGAAAAATAGGTAATCTCGTGGCAGACTGATACTGAAATAGATAGAAATAAATTATTTTTGCGGAGATGCATTTATTTCTGGAAGAAAGTAAATGCCTCCCCGTTTATTCTGAAAAGACAAAGGAGTTTTATCAATATATGTATCGATGGAGAAGTTACAGAAAAAATTGAAATCTCATGCAGATTGATGCCAAAGTAGATGGAAGTCAAATATTTATGCGGAGATGCATTTATTTCTGGATGAAAGTAAATGCCTCTCCGTTGATTTGAAGAAAAGGAATATCTACAAGTATCGACGGAGAAGTTTCTGAAAGAAATTAGAAATAACATGAAGATTGATAATAAATATATCGAAAAAAATATTTATGCGGAGATGCATTTATATCTGGGAGAAAGTAAATGCCTCTCCGTTTATTTTGATAATAGAAAAGAGCATGTTCTAAAACTATTGATGGAGAAGATAGTGAAAAAATTGGTAATCTCGTGGCAGACTCATTCTAAAGTACAAAAGTAGATTTTCTATAACTATTGATGGAGAAGTTACAGAAGAAATAGGGAATCTCGTGGCAAACTGATACTAAAGTAGATAGAAATAAAATATTTATGCGGAAATGCATTTATTGCTAGGAGAAAGAAAATGTCTCTCCGTTTATTTGGAAATGACAAAGGAGGATTATCTATATATATCGATGGAGAAGTTACTGAAAAAATTGGAAATCTGAGGCAGATTGATGCTAAAGTGGGTGAAAGTCAAACATTCATGCGGAGATGCATTTACTTCTGGGAGAAAGTAAATGCCTCTCCGTTTAATTCACAAAAAGAATTTTCTATAAGTATTGATGAAGAAGTTGCGGAATAAAATTTAAAATCTCATACAGATTTATTATAAGTAGATGGATATACAATGTTTATTCGGAGATTCATTTTTTTCTAGACGAAATTAAATGTCTGTCCGTTTTATTGTAAAAGAGCAATTTCTATAATTATTGATGGAGATATTACTAAATGAAATTGGAAATCACATGAAGACTATTACTAAATTACATGGAAATAAATTATTTATGCGGAGATGCATTTATTTCTGGAAGGAAGTAAATGCCTCTCCGTTTATTTTTAAAAATATAAAAGAGAATGTTCTAAAAGTATTGATGGAGAAGGTACTGAAAAAACTGTTAATCTCGTGGCAGACTGATTCTATAGTATAAAATAGGATTTTCTATAAGTATTGATGGAGAAGTTTAGAAAAATAGGGAATCTCGTGGCAGACTGATACTGAAATAGATAGAAATAAATTATTTTTGCGGAGATGCATTTATTTCTGGAAGAAAGTAAATGCCTCCCCGTTTATTCGGAAAAGACAAAGGAGTTTTATCAATATATGTATCGATGGAGAAGTTACAGAAAAAATTAAAATCTCATGCAGATTGATGCCAAAGTAGATGGAAGTCAAATATTTATGCGGAGATGCATTTATTTCTGGATGAAAGTAAATGCCTCTCCGTTGATTTGAAGAAAAGGAATATCTACAAGTATCGACGGAGAAGTTTCTGAAAGAAATTAGAAATAACATGAAGATTGATAATAAATATATCGAAAAAAATATTTATGCGGAGATGCATTTATTTCTGGGAGAAAGTAAATGCCTCTCCGTTTATTTTGATAATAGAAAAGAGCATGTTCTAAAACTATTGATGGAGAAGATACTGAAAAAATTGGTAATCTCGTGGCAGACTCATTCTAAAGTACAAAAGTAGATTTTCTATAACTATTGATGGAGAAGTTACAGAAGAAATAGGGAATCTCGTGGCAAACTGATACTAAAGTAGATAGAAATAAAATATTTATGCGGAAATGCATTTATTGCTAGGAGAAAGAAAATGTCTCTCCGTTTATTTGGAAATGACAAAGGAGGATTATCTATATATATCGATGGAGAAGTTACTGAAAAAATTGGAAATCTGAGGCAGATTGATGCTAAAGTGGGTGAAAGTCAAACATTCATGCGGAGATGCATTTATTTCTGGTAGAAAGTAAATGCTTCTCCGTTTAATAAGATAAGATGCCATTCTATAATTATTGAAGGAGAAGTTATAGAAAAATATTGTAACGCTCAAGCAGATTGAGGCTTATGTAAACGGAAAAAATTATTTATGCGGAGATGCATTTATTTCTGGATGAAAGTAAATGCCTCTCCGTTGATTTGAAGATGAGGAATAACTACAAGTATCGATGGAGAAGTTACTGAAAGAAATAAGAAATAACATGAAGATTGATAGTAAATAAATAAAAAAAAATTATGCGAAGATGTATTTATTTCTGGGGGAAAGTAAATGCCTGTCCTTTTACTTGGAAAGGAAAAAAGAGGATATTCTATATATACTGATCGAGAACTTGCTGAATAAAATTAAAATCTAATGCAGATATAATAAGCAGATGGAAATACAATGTTTATGCGGAGATGCATTTATTTTTAGACGAAAGTAAATGCCTCTCCGTTTAATTGGAAACGACGAATTTGTATAATTTTTGATGGAGTTGTTTCTCAAAGAAAATTGAAATCACAAGCAGACTGATACTAAAGTACATAGAAATAAAATATTTATACAGAGATGCATTTGTTTCTGGGAGAAAATAAATGACTCTCTGTTTATTTTGAAAATACAGAAGAGCATGTTCTAAGCGTATTGATTGAGAAGATACTGAAAAAATAGGGAATCTCGTTGCAGACTGATACCAAAGTAGATAGAAACAAAATATTTATGCGGAGATGCATTTATTTCTGGGAGAAAGTAAATGCATCTCCGATTATTTAAAAAAGACAAAGGAGGATTATCTATATATATCGATGGAGACGTTACTGAAAAATCTGGAAATCTCATGCAGATTGATGATAAAGTAGATGGAAGTAAGATATTTATGCGGAGATGCATTTACTTCTGGGAGAAAGTAAATGACTCTCCGTTTAATTGGAAAAGACAAAGGAAGGTTATCTATATATATCGATGGAGAAGTTACCGAAAAAATTGGAAATCTCATGCAGATTGAGGCTGATTTAAACGGAAATATATTATTTATGCGGAGATGCAGTTATTTCTGGATGAAAGTAAATGCCTCTCCGTTGATTTGAAGAAAAGGAATATCTACAAGTATCGACGGAGAAGTTTCTGAAAGAAATTAGAAATAACATGAAGATTGATAATAAATATATCGAAAAAAATATTTATGCGGAGATGCATTTATTTCTGGGAGAAAGTAAATGCCTCTCCGTTTATTTTGATAATAGAAAAGAGCATGTTCTAAAACTATTGATGGAGAAGATACTGAAAAAATTGGTAATCTCGTGGCAGACTCATTCTAAAGTACAAAAGTAGATTTTCTATAACTATTGATGGAGAAGTTACAGAAGAAATAGGGAATCTCGTGGCAAACTGATACTAAAGTAGATAGAAATAAAATATTTATGCGGAAATGCATTTATTGCTAGGAGAAAGAAAATGTCTCTCCGTTTATTTGGAAATGACAAAGGAGGATTATCTATATATATCGATGGAGAAGTTACTGAAAAAATTGGAAATCTGAGGCAGATTGATGCTAAAGTGGGTGAAAGTCAAACATTTATGCGGAGGTGCATTTACTTCTGGGAGAAAGTAAATGCCTCTCCGTTTAATTCACAAAAAGAATTTTCTATAAGTATTGATGAAGAAGTTGCGGAATAAAATTTAAAATCTCATACAGATTTATTATAAGTAGATGGTTATACAATGTTTATTCGGAGATTCATTTTTTTCTAGACGAAATTAAATGTCTCTCCGTTTAATTGTAAAAGAGCAATTTCTATAATTATTGATGGAGATATTACTAAATGAAATTGGAAATCACATGAAGACTATTACTAAATTACATGGAAATAAATTATTTATGCGGAGATGCATTTATTTCTGGAAGGAAGTAAATGCCTCTCCGTTTATTTTGAAAATATAAAAGAGAATGTTCTAAAAGTATTGATGGAGAAGGTACTGAAAAAACTGTTAATCTCGTGGCAGACTGATTCTATAGTATAAAATAGGATTTTCTATAAGTATTGACGGAGAAGTTTAGAAAAATAGGGAATCTCGTGGCAGACTGATACTGAAATAGATAGAAATAAATTATTTTTGCGGAGATGCATTTATTTCTGGAAGAAAGTAAATGCCTCCCCGTTTATTCGGAAAAGACAAAGGAGTTTTATCAATATATGTATCGATGGAGAAGTTACAGAAAAAATTGAAATCTCATGCAGATTGATGCCAAAGTAGATGGAAGTCAAATATTTATGCGGAGATGCATTTATTTCTGGGAGAAAGTAAATGCCCCTCCGTCTAATTCACAAAAGGGATCTCATGCATACTGATGCTAACGTACATGGATATAAAATATTTATGCGGAGATGCATTTATTTCTGGGCTAAAGTAAATGCCTCTCCGTTTATATGGAAAAGACAAAAAGGTTTATCTAAAAATATTGATAGAGACCTTACTGAAATATTGGGAATCTCATGCTAAAGTACATGGAAATAAAGTTTTTTTGCGAAGATGCATTTATTTGTGGGAGAAAGTAAATGCCTATCCGTTTAATTGGAAAAGGGGATTTTCTGGAAGTACTGATGGAGGAGTTCCAGAATACAAGTGGAAATTTGAAGCAGATTTATGCTATAGTACATAAGAAAAAATTATGTCTGGCGAGATCCATTTATTTCTGGTAGAAAGTAAATGCCTCTCCGTTTAATAAGATAAGATGCCATTCTGTAATTATTGAAGGAGAAGTTATTGAAAAATATTGTAACGCTCAAGCAGATTGAGGCTTATGTAAACGGAAAAAAATATTTATGCGGAGATGCATTTATTTCTGGATGAAAGTAAATGCCTCTCCGTTGATTTGAAGAAGAGGAATAACTACAAGTATCGATGGAGAAGTTACTGAAAGAAATAAGAAATAACATGAAGATTGATAGTAAATAAATAAAAAAAAATTATGCGAAGATGTATTTATTTCTGGGGGAAAGTAAATGCCTGTCCTTTTACTTGGAAAGGAAAAAAGAGGATATTCTATATATACTGATCGAGAACTTGCTGAATAAAATTAAAATCTAATGCAGATATAATAAGCAGATGGAAATACAATGTTTATGCGGAGATGCATTTATTTTTAGACGAAAGTAAATGCCTCTCCGTTTAATTGGAAACGACGAATTTGTATAATTTTTGATGGAGTTGTTTCTCAAAGAAAATTGAAATCACAAGCAGACTGATACTAAAGTACATAGAAATAAAATATTTATACAGAGATGCATTTGTTTCTGGGAGAAAGTAAATGACTCTATGTTTATTTTGAAAATACAAAAGAGCATGTTCTAAAAGTCTTGATTGAGAATATACTGTAAAAATAGGGAATCTCGGGGCAGACTGATTCTCTAGTTCAAAAGAGGATTTTATACAGGGTTCGCAAAAACCCGGTTTTGTTTTTAAAAACATAACCCACATGGGTTTTTTCGGGTTTTTTCATGAAAAACCCAATTTTCCCCGGGGAAAATTGGGTTTTTTCAAAAGTACAATATATGTGATGTTACATTATTGTATACTATATTATTTATATATTATATATACTATACATAAAAAATACACTGTGTTCCCTTATATACAATATAATTGTAATGCTATTTTACAAGTTATAAATTGTATAAGTTATATGAATTTAAATTAAGTGTCACTGTTTCTCACAAATTATTTTTATATATAATAGAAGATATAAAATTGTTAATTTGCTTTAAAATCAAATAATGAATAGAATATTAATATTTAAAATATATAAGTAGGAAGAAAAAAAGTGGTAAACTAGTCGGATGTGCCAATCCCAAAACTTTGCTGTATGTCATACATGTTAATAATTCAAAATTCGCTATCACAGTGCCACATCTATGTCCATCATGAGGATTGTAAAATATAGGTTCGTTGAATTGGATGCATTTAACAAGGAGATGTAACATGTAAGTACACATTGTTTCAAACAAATCATTGAATTTTGGAGCCCACCCTGTTAGAAGTCCACAACCAAAATTTCTAACCCAAACACAAACGGTATAAAATGAACACTTGTAGTTAAATTTACATCTAAGTCTAATAAGGATCTATTTACATGAAAATGAAACAGAATATTAAGTTTGATTAAATTACGTTCATTAGTTTTTGAGACATAGATTTTGCAAAAATGATGAAAAATTCAGCATACTAACACTACCTGCTGCGCAATTTGCACCTAAACCTAATCAGTAACAGCTTACGTCAACGTCTAACTGAATCTGAAATTTGATAAAAATTCATGCATTAATTCTTGAGATATTGCAGAAATCATACAAAATGCAGCACAACAGAGCCACTGTTGGGTGATATTCACCAAAAACTAATCAGCACCAGTTTATATCAAGGTTTAACTGAATCTAAATTTTTATTCAATTCCATACATTAGTTGTCGAGATAAGAGTTATTGCTGAAACCGTGAAAAAATGCAGCATAACAGCGCTACCAGTTGGGCAGTAAACACCAAAACTTGATAAGCAACAACTTAACTTGTAACTGAATCTGAAGTTTGATGAAAATCCATACATTGGTTCTTGAGATAAAGCTATTGCAAAAATTGAGATAAATGCAGCATAGCCGCACCACCTGTTGGGAAATATACACCAAAAACTAATCAGCATCAGTTTACATCAAGGTCTAACTGAATCTAAAGTTTTGTGAACTTCTGTGCATTAGTTCTTGAGATAGAGCAACCACAAAACTTTTGTCACATACAGACAGATATTTTCTAAAAACCATCAAATCGTCTTCAGGACCTTTTTAAAACTTATAAATCCGTCGTAAACTGGAAATCGAAGTTTTTCACAAATTAAATACTTTCTTCTTATAATCATAGAAGAAAGTAAAAATACATACCTTTTATTTTCATGAATATATAGTTCATTTGAATTTTTTATATATAAGCATTCTTATGATATGCCTTTACCTATAATTATGTACTATGTATGTTGCCTACTATGTTCTATGTTAGTAAAGTATTTCAATGTGCTAAAATACATTTTTATTTTACCTCGTGTGTTTATGTAATGGCTTTTATATATTAATTTTTTTTCAAAATTAACTGAAATGGCTTAAATTCATTAAATGTATATGTAGTTTAAAATTTTAAATATTTCTGAAAATTGAAAAAACCCACATTATGGGTTTTTCAGTGGGCTTTTTCAAGTGGGCCCATTCTGAAAAAACCCACTGGGTTTTTTCGAACTGGGCCCAGCTTTGCGAACCTGATTTTATATAAGTATTGTTGGAAAAGTTACAGAAAAAATAGGCACTCTCGTGACAGACTGATACTAAAGTAGATAGAAATAAAATATTTATGCGGAGATGCATTTATTTCTGGGAGAAAGTAAATGCATCTCCGATTATTTAAAAAATACAAAGGTGGATTATCTATATATATCGATGGAGACGTTACTGAAAAATCTGGAAATCTCATGCAGATTTATGGTAAAGTAGATCGAAGTAAGATATTTATGCGGAGATGCATTTATTTCTGGGAGGAAGTAAATGCCTCTCCGTTTAATTGGAAAAGTCAAAAGAAGACTATCTATATATATCGATGGAGAAGTTACTGAAAAATTTGGAAATCTCATCCAGATTGATGCCAAAGTAGATGGAAGTCAAATATTTATGCGGAGGTGCATTTACATCTGGGAGAAAGTAAATGACTCTCCGTTTAATTGGAAAAGACAAAGGAAGGTTATCTATATATATCGATAGAGAAGTTACCGAAAAAATTGGAAATCTCATGCAGATTGAGGCTGATTTAAACGGAAATATATTATTTATGCGGAAATGCAGTTATTTCGATTTATTATGTATCGATGGAGAAGTTACAGAAAAAATTGGAAATCTCATGCTGATTGATGCCAAAGTAGATGCAAGTCAAATATTTAAGCGGAGATCCATTTATGTCTGGTAGAAAGTAAATGCCTCTCCGTTTAATAAGATAAGATGAAGTTCTATAATTATTGAAGGAGAAGTTACTGAAAAATATTGGAATCCTCAAGCAGATTGAGGCTTATGTAAACGGAAAAAAATATTTATGTGGAGATGCATTTATTTCTGGATGAAAGTAAATGCCTCTCCGTTGATTTGAAGAAGAGGAATATCTACAAGTATCGATGGAGAAGTTACTGAAAGAAATTAGAAATAACATGAAGATTGATAATAAATATATCGAAAAAAATATTTATGCGGAGATGCATTTATTTCTGGGAGAAAGTAAATGCCTCTCCGTTTATTTTGATAATATAAAAGAGCATGTTCTAAAACTATTGATGGAGAAGATACTAAAAAAATTGGTAATCTCGTGGCAGACTCATTCTAAAGTACAAAAGTAGATTTTCTATAACTATTGATGGAGAAGTTACAGAAGAAATAGGGAATCTCGTGGCAAACTGATACTAAAGTAGATAGAAATAAAATATTTATGCGGAAATGCATTTATTTCTAGGAGAAAGAAAATGCCTCTCCGTTTATTTGGAAATGACAAAGGAGGATTATCTATATATATCGATGGAGAAATTACTGAAAAAATTGGATATCTCAGGCAGATTGATGCTAAAGTGGATGAAAGTCAAACATTCATACGGAGATGCATTTATTTCTGGGGGAAAGTAAATGCCTCTCCGTTTAATTGGAAAAAACAAACGAAGATAATCTATATATATCGATGGAGAAGTTACTGAAGAAATTGGAAATCTCATGCAGGTTGATGCCAATGTAGATGGAAGTAATATATTTACGCGGAGATGCATTTACTTCTGGGAGAAAGTAAATGCCTCTCCGTTTAATTCACAAAAAGAATTTTCTATAAGTATTGATGAAGAAGTTGCGGAATAACATTTAAAATCTCATACAGATTTATTATAAGTAGATGGATATACAATGTTTATTCGGAGATCCATGTTTTTCTAGACGAAATTAAATGTCTCTCCGTTTAATTGTAAAAGAGCAATTTCTATAATTATTGATGGAGATATTACTAAATGAAATTGGAAATCACATAAAGACTATTACTAAATTACATGGAAATAAATTATTTTTGCGGAGATGCAATTATTTCTGGGCGAAAGTAAACGCCTGTCCGTTTATTTGGAAAATACAAAAGGGGATGTTCTATGAGTAATGATGGAGAAGATACTAAAAAAATTGGGATTCTCGTGGCAGACTGATTCTAAAGTACAAAAGACGATATTCTATAAGTATTGATGGAGAAGTTACAGAAAATATAGGGAATCTCGTGGCCGACTGATACTAAAGTAGATAGAAATAAAATATTTATGCGGAGATGCATTTATATCTAGGAGAGTGTTAATGCCCTTCGTTTATTTAGAAAATTCAAAAGAGAATTATCTACAATTGTCGATGGAGAAATTACTGAAAGAAATTACAAATAACATGAAGATTGATACTAAATAGATCGAAAAAATTATTTATGCGGAGATGCATTTATTTCTGGGGGAAAGTAAATGCCTCTTCCTTTATTTGGAAAGGAAAAAAAGAGGAATTTTTATATATACTGATGGAGAAGTTGCTAAATAAAATTAAAATCTAATGCATGTTTATGATAAGCATATGGGAATACAATGTTTATGCAGAGGTGCATTTATTTCTAGACGAAAGTAAATGCCTCTCCGTTTAATTGGAAAAGACGAATTTGTATAATTATTGATGGAGTTGTTTCTGAAAGAAAATTGAAATCACTTGCAGACTGATACTAAAGTAGATAGAAATAAAATATTTATGCGGAGATGCATTTATTTCTCGGAGAAGAAAATGCCTCTCCGTTTAGTTGGAAATGACAAAGGAAGATTATCTATATATATCGAGGGAGAATTTACTGAAAAAATTGGGAATATCATGCAGATTCATGCCAAAGTAGATGGAAATCAAATATTTATACGAAGATGCATTTATTTCTGGGATAATGTAAATACCTCTCCGTTCAATTGGCAAAGGGGATTTTCTATAAGTATTGATGGAGAAGGTGCTGAATAAAACTGAAAATCTCATACAGAATTTTTATAAGTAGATGGATATACAAAGTTTATGCGGACATGCAGTTATTTTAGATGAAAATACATGCCTCTCCGTTTAATTTGAAAAGAGGATTTTCTATAATTATTGATAGAGATATTACTGAAAAAAATTGGAAATCACATGAAGTTTAATACTAAAGTAGATGGAAATAAAATATTTATGAGGAGATGCATTTATATCTGGAAGAATTTAAATGCCTTTTCGTTTACTTGGAAAAGACGAAAGAGTATTATCCACAAGTGTCGAAGGAGAAGTTGCTGAAAAATATTGGAAATCTCGTGCAGATTGACGCTGATGTAAACGGATATAAATTATTTATGCGGAGATGCATTTACTTCTTAATGAAAGTAAATGCCTCTCCGTGCGTTTGCAGAAGATGATTATCTACAAGTATCGATGGAGAAGTTACTGAAAGAATTTCCAAATAACATGAAGATTGATACTAAATAGATCGAAAAAAATATTTATGCGGAGATGTACTTATTTCAGGGAGAAAATAAAATCCTCTCCGTTTATATGGAAATGACAATAAAAGATTATCTATAAGTACTATTAGAGACGTTACTGAAATATTAGAATCTCATGCAGACTGATGCTACAGTACATGGAAATGAAGTATTTATACAGAGATGCATTTATTTCTTTGAGAAAATAATGCTCCTCCGTTTATTTTCAAAAGAGGATTTTATATATGTACTGATGAGGAGTTCCAGAATACAAGTGGAAATTTCAAGCAGATTTATGCTAAATTAGATAAGAAAAAAATATTTCTGCGGAGATCCATTTATTTCTGGTAGAAAGTGTATGCCTATCCGTTTATTTAAAATAGACAAAGGAGGATTATCTATATATATCGACGAAGAACTTACTGAAAAATTTGGAAATCACAGGCAGATTGATGTTAAAGTAGATGAAAGTCAAACATTTATGCGGAGATGCATTTATTTCTGGGGGAAAGTAAATGCCTCTCCGTTTAATTGGAAAAGACAAAGGAAGACTATCTATATATATCGATGCGAAGTTACTGAAAAAATTGGAAATCTCATGCACATTGATGCCAAAGTAGATGGAAGTAAAATATTTATGCAGAGATGCATTTTTTTCTGGGAGAAAATAAATGCCTCTCCGTTTTTTTTTAAAATATAAAAGAGCATGTTTTAAAACTATTGACGGAGAAGATACTGGAAAAATTTGTAATAACGTGGCAGACTCATTCTAAAGTACAAAAGAGGATTTTCTATAAGTATTGATGGAGAAGTTACAGAAGAAATAGGGAATCTCGTGGTAAACTGATACTAAAGCAGATAGAAATAAAATATTTATGCGGAGATCCATTTATTTCTGGTAGAAAGTGAATGCCTCTCCGTTTATTTGGAATAGACAAAGGAGGATTATCTATATATATCGATGGAAAACTTACTGAAAAAATTGGAAATCACACGCAGATTGATGCTAAAGTAGATGAAAGGAAAACATTTATGCGGAGATGCATTTATTTCTGGGGGAATGTAAATGCCTCTCCGTTTAATTGGAAAAGACAAAGGAAGACTATCTACATATATCGATAGAGAAGTTACTGAAAACATTGGAAATCTCATGCACATTGATGCCAAAGTAGATGGAAGTAATATATTTATGCAGAGATGCATTTATTTCTGGGAGAAAATAAATGCCTCTCCGTTTATTTTGAAAATATAAAAGAACATGTTTTAAAACTATTGATGAAGAAGACACTGAAAAAATTTGTAATCACGTGTCAGACTCATTCTAAAGTACAAAAGAGGATTTTCTATAAGTATTGATGGAGAAGTTACAGAAGAAATAGGGAATCTCGTGGTAAACTGATACTAAAGTAGATAGAAATAAAATATTTATGCGGAGATACATTTAGATAATAGAGTTTATTTCTAGGAGAAAGAAAATGCCTCTCCGTTTATTTGGAAAACACAAAAGAGGATTATCTGTATATATCGATGAAGAAGTTACTGAAAAGTTTGGAAATCTCAAGAAGATTTATGCTAAAGTAGATGAAAGTCAAACATTTATGCGGAGATGCATTTATTTCTGGGGGAAAGTAAATGACTCTCCGTTTAATTGGAAAAGAAAAAGGAAGATTATCTATATATATCGATGAAGAAATTACTGAAAAAATTGGAAATCTCAGGTAGATTGATGCTAAAGTAGATGAAAGTCAAACATTTATGCGGAGATGCATTTATTTCTGGGAGAAAGTAAATGCCTCTCCGTTTAATTCACAAAAGGGATTTTCTATAAGTATTGATGAAGAAGTTGCTGAATAAAATTGAAAATCTCATACAGATTTAAGATGGATATACAATGTTTATTCGGAGATAAATTTTTTCTAGACGAAATTAAATGTCTCTCCGTTTAATTGGAAAAAAGCAATTTCTATAATTATTGATAGAGATATTACTAAATGAAATTGGAAATCACATGAAGACTATTACTAAAGTAGATGGAAATAAAAAAATTATGCGGAGATGCATTTATATCTGGGAGAATGTAAATGCCTCTTCCTTTATTTTGAAAAGAAATAGAGGATTATCTACAAGTTTCGATGGAGAAGTTGCTGAAAAATATTGGAAATCTCATGCAGATTGAGGCAAATTTAAACGGAAATATATTATTTATGCGGAAATGCAGTTATTTCGATTTATTATGTATCGATGGAGAAGTTACAGAAAAAATTGGAAATCTCATGCTGATTGATGCCAAAGTAGATGCAAGTCAAATATTTAAGCGGAGATCCATTTATGTCTGGTAGAAAGTAAATGCCTCTCCGTTTAATAAGATAAGATGAAGTTCTATAATTATTGAAGGAGAAGTTACTGAAAAATATTGGAATCCTCAAGCAGATTGAGGCTTATGTAAACGGAAAAAAATATTTATGTGGAGATGCATTTATTTCTGGATGAAAGTAAATGCCTCTCCGTTGATTTGAAGAAGAGGAATATCTACAAGTATCGATGGAGAAGTTACTGAAAGAAATTAGAAATAACATGAAGATTGATAATAAATATATCGAAAAAAATATTTATGCGGAGATGCATTTATTTCTGGGAGAAAGTAAATGCCTCTCCGTTTATTTTGATAATATAAAAGAGCATGTTCTAAAACTATTGATGGAGAAGATACTAAAAAAATTGGTAATCTCGTGGCAGACTCATTCTAAAGTACAAAAGTAGATTTTCTATAACTATTGATGGAGAAGTTACAGAAGAAATAGGGAATCTCGTGGCAAACTGATACTAAAGTAGATAGAAATAAAATATTTATGCGGAAATGCATTTATTTCTAGGAGAAAGAAAATGCCTCTCCGTTTATTTGGAAATGACAAAGGAGGATTATCTATATATATCGATGGAGAAATTACTGAAAAAATTGGATATCTCAGGCAGATTGATGCTAAAGTGGATGAAAGTCAAACATTCATACGGAGATGCATTTATTTCTGGGGGAAAGTAAATGCCTCTCCGTTTAATTGGAAAAAACAAACGAAGATAATCTATATATATCGATGGAGAAGTTACTGAAGAAATTGGAAATCTCATGCAGGTTGATGCCAATGTAGATGGAAGTAATATATTTACGCGGAGATGCATTTACTTCTGGGAGAAAGTAAATGCCTCTCCGTTTAATTCACAAAAAGAATTTTCTATAAGTATTGATGAAGAAGTTGCGGAATAACATTTAAAATCTCATACAGATTTATTATAAGTAGATGGATATACAATGTTTATTCGGAGATCCATGTTTTTCTAGACGAAATTAAATGTCTCTCCGTTTAATTGTAAAAGAGCAATTTCTATAATTATTGATGGAGATATTACTAAATGAAATTGGAAATCACATAAAGACTATTACTAAATTACATGGAAATAAATTATTTTTGCGGAGATGCAATTATTTCTGGGCGAAAGTAAACGCCTGTCCGTTTATTTGGAAAATACAAAAGGGGATGTTCTATGAGTAATGATGGAGAAGATACTAAAAAAATTGGGATTCTCGTGGCAGACTGATTCTAAAGTACAAAAGACGATATTCTATAAGTATTGATGGAGAAGTTACAGAAAATATAGGGAATCTCGTGGCCGACTGATACTAAAGTAGATAGAAATAAAATATTTATGCGGAGATGCATTTATATCTAGGAGAGTGTTAATGCCCTTCGTTTATTTAGAAAATTCAAAAGAGAATTATCTACAATTGTCGATGGAGAAATTACTGAAAGAAATTACAAATAACATGAAGATTGATACTAAATAGATCGAAAAAATTATTTATGCGGAGATGCATTTATTTCTGGGGGAAAGTAAATGCCTCTTCCTTTATTTGGAAAGGAAAAAAAGAGGAATTTTTATATATACTGATGGAGAAGTTGCTAAATAAAATTAAAATCTAATGCATGTTTATGATAAGCATATGGGAATACAATGTTTATGCAGAGGTGCATTTATTTCTAGACGAAAGTAAATGCCTCTCCGTTTAATTGGAAAAGACGAATTTGTATAATTATTGATGGAGTTGTTTCTGAAAGAAAATTGAAATCACTTGCAGACTGATACTAAAGTAGATAGAAATAAAATATTTATGCGGAGATGCATTTATTTCTCGGAGAAGAAAATGCCTCTCCGTTTAGTTGGAAATGACAAAGGAAGATTATCTATATATATCGAGGGAGAATTTACTGAAAAAATTGGGAATATCATGCAGATTCATGCCAAAGTAGATGGAAATCAAATATTTATACGAAGATGCATTTATTTCTGGGATAATGTAAATACCTCTCCTTTCAATTGGCAAAGGGGATTTTCTATAAGTATTGATGGAGAAGGTGCTGAATAAAACTGAAAATCTCATACAGAATTTTTATAAGTAGATGGATATACAAAGTTTATGCGGACATGCAGTTATTTTAGATGAAAATACATGCCTCTCCGTTTAATTTGAAAAGAGGATTTTCTATAATTATTGATAGAGATATTACTGAAAAAAATTGGAAATCACATGAAGTTTAATACTAAAGTAGATGGAAATAAAATATTTATGAGGAGATGCATTTATATCTGGAAGAATTTAAATGCCTTTTCGTTTACTTGGAAAAGACGAAAGAGTATTATCCACAAGTGTCGAAGGAGAAGTTGCTGAAAAATATTCGAAATCTCGTGCAGATTGACGCTGATGTAAACGGATATAAATTATTTATGCGGAGATGCATTTACTTCTTAATGAAAGTAAATGCCTCTCCGTGCGTTTGCAGAAGATGATTATCTACAAGTATCGATGGAGAAGTTACTGAAAGAATTTCCAAATAACATGAAGATTGATACTAAATAGATCGAAAAAAATATTTATGCGGAGATGTACTTATTTCAGGGAGAAAATAAAATCCTCTCCGTTTATATGGAAATGACAATAAAAGATTATCTATAAGTACTATTAGAGACGTTACTGAAATATTAGAATCTCATGCAGACTGATGCTACAGTACATGGAAATGAAGTATTTATACAGAGATGCATTTATTTCTTTGAGAAAATAATGCTCCTCCGTTTATTTTCAAAAGAGGATTTTATATATGTACTGATGAGGAGTTCCAGAATACAAGTGGAAATTTCAAGCAGATTTATGCTAAATTAGATAAGAAAAAAATATTTCTGCGGAGATCCATTTATTTCTGGTAGAAAGTGTATGCCTATCCGTTTATTTAAAATAGACAAAGGAGGATTATCTATATATATCGACGAAGAACTTACTGAAAAATTTGGAAATCACAGGCAGATTGATGTTAAAGTAGATGAAAGTCAAACATTTATGCGGAGATGCATTTATTTCTGGGGGAAAGTAAATGCCTCTCCGTTTAATTGGAAAAGACAAAGGAAGACTATCTATATATATCGATGCGAAGTTACTGAAAAAATTGGAAATCTCATGCACATTGATGCCAAAGTAGATGGAAGTAAAATATTTATGCAGAGATGCATTTTTTTCTGGGAGAAAATAAATGCCTCTCCGTTTTTTTTTAAAATATAAAAGAGCATGTTTTAAAACTATTGACGGAGAAGATACTGGAAAAATTTGTAATAACGTGGCAGACTCATTCTAAAGTACAAAAGAGGATTTTCTATAAGTATTGATGGAGAAGTTACAGAAGAAATAGGGAATCTCGTGGTAAACTGATACTAAAGCAGATAGAAATAAAATATTTATGCGGAGATCCATTTATTTCTGGTAGAAAGTGAATGCCTCTCCGTTTATTTGGAATAGACAAAGGAGGATTATCTATATATATCGATGGAAAACTTACTGAAAAAATTGGAAATCACACGCAGATTGATGCTAAAGTAGATGAAAGGAAAACATTTATGCGGAGATGCATTTATTTCTGGGGGAATGTAAATGCCTCTCCGTTTAATTGGAAAAGACAAAGGAAGACTATCTACATATATCGATAGAGAAGTTACTGAAAACATTGGAAATCTCATGCACATTGATGCCAAAGTAGATGGAAGTAATATATTTATGCAGAGATGCATTTATTTCTGGGAGAAAATAAATGCCTCTCCGTTTATTTTGAAAATATAAAAGAACATGTTTTAAAACTATTGATGAAGAAGACACTGAAAAAATTTGTAATCACGTGTCAGACTCATTCTAAAGTACAAAAGAGGATTTTCTATAAGTATTGATGGAGAAGTTACAGAAGAAATAGGGAATCTCGTGGTAAACTGATACTAAAGTAGATAGAAATAAAATATTTATGCGGAGATACATTTAGATAATAGAGTTTATTTCTAGGAGAAAGAAAATGCCTCTCCGTTTATTTGGAAAACACAAAAGAGGATTATCTGTATATATCGATGAAGAAGTTACTGAAAAGTTTGGAAATCTCAAGAAGATTTATGCTAAAGTAGATGAAAGTCAAACATTTATGCGGAGATGCATTTATTTCTGGGGGAAAGTAAATGACTCTCCGTTTAATTGGAAAAGAAAAAGGAAGATTATCTATATATATCGATGAAGAAATTACTGAAAAAATTGGAAATCTCAGGTAGATTGATGCTAAAGTAGATGAAAGTCAAACATTTATGCGGAGATGCATTTATTTCTGGGAGAAAGTAAATGCCTCTCCGTTTAATTCACAAAAGGGATTTTCTATAAGTATTGATGAAGAAGTTGCTGAATAAAATTGAAAATCTCATACAGATTTAAGATGGATATACAATGTTTATTCGGAGATAAATTTTTTCTAGACGAAATTAAATGTCTCTCCGTTTAATTGGAAAAAAGCAATTTCTATAATTATTGATAGAGATATTACTAAATGAAATTGGAAATCACATGAAGACTATTACTAAAGTAGATGGAAATAAAAAAATTATGCGGAGATGCATTTATATCTGGGAGAATGTAAATGCCTCTTCCTTTATTTTGAAAAGAAATAGAGGATTATCTACAAGTTTCGATGGAGAAGTTGCTGAAAAATATTGGAAATCTCATGCAGATTGAGGCAAATTTAAACGGAAATAACTTATTTATGCGGAGAAGCATTTTTTTCTGGATGAAAGTAAATTCCTCTCCATTCATTTGAAGAAGATGATTATCTACAAGTATCGATGGAGAAGTTACTGAAAGAAATTACAAAAAACATGATGATTGATACTAAATTGATCGAAAAAAATATTTATGCGGAGATGTATTATTTCTGGGAGAAAGTAAATGCCTCGTCTTTTATATGGAAAAGAAAAAAAAGGATTATCTATAAGTATTGGTAGAGACGTTACTGCAATATTGCGAATCTCATGCTGACTGATGCTAAAGTACATGGAAATAAAGTATTTATGCGGAGACGCATTTATTTCTGGGAGAAAGTAAATGCCTCTCCGTTTATTTGGAAAAGAGGATTTTCTATAAGTACTGATGGAGGATTTCCAGAATACAAGTGGAAATTTCCAGCAGATTTATGCTAAAGTAGATAAGAAAAAATTATTTCTGTGGAGGTACATTTATTTCTGGTAGAAAGTAAATGCCTCTTGGTTTAATAAGATAAGACGACTATCTATAATTATTGAGGGAGAAGTTACTGAAAAATATTGGAACCCTCAAACAGATTCAGGCTTATGTAAACGGAAATAAATTATTTATGCGGAGATGCATTTATTTCTGGATGAAAGTAAATGCCTCTCCGTTCATTTGAAGAGGAGGACTATCTACAATTATCGATGGAGAAGTTACTGAAAGAAATAAGAAATAACATGCAGACTGATACTAAAGTACGTAGAAATAAAATATTTATACGGAGATGCATTTATATCTTGGAGAAAGTAAATGCCTCTCCGTTTATTTTGAAAATACAAAAGAGCATGTTCTAAAAGTATTGATGGAGAAGATTCCGAAAATTGGTAATCTCGAGGCAGACTGATTCTAAAGTACAAAAGAGGATTTTCTATAGGTATTGATGCAGAAGTTACAGAAAAATAGGGAATCTTGTGGCAAACTGACACTAAAGTAGATAGAAATAAAATATTTATGCGGAGGTACATTTACTTCTGGGAGAAAGTAAATGACTCTCCGTTTAGTTGGAAAAGACAAAGGAGGATTATCTATATATATCGATGGAGAAGTTACTGAAAAAATTGAAAATCTTATGAAGATTGATGCTAAAGTCAATTATTTATGCGGAGATGCATTTATTTTTGGGAGAAAGTAAACGTCTCTCCATTTATTTGGAAAATACAAAAGGAATGTTCTATAAGTAATGATGGAGAAGATAGTAAAAAATTTGGGATTCTCGTGGCAGACAGATTCTAAAGTACAAAAGAAGATTTTCTATAAGTATTGATGGAGAAGTTACAGAAAAAATAGGGAATCTTGTGGTAGACTTATACTAAAGTAGATAGAAATAAAATATTTATGCGGAGATGCATTCATATCTGGGAGAATGTTAATGACCCTTCGTTTATTTGGAAAAGACAAAAGAGGATTATTTACAAGTTTCGATGGAGAAATTACTGAAAGAAATTACAAATTACATGAAGATTGATATTACATAGATCGAATAAAATATCTATGCGGAGATGCATTTATTTCTGGGGGAAATTAAATGCCTCTCCCTTTATTTGGAAAGGAAAAAAAGGAATTTCTATAGATATTGTTGTAGAAGTTGCTAAAAAAATTAAAATCTAATGCACTTTTATGATAAGCATATGGGAATACAATGTTTATGCGGAGATGCATTTATTTCTAGGAGAAAGTAAATGACTCTCCGATTAATTGGCAAAGGGGATTTTCTATAAATATTGATGGAGAAGTTGCTGAATAAAATTAAAATCTAATGCAGATTTAAGATACGCTGATGGAAATACAATGTTTATGCGGAGATGCATTTATTTCTAGACGAAATTAAATGCCTCTCCTTTTAATTGGTAAAGGGGAATTTATAAGATTATTGACGGAGATGTTACTGAACGAAATTGGAAATCACACGCACAGTGATACGAAAGTAGATGTAAATAAAATATGTATGCAGAGATGCATTTATTTCTGGAAGAAAGTGAATGCCTGTCCGTTTATTTGGAAAAGACAAAAGAGGATTATCTATAATTATTGATAGAGACGTTACTGCAAAAATGAAAATCACATGCAGACTGATGCTAAAGTACATGGAAATAAAATATTTATGCGGAGAGGCATTTATTTCTGGGAGAATGTAAAAGCCTCTCCATTTATTTGGAGAACAGGATTTTCTATAATTACTGATGAGAAGTTGCAGAATATAATTGGAAATTTCATGCAGATTTATGCTAAAGTAGAGATGAAAAAATTATTTGTGCAGAGGTTTTTCCATATATACTGATGGAGAGGTTACTGGAAAAAATTAAAATCTAATGCAGATTTATAAGCTGATGAAAATACAATGTTTGTGCGGAGATGCATTTATTTCTAGACGAAAGTAAATGCCTCTCTGTTTAATTGGAAAAGAGGAATTTGTATAATTACTGACGGAGTTGTTTCTGAAAGAAAATTGAAATCACATTTAAACTGATACTGAAGTACATAGAAATAAAATATTTATACGGAGATGCATTTATTTCTTGGGGAAAATAAATGACTCCCCGTTTATTTAAAAGACAAAAGAGGGTTATCTATAAGTATTGATAGAGATGTTACAGAAAAAATTGAAATCTCATACATACTGATGCTAAAGTAGATGGAAATAAAATATTTATGCGGAAATGCTCTTATTTCTGAAAGTAAATGCCTCTCTGTTTTATAAAAGCAGATGACTTTCTATAATTAGTGGTGGAGAGATTGCTGAAAAATAATTTGAAATCTAATGCATATTGATGCAGATGTAAACGAAAATAAAATATTTTTGCAGAGATGCATTTATTTCTGGACGATTGTAAATGCCTCTCCGTTTATTTGGAAAATACAAAAGGAATGTTCTATAAGTAATGATGGAGAAGATAGTAAAAAATTTGGAATTCTCGTGGCAGACAGATTCTAAAGTACAAAAGAGGATTTTCTATAAGTATTGATGGAGAAGTTACAGAAAAAATAGGGAATCTTGTGGTAGACTTATACTAAAGTAGATAGAAATAAAATATTTATGCGGAGATGCATTCATATCTGGGAGAATGTTAATGCCCCTTCGTTTATTTGGAAAAGACAAAAGAGGATTATTTACAAGTGTCGATGGAGAAATTACTGAAAGAAATTACAAATTACATGAAGATTGATACTACATAGATCGAATAAAATATCTATGCGGAGATGCATTTATTTCTGGGGGAAATTAAATGCCTCTCCCTTTATTTGGAAAGGAAAAAAAAGGAATTTCTATAGATATTGTTGTAGAAGTTGCTAAAAAAATTAAAATCTAATGCATTTTTATGATAAGCATATGGGAATACAATGTTTATGCGCAGATGCCTTTATTTCTAGACGAAAGAAAATGCCTTTCCGTTTAATTGAAAAAGACGAATTTGTATAATTATTGATGGAGTTGTTTCTGAAAGAAAATTGATGAATGGAAGTCAAACATTTTTGCGGAGATGCATTTATTTCTGGAGGAATGTAAATGCCTCTCCGTTTAATTGGAAATGACAAAGGAAGATTATCTATATATATCGAGGGAGAAATTACTGAAAAAACTGGAAATATCATGCAGATTGATGCCAAAGTAGATGGAAATCATATATTTATGCGGAAGTGCATTTATTTCTGGTAGAATGTAAATGCCTCTCCGTTTAATTGGCAAAGGGGATTTTCTATAATTATTGATGGAGAATGTGCTGAATAAAACTGAAAATCTCGTGACAAACTGATACTAAAGTAGATAGAAATAAAATATTTATGCAGAGATGCATTTATTTTTGGGCGAATGTAAATGCCTCTCTATTTAATCGGAAAAGGCAAAGGAAGATTATCTATGTATACCGATGGATAAGTTACTGAAAAAATTGGAAATCTTATGCAGATTGATGACAAATTAGATGGTAGTCAAATATTTATGCGGAGATGCATTTATTTCTGGGAGAAAGTAAATGACTCTCGGATTAATTGGCAAAGGGGATTTTCTATAAATATTGATGGAGAAGTTGCTGAATAAAATTAAAATCTAATGCAGATTTAAGATACGCTGATGGAAATACAATGTTTATGCGGAGATGCATTTATTTCTAGACGAAATTAAATGCCTCTCCTTTTAATTGGTAAAGGGGAATTTATAAGATTATTGACGGAGATGTTACTGAACGAAATTGGAAATCACACGCACAGTGATACGAAAGTAGATGTAAATAAAATATGTATGCAGAGATGCATTTATTTCTGGAAGAAAGTGAATGCCTGTCCGTTTATTTGGAAAAGACAAAAGAGGATTATCTATAATTATTGATAGAGACGTTACTGAAAAAATGAAAATCACATGCAGACTAATGCTAAAGTACATGGAAATAAAATATTTATGCGGAGAGGCATTTATTTCTGAGAGAAAGTAAAAGCCTCTCCATTTATTTGGAGAACAGGATTTTCTATAATTACTGATGGAGAAGTTGCAGAATATAATTGGAAATTTCATGCAGATTTATGCTAAAGTAGAGATGAAAAAATTATTTGTGCAGAGGGTTTTCCATATATACTGATGGAGAGGTTACTGGAAAAAATTAAAATCTAATGCAGATTTATAAGCTGATGAAAATACAATGTTTGTGCGGAGATGCATTTATTTCTAGACGAAAGTAAATGCCTCTCTGTTTAATTGGAAAAGAGGAATTTGTATAATTACTGACGGAGTTGTTTCTGAAAGAAAATTGAAATCACATTTAAACTGATACTGAAGTACATAGAAATAAAATATTTATACGGAGATGCATTTATTTCTTGGGGAAAATAAATGACTCCCCGTTTATTTAAAAGACAAAAGAGGATTATCTATAAGTATTGATAGAGATGTTACAGAAAAAATTGAAATCTCATACATACTGATGCTAAAGTAGATGGAAATAAAATATTTATGCGGAAATGCTCTTATTTCTGAAAGTAAATGCCTCTCTGTTTTATAAAAGCAGATGACTTTCTATAATTAGTGGTGGAGAGATTGCTGAAAAATAATTTGAAATCTAATGCAGATTGATGCAGATGTAAACGAAAATAAAATATTTTTGCAGAGATGCATTTATTTCTGGACGATTGTAAATGCCTCTCCGTTTATTTGGAAAATACAAAAGGAATGTTCTATAAGTAATGATGGAGAAGATAGTAAAAAATTTGGGATTCTCGTGGCAGACAGATTCTAAAGTACAAAAGAGGATTTTCTATAAGAATTGATGGAGAAGTTACAGAAAAAATAGGGAATCTCGTGGTAGACTTATACTAAAGTAGATAGAAATAAAATATTTATGCGGGGATGCATTCATATCTGGGAGAATGTTAATGCCCCTTCGTTTATTTGGAAAAGACAAAAGAGGATTATTTACAAGTGTCGATGGAGAAATTACTGAAAGAAATTACAAATTACATGAAGATTGATACTACATAGATCGAAAAAAATATCTATGCGGAGATGCATTTATTTCTGGGGGAAATTAAATGCCTCTCCCTATATTTGGAAAGGAAAAAAAAGGAATTTCTATAGATATTGTTGTAGAAGTTGCTAAAAAAATTAAAATCTAATGCATTTTTATGATAAGCATATGGGAATACAATGTTTATGCGCAGATGCCTTTATTTCTAGACGAAAGAAAATGCCTTTCCGTTTAATTGAAAAAGACGAATTTGTATAATTATTGATGGAGTTGTTTCTGAAAGAAAATTGATGAATGGAAGTCAAACATTTTTGCGGAGATGCATTTATTTCTGGAGGAATGTAAATGCCTCTCCGTTTAATTGGAAATGACAAAGGAAGATTATCTATATATATCGAGGGAGAAATTACTGAAAAAACTGGAAATATCATGCAGATTGATGCCAAAGTAGATGGAAATCATATATTTATGCGGAAGTGCATTTATTTCTGGTAGAATGTAAATGCCTCTCCGTTTAATTGGCAAAGGGGATTTTCTATAATTATTGATGGAGAATGTGCTGAATAAAACTGAAAATCTCGTGACAAACTGATACTAAAGTAGATAGAAATAAAATATTTATGCAGAGATGCATTTATTTTTGGGCGAATGTAAATGCCTCTCTATTTAATCGGAAAAGGCAAAGGAAGATTATCTATGTATACCGATGGATAAGTTACTGAAAAAATTGGAAATCTTATGCAGATTGATGACAAATTAGATGGTAGTCAAATATTTATGCGGAGATGCATTTATTTCTGGGAGAAAGTAAATGACTCTCGGATTAATTGGCAAAGGGGATTTTCTATAAATATTGATGGAGAAGTTGCTGAATAAAATTAAAATCTAATGCAGATTTAAGATACGCTGATGGAAATACAATGTTTATGCGGAGATGCATTTATTTCTAGACGAAATTAAATGCCTCTCCTTTTAATTGGTAAAGGGGAATTTATAAGATTATTGACGGAGATGTTACTGAACGAAATTGGAAATCACACGCACAGTGATACGAAAGTAGATGTAAATAAAATATGTATGCAGAGATGCATTTATTTCTGGAAGAAAGTGAATGCCTGCCCGTTTATTTGGAAAAGACAAAAGAGGATTATCTATAATTATTGATAGAGACGTTACTGAAAAAATGAAAATCACATGCAGACTGATGCTAAAGTACATGGAAATAAAATATTTATGAGGAGAGGCATTTATTTCTGGGAGAAAGTAAAAGCCTCTCCATTTATTTGGAGAACAGGATTTTCTATAATTACTGATGGAGAAGTTGCAGAATATAATTGGAAATTTCATGCAGATTTATGCTAAAGTAGAGATGAAAAAATTATTTGTGCAGAGGGTTTTCCATATATACTGATGGAGAGGTTACTGGAAAAAATTAAAATCTAATGCAGATTTATAAGCTGATGAAAATACAATGTTTGTGCGGAGATGCATTTATTTCTAGACGAAAGTAAATGCCTCTCTGTTTAATTGGAAAAGAGGAATTTGTATAATTACTGATGGAGTTGTTTCTGAAAGAAAATTGAAATCACATTTAAACTGATACTAAAGTACATAGAAATAAAATATTTATACGGAGATGCATTTATTTCTTGGGGAAAATAAATGACTCCCCGTTTATTTAAAAGACAAAAGAGGATTATCTATAAGTATTGATAGAGATGTTACAGAAAAAATTGAAATCTCATACATACTGATGCTAAAGTAGATGGAAATAAAATATTTATGCGGAAATGCTCTTATTTCTGAAAGTAAATGCCTCTCTGTTTTATAAAAGCAGATGACTTTCTATAATTAGTGGTGGAGAGATTGCTGAAAAATAATTTGAAATCTAATGCAGATTGATGCAGATGTAAACGAAAATAAAATATTTTTGCAGAGATGCATTTATTTCTGGACGATTGTAAATGCCTCTCCGTTTATTTCGAAATTACAAAAGAGGATGTTATATAAGTACTGATGGAGAAGTTACTGAAAAAATTGGTAATCTCATGGCCGACTGATACTAAAGTACAAAAGAGGATTTTCTATAAGTATTGATGGAGAAGTTAAAATTAAAAATAGGGAATCTCGAGGCAGACTGATACTAAAGTAGATAGAAATAAAATATTTATGCGGAGATGCATTTATTTCTGTGAGAAAGTAAATGCCTCTCCTTTTATTTGGAAAAACAAAGGAGGATAATCTATTTGTATCGATGGAGAAGTTACTGAAAGAATTGGGAATCTCATGCAGATTGATGCTATAGTAGATGAAAGTCAAATATTTATGCGGAGATGAATTTATTTCTTTTAGAATGTAAATGCCTCCCGTTTAATTGGAAAAGGGGACTTTCTATAAGTATTGATGGAGAATGTGCTGAATAAAACTGAAAATCTCGTGGCAAACTGATACTAAAGTAGATAGAAATAAAATATTTATGCAGATATGCATTCATTTCTGGGAGAAGGTAAATGCCTTTCCGTTAACTTGGAAAATACAAAAGAGGATGCTCTATAACTATTGATGGAGAAGTTACAGATAAAATTGGGAATCTCGTGGAAGACTAATACTAGAGTAAAAAAGGGATTTTCTGTAAGTATTGATGGAGAAGTTAAAAAAAATAAAGAATCTCGTGGCAGACTGATACTAAAGTAGATAGAAATAAAATATTTATGCGGAGATGCATTTATTTTTGTTATAAAGTATATGACTCTCCATTTATTTGGAAAAGACAAAGGAAGATTATCTATTTATATCGATGGAGAAGTTACTGAAAAAATTGGAAATCTCATGCAGATTGATGCTAAAGTAGATGGAAGTCAAATATTTTTGCGGAGATGCATTTATTTCTGATAGAAAATAAATGCCTCTCCGTTTAATTGGAAAAGAGGATTTTCTATAAATATTAATGAGAAGTTGCTAAATAAAATTGAAAATCTTACACAGTTTTATTATAAGTAGATGGAAATTCAATGTTATGGGAGATGCATTTATTTCTAAACGAAATTAAATGCCTCTCCGTTTAATTGGAAAAGAGGAATTTCTATAATTATTGACGGAGGTGTTACTGAATGAAATTGGAAATCACATGCAGAGTGATACTAAAGTAGATGGAAATAAAATATGTATGCGGAGATGCGTTTATTTCTGGGAGAAAGCAAATGCTTCTCCGTCTATTTTTAAAGACAAAAAAGAATTATCGATAGGTATTGATAGAGACGTTACATAATAATGGAATTCTCACGCAGATTGAAAGTAATTGAGAAAGTAATTGCCTCTCCGTTTATTTGGAAAATACAAAATAGGTATTTCTATATGTATTGATGAAGAATTTACTGAAAAATTTGGGAATCT
Source organism: Maratus speciosus (assembly GCA_963932465.1). Taxonomy (NCBI): domain Eukaryota; kingdom Metazoa; phylum Arthropoda; class Arachnida; order Araneae; family Salticidae; genus Maratus; species Maratus speciosus. The sequence goes on along the minus strand of CAWVRF010000134.1, from coordinate 208,814 downwards.
CGTGGCAGACTGATACTCAAGTAGATAGAACTAAAAATTTTATGCAGAGATGCATTTATTTCTGGTGAAAGTAAATGCCTCTCAGTTAATTTGGAAAAGACAAAAGATCTCTATGTATCGATGGAGAAGTTACAGAAAAAATTAGAAATCTCATGCAGATTGATGCCAAAGTACATGGAAATAAAATATTTATGCGGGGATGCATTTATTTCTGATAGAAAGTAAAGGCCTCTCCGTTTAATTGGAAAAGAGGATTTTCTATAAGTATTGATGGAGAAGTTGCTAAATGAAATTAAAAATCTCACACAGATTTTCTATAAGTATTTGGAAATGCAATGTTTATGGGGAGATGTATTTGTTTCTAAATGAAATTAAATGTCTGTCCGTTTAATTGGAAAAGAGGAATGTCTATAATTATTGATGGAGATATTACTGAAAGAAAGACTGGAAATCACATGAAGACTAATACTATAGTAGATGGAAATAAAATATTTATGCGGACATTCATTTATATCTGGGAGAATCTAAATGCCTCTTCGTTTATTTGGAAAAGACATAACAAGATTATCTTCAAGTACTGACGGAGAAGTTACTGAAAGAAATTACAAATAACATGAAGTTTGATACTAAATAGTTCAAAAAAATATTTATATGCGGAGATGCATGTACAGGGTGATCTTTTTTAAAGTGACAGTGTTTGGAGCACCCTGTAGCGCGATCTAATAGCCGAAATGGCACCAAACTTGGTATTTAGACTAATCATAACATGGGAATAATTATTCCGTGAAAAAAAATTAGTTCAAAAAATCGCCGCTGGGGCATTTTGTGGCGCTGCTGTGGCTTACATTAACTAGAATTAGCATAAAACACGGGTATCAAAGAAAAATGCAAATGTTGTGCGATGACAGCGCCAGTAACAGGGGCTATAAAAGCAAGTAGTAGACAGCTCCGACAAATAACCTCAGCTGAAGTAAATGAGCTCCAGTGGACATGCCTCTCACGTTACCGGTACGTGCGTTACTGGTGAAGCTGTATTGTATGAATCAATGTAATGCATCCGCAGCTCTTCGGGAATTTCGAACGAGAAAAAAATTACGAAAGAGGCCTTTGTCGCTAATGGTCTTAAGAAAATGATTAAGAAGTTCGAGGAAACGGGGTCACTGACCATTCGCGCTGGGAGAGATCGTAAACAAGTGTCAGAAGATGTAATAACTGATGTGGCAACTGCAATTGTCGAAAGATCGCAGGTAACCATTGCTGGTATTAGCAACGCCCGGAGTGTAGCTAGACAACTGGACATTAATTATTCCACGGTATGGAGAGTTTAGCGTTGTGTTATTGGATTTTACCCCTACAAAATCAGCCGCTTGCACGAACTGAAACCAAGTGATTATGATAAGCGAGTGACATTCGGTATATCGTTTCTTGCCAGGGTGATGCTTTCCCATGGCACATTCTGTGGGGAGATGAGTACCATTTTTATCTCAATGGGTCCGTAAACACACAAAATAGCCGAATTTGGGCTTCTGAGCAGCCACACACCGTGCATGAAATCCCATTAAATTCCCTAAAAGTCATTGTTTGGTGTGGTTTCACAGCCGAATTCGTAATTGGGCCATTCTTTTTTGAGACCATCACTCCGACAGGGACCGAAACGTGCACCATAAATTCAGAAAGGTACCACGAAATGCTGCAAACGTTTGTTATTCCACAAGTTCAGCAAAGAAACCGTCTCCAACAGACAATCTTTATGCAGGATGGTGCTCCGCCACACATTAGTAATAAGGTAAAGCAGCTGTTGCGCCTAAACTTCACTGATGATAGAGTCATAAGTCGGAGTTTTCCAGTTGCATGGCCGCCTCGTTCCCCTGACCTCACGCCATGCGGTTTTTGGCTCTGGGGTTATTTGAAATCTCAAGTTTATGTTGGTGGCGTATCAAATTTTTCTATTCTAAAGGACAACATAACAAAGACATTGCGGAATATTCCTCGTGATATGTTACGAACAGCTGTGGAGAACGTTGTGCACAGAATGCACGGTGTTATTTCTGAGAGCGGTGCTCACATTGAAGGTGGTCTAATTCCTCACCGGGGAAGTTAATGTAATAAATAAACATTAATAATTTAACTGTACGATTGTATGTGTTAGTATTTTTCTTTTCTCACATTTTATACATTGCAAAGCGCCACAAAATGCCCTAGCGGCGATTTTTGGAACTAAATTTTTTTTTCACGGAATAATTTTTCCCATGTCTTGATGAGTCTAAATACCAAGTTTGGTTCCATTTCGGCTATTAGATCGCGCTACAGGGCGCTCCAAACACTGTCACTATAAAAAAAATCACCCTGTATTTCTGGGAAAAAGTAAATGCGTCTCCGTTCAATTGGAAAAGAGTATTTTCTATAAGTATTGATGGAGAAGTTGCTAAATAAAATTGAAAATCTCACACAGATTTATTATAAGTAGATTGAAATAAAATATTTATGCGGAGATGCATTTATATCTGGGAGAATGTAAATGCCTCTTCGTTTATTTTGAAAAGACAAAAGAAGATTATCTACAAGTGTGGATGGAGACGTTACTGAAATAATGGAAATCTCATGCAGACTGATGCTAAAGTACATGGAAATAAAATATTTATGCGGAAATGCATTTATTTCTGGGAGAAAGTAAATGCCTCTCAGTTTAATATGAAAAGATGACTTTCTAGAATTATTGAAGTAGAAGTTGCCGAAAAATATTGGAAATCTCATGCAGATTGATGCTGATGTAAACGGAAATAAAATGTTTATGTGGCGATGTATTTATTTCTGGATGAAAGTAAATGCATCTCCGTTCATTTAAAGTAGAGGATTTTCTATAAGTATTGTAGCGTTTGTTTTGATGTCCCATTCGTTCATTCCATAACTGAAGATTATCATTTTCCATGGCTACTCAAGCAGATTCTGGAATTAAAACACGCATAAGTCTGTAAACACTATTATATCTTTCACCAACAGCAACAGTTTCACCCTTTTTATTTCTCAACTCACGTACTTTGTTATCAGCATATTCATACAAACATTATCTAATGCTGCACCAGATGAGAAAAGGTTTTGATCACTCCCAGGAACATACCGGACAAGGTTACCGGTTTTCCATAACCCACTGACTAGCATTTCTAATCTGGATTCCATCACTTTAACAATTCTTCCATCACTTAATCTTAATGGCTTGGGCGTATCAAACTTTTTATACGAAGAAAACTATTCTAACTTATAGTAAATGTGATGGGAAGCAACAGAATCATTGAGCCAGTTATCTTGGCTTGCTAGTTCAGCAACTGTCAAAAAAGCTTGTCCTGATTTTAGAGATCCAGTTCGATCACTACTATTATTTTAGGTAGCTTTCATTACAAAAAGCTACCTATTTGCAGCCGTTTGCAGGAAAGCGATTTCAAAAAATGTTGGTATATTTTCATCGATCATGACCCCTAGACCCCGAAACCACCCTCCGTTCAAAAGTTGATATATATATATATCTGATCTTTGTCACACTATATCTCTGGTATTTATGAACCGATTTGGATGTAACTTCGTGTGTACATAGTACATACCAATGTCTCGACCGAGTTCATTGGCCAGCTTCATCCTCCATCTTGTATTAAAATGGCTGCCATTTAAAAAAATTTTAAAAATTTTAAATTTAAATGTGATACCAAAAAATTAAAAACTGAAACATATTTTTCTCTTACGTGTTTAACCTTGATACAACGATTCCGGAGCAGTTTTTGTTTTGTCTATATCTTAAAAAATGGCTGAGTTATAGCACTTTGAATTTCTAGCGTGGCTGACATTTTGAAACGACCTGATTTTTGTCACGCGATAACAGGGTATTTATGAACAGATTTGGATGTACCTTGGTGCGTACATAGTACATACCAATGTGTTGACCGAGTTCGTTGGCCAGTTTCATCCGCCATCTTGTTTCAAAATGGCGGCCATTTTAAAAAAAATTAATTTAAAATTTAAAATCAGGTACCAAAAACTTAGAAATTGAAAAATATTTTTTTCTTATGTGTTTGACCTTAATACAAAGATTCCGGAGCAGTTTTTGTTTTGTCTATATCTAAAAAAATGGCTGAGTTATAGCATTTTGAATTTCTATTCCGGCTGACATTTTGAAACGACCTGATTTTTGTCACGCGATAACCGGCGTATTTATGAACTGATTTGGATGTAACTTGATGTGTACATAGTACATACCAATGTCTCGACCGAGTTCGTTGGTTAGCTTCATCCGCCATCTTGTTTCAAAATGTCGGCCTTTAAATTAAAAAAATATATATATTTAAAGTGAGGTGCAAAAAAATTAGAAATTGAAAAAGTTTCTTTCTTACGTATTTGACCTTGATATAAGGATTCCGGAGCATTTTTTCTTTTGTCTTTAACTTAAAAAATCGCTCATATATACCAGTTTGAATTTCTAATGTGGGTAACATTTTGAAAAATGTGATTTTTTGCCTGCGACAGCACTCGTATATATCAACCGATTCCGATGTGGGTGAGCATGTGCACAGGAATTACTAAGGTCTCGATGAAGTTCACTGCTTAGCCTCATTCACCATGTTGTCTTAAAATGACAGGCACTTCAAGATATCGCCGAATTTGGTAACCAAATATAAGTTACTTTAAATAAAAGCAGCTTGGATAAAGCTGACTAATTTCTCGAAATTATCATTCATAATGATTTAGTATTGATAAAAATTAGTATTGCATCTACTATAATCGGTTTCCACTAAATTGAGCTTCGTGTGTTTGAATAATTATAAACTGACTTTTTAAAAATAGGGAATATGAAAGCTACCTCTTCCTCCCGGCACTGGCCGGAAGGACTTTTTCAGGCTATAACAATGCTTTTAAGTATTTCCAAGACGACCATAAGCTTAACACTTAACTTTTTTGCTTTTAGAATTTTTCTGGTCACATCCAACAGTTTTATCCAAAGACTTTTTAGGATAACAATTATTTGGCTTTCTCACAAATGCCATACTCTTGTTTTCAGCTGGGAGAATTAATTCATCTAATCGTTGTTCATGTAAGCGTAGTCTTTCTGTAAGACTTGGGAGTGATCTTTCACTCTTTGGCACTGACTCCCATGCATTTCGCAGTGTGTTCAAAACTCTGTTTAGCAGCACAGATTTCGGTAACTGAACATTTTCACTTTTCAATTCTTCTTGTAATTCCTGCCAAATTCTCTACAATTTTGAAACATGAGTTGCAATATTGTCCATGGGATCTTTAGTATGGTTAAATAGTTGAGAATACAAGAGATCTAACCTTCTTTCATTTTTCTGGTCATAAACAGAATGCAAGGCATCCCACATTTCCTTACCAGTTTTACAGGTGAGGATGTGCTTTTTAGGTTCAGGCCTAACACTATAGCCAATTGTATATCTAGCAATAGCATCTGCTTCTTCATAGGCCTTCAAAGCTACTGCATATGCTTTTCTTTCTTCCTCTGTTGCACTATCCGGAATCTCTACAGGCTTAGTTGTTACACCCAAAACAATGGGCATGGCTTTCTGTACTGTAAGTTGGAGTTCAATATCAAATTTTCAGCTAATCCAGTTCCTTTCACCTTCCAGTTTTTCAATAAAATAAAATTTATCCATGATACTCATCTAACTGGAACACACGATTCGATGATAAGGAAATTAAGCCTAACAACCTGCCGACCGGCGATGTTTCAAAGTTAAAAAACTAATAAGTGGGCGTGCTGGCCCATAACACTTAAAACTACTTACGAAAACTGTAATTAAAATTTAATTACTGTAATTAAACATCAGTTACATAGTATTAAACTTTAACATGATTTTACCCTGAGCAACCGCATGCAAACAAGTGCAGCCCTCAACAACGTCTAGTACAGTTAAGTTGACAGTTAATATCTAGGTTACAGTGAATAAATAATAGGTGAATAAATAATAGTTATTGATTTATACTTAACAGAAAGAAAACGGAAGAAAAAGTCCTTCCGGCCAGTGCCGGGAGGAAGAGGTAGCTTTCATTTTCCTTATTTTAAAAAAGCCAACTTATATTATTCAAACACACGAAGCTCAATTTAGTGGAAACCGAATATAGGAGATTCGATATTAATTTTTATCAATACTAAATCATTATGAATGAGAATTTCACGAAATTAGTCAGCTTTATCCAAGCTGCTTTTATTTAAACTAACTTATATTTGGCTGACAAATTCGGCGATTTCTTAAAGTTCCTGCCATTTTAAGACAACATGGTGGATGAGGCCAATCAGTGAACTTGGTCGAGACCTTAGTAATGGCTGTGCACATGCTCACTCACATCGGAATCGGTTGATATATACGAGTGCCGTCGCAGGCAAAAAATAAGTTTTTCAAAATGTCACCCACATTAGAAATTGAAACTGCTATATCTGAGCCATTTTTTAAGATAAAGACAAACAAAAAATGCTCGTGAATGCTTATGTCAAGGTCAAATACTTATGAAAGAAACGTTTTTCAATTTCTTTTTTTTTTTTTTTTTTTTTTCACCTCACTTTAAATATAATTTTTTTTAATGTAATGGCCGCCATTTTGAAACAAGATGGCTGATGAAGCTGGCCAGCGAACTTGGTTGAGATATTGATGTATACTATCCACATGCCTTCTTTAATCGAAATAGGCGAATACGTGTGTTATCGCGTGACAAATACAAGATCGTTTCAAAGTGTTAGCCATGCTAGAAATTTAAAGTGCTATAATTCAATATTTTTTAAGATATAAACAAAAGAACAAATTTTCAGAAACAAAAACTGCTCCAGAATCTTTGTATCAAGGCCAAACACACAAAAATTTTTTTTTTCATTTTCCAATTTTTTAATACTTTATTTTAAATTTTAAATTACTTTTTGTTTTAAATGGCAACCCTTTTGAAACAAGATGGCGAATGAAGCTGGCCAACGAACTCGGTCGAGACATTGGTATGTACTATGTACAGATCAAGTTTACATCCAAATCGGTTCATAAATACGCCTGTTATCGCGTGACAAAAATCAGGTCGTTTTAAAATGTCAGCCACAATAGAAATTCAAAATGCTATAACTCAGCCATTTTTTTAGATATAGACGAAACAAAACCTGTTCCGGAATCTCTGTATTAAGGTCAAACACATACGAAGAAAATCTTTTTCATTTTCCAATTTTTTGGTATCTCATTTTAAATTTTAAATTTTTTAAATTTTTTTAAATGGCCGCCATTTTGAATCAAGATGGCGGATGAAGCTGGCCAACGAACTCGGTCGAGACATTGGTGTGTACTATGTACACACCGAATTACATCCAAATCGGTTAATAAATACATGTGTTATCACGTGACAAAAATCAGGACACTTCAAAATGTCAGCCATGCTAGAAATTCAAAATGCTATAACTCAGCCATTTTTTAAGATATAGACGAAACAAAAACTGCTCCCGAATCTTTGTATCAAGGTCAAACATATAAGAAAAAAATATTTTTTCAATTTTCAATTTTTTGGTACCACATTTCAAATTTAAATGTTTCTTAAAAATTTAAATGGCCGCCATTTTTAAACAAGATGGCGGATGATGCTGGCCAACGAACTCGGTCGAGACATTGGTATGTACTATGTATAAACGAAGTTACATCCAAATCGGTTCATAAATACGCCTTTTATCGCGTGACAAAATTCAGGACGTTTCAAAATGTCAGCCACGCTAGAAATTCAAAATGCTATAACTCAGCCATTTTTTAAGATATAGACGAAACAAAAATTGCTCCGGAGTCTTTGTATAAAGGTCAAATACATAAGAAAAAAATATTTTTCCATTTTCAATTTTTTGGTACCACATTTCAAATTTTAAATTTTTTTAAAAAATTTAAATGGCCGCCATTTTGAAACAAAATGGCGGATGAAGCTGGCCAACGAACTCGGTCGAGACATTGGTGTGTACTATGTGCACACCGAATTACATCCAAATCGGTTCATAAATACGAGAGTTACAGTGTGACATAGGTCAGATATATATACCGGGTGTCCCAAAAAGGACTGACTGATTTTAAAATTCAATAACTTGCAAACGGTGACAGATATTTAAAAAATTCTTGCAGGAGGGTTATGCATAAGGTCAAAAGTTTTTTAACAGTGATTTTCGATTTTAGTTCGAATTACAAACAATAGATGGCGCTGTAAGCAATAGTCGCTAAATACAGGCTCGATTTCTAGTCCTTTATCTTGTTCCATGCTGAAAAAGGAGATGGAAATGTATTATCCGGGCCACGAAGTACCAAAAATCGAGCCTGAATTCAGCGTCTATTGATCGCAGCGCCATCTATTGTTTGTAATTCGAACTAAAATTGAAAATCACTGTAAAAAAACTTTTGACCTTGTGCATAACCCTCCTGCAAGAATTTTTTAAATATCTGTCACCGTTTGCAAGTTATTGAATTTTAAAATCAGTCAGTCCTTTTTGGGACACCCGGTATATATATATCAATTTTGAACGGAGGGTGGTTTCGGGGTCTGGGGGTCATGATCGATGAAAATATACCAAAATTTTTTGAAATCGCTTTCCTCCGAACGTCTGCAATAGGTAGCTATTTGTAATGAAAGCTACCTAAAATTCCATGGGAGAAAATGTTTTCGTAAAGCAAAAATTTGCATGTTACTTTGGATTTCTGAGCTAAAAGAACTCTGACAAACAAAGTGACATTCATTTGAAATTACGGTGCTTTACACGCGTTATATGAAAAACTAAGAAAATAAACCATCTAAACCGACAATAATTAATAAATAATTATGAAGTGGGTATTCCACACATTTAACGTCCGTTATTCCGTGATTTCCACTGTGGCGTCACATGAATGCTGTCCATTGACTACTCGTCACTGATCCTAAAACTGTTTTCTTCTGACACATTTTGTTCTGCATGTACATGGATTTTGTATTTTGAGAACTGTTGCAAACAGTAGCGCCAACTTTTCAAAAATATTGGATGGGTTCAAAAATTTGTGAGTAAAATGACACTATAATTTTGTTTCTCTTAGTATGTATGTGTGTGGGGAGAGAGGGGATGACTAAAGAAGATAATTCGAAATTATATTATGTTTTTATAAGCAATTTTTTTAATTATTATAATTTAATTATAATTTTATAAATAATTTTATTAAATTATATTAAGTTCTTCCTTAAATACAATAATATTTATTTAAATAGCATTGGAATTGCTAACTATTGAAAATACAAAAAACTAAATGTCAAAAAATGCATACATTTTAGCCACCTAAGTGCTTTACCAATTAAAGACATCAAAACACATGGCAAAATAGGCAGAAAATTTATTTTCGAGGGAAATGTAACTATACATCTGCTGAAGGGATTTTCAGAGCTCTTATAAATCTAACGGATGCCCTTACTATTTTAGAAACAAAACTATTTTGAGAACGCCTAATAAAACCAAATTTCATTTCAGTGATTAAATAATTTAAAAAAATAGGTGGGCTCGTCCCCCATGGGCCCATATAAGGTGACGCCACAGGGTGCAAATCTCCCAGAATAATGTCTCCTTTAAAGCTGTTCTCAAATCCAAAAGGGCAATTTTATGACATAAGTTTAAATTTATTTTTGTTTGGAAATGCATGAAACTAGCAGATGTTGTTGATCAGAAACTTTATAATCGAGCTGTTCTTTCCATTTTTTGCAATCGCAATAGATCTTTCTGAAAATAATGTCAAAGTGGACGTTTTGAACCAAAGTTCGCGAAGAAAGCAAAAAAACCAGTCAGCAAAGGGAGGAAAACGTCTTTGTCACGTGATCAAAATAGCTTGCAACTCAGTAAGTAATTTATTGATCAAAAAATGGAAAACACAGTTCAATTCCAAATCGCTTCCATAGTCAGGACTTCCAATTTTATATCTTTCCGTTAAAAAATGAATTTTTAAATATGTCATAACATTTTGCTCTTGTTGAGCAGGAGAAGTTGAAAATAGCCTTAAAGTTAAGTAGTATTGCTTCCGATTCAGTTTATTGTTGCATTGTTATTTAAACAATTATTGGACTTAATGGGCTACTTCAGTCAGGCGAAAACATAAGTTCGCTAATGCTAATCTAATGGGAGAATTTTTTTAAGATATCTCGTTTGCATTTTAATATTTTTAAATAATTTCTTTTAGCAATGGATAGCTGAGTTCGATCTGTACAAAAGCCGATATTTTTTCACTTTTTCGACTTTGTGAAAAGGTTCTTTTATGAGGATGCTTTCACTTTCGAAACCAGTTCCGAAAGTGAAAGTGTCCTCATTAAAAATACTTGTAAACTAAATCAAAAACTCGTCAACGACCTTCGTACAGATCGTCCTTAGCTGTCCATTGAAAAAAAAAATCATTTAAAAGTATTAAAATGTAAACGTGATAGCTTTAAAAATTTCTCCCATTGGATTAGCATTAACGAACGGGTGCTTTCGCCTGACTGAAGTAGCCTCTTAAAGAAACAGTGTCAATGCATTATTACACAGACAATTCATTTTTCATTGACCTGTATTATGTGAATCAGTGTTGCTTTTTTTCTTCATTTTTTTTATCAGATGTTGTGTTGTGGCCAATAATAAATTTCCTCTACTGCTTGTGAATATTAATATATTTTTTAAAATATAATTTGAATTTCGGAAAAAAACCACTTTTCTCAAGATCGCTGCACCCAAGCTCGTGAAATCAAAATAGGTTGTAGAGCGAACAAAAACTTACATTTTACTTTCTACTATTTTTAGAAGAAGAAAGTTTTTGGATTCGGGAAAATTTCCGATTTTAGATGGTTGTATACGTTTTAGAAGTTCCTGAACACGACTTGAGTGTTTTTAGAAAATGTCTGTCTACAAGAAGCACACATTGTGTCAATAAAACCTCACAATCAGTTAGACCCTGACATAAATGGGTGCTTATCAGGTTTGGGTGTCTAGAGCCAAACGGGTGTGTGTGTCGGTCGGTATGGGACATAAATTCTGTGGGCGCTTTATCTCAAGTCCCATTCGAGAGTTACTTGTTTCCGAAATCAACAAGTTTCATAGACTCTCTTTATAGACACTCTTTTCCTACAAAACAATATTATAAACAAGGGCGGGGGTAGAGGGCGATCCGGAGGAGGCATATCCGCCGTCGGAGTCAAAATTCGCCGTCGGAAAAAAATATTTTAACTTGGGACTCGTCTCGTCCCGACCCGTGGATGGGATCGATCTGCCACTCATTTTTAGGTACATTCGAAATTATATAAATACGTAGTACTTAGAAACGTCGTCTGGTCCGTCCTAACCAACCAAATGATTTGAAATTTATTCTATAGTATAACTGCAAATTTTTCCGAAACATTTGAAATTTTATGAAAGTCGAATCAAAACTTACAAAGATATTCATAAAAGTTTTCCTCCTTCTATTAAATCCTATCCTGCGTCATGAATTCAATGCTATCCCTTGATAGATAATAATTACAGGTTGTCATGATGATGTTGTTCTATTTAAGATGGAGTTCTATTATCACTGAATTTAATCTATAGTATCGTAATAAATTTTGTATTCATGCATTTTTGCATAACAGTGCAGCGGCTATGACACCAAGATCTGAATATTTATAAAATTTCATTACAGTACGAACGCACCTTATTGGCCACGTTAGATGTACAATTTCCGACTTGTTTACTTCAAGTCGTTTTGTTTACTTCACTTGTGTCGACTTGTTTACTTCAAGTTTGACTAAACTAATTGTCCTGGTTTCGAGTCTGTTTCTAACATAGTTTTGTTTCTTGCGGTTTGAGTTCGGGTTAATCCGATTTTTCGAAAAAATGTCTCAAAATATTCTTTCAGATAAAAATCTACATGTTTGATACATGGATGAGATCTAGATATTTTATACATACATACGAATATTTTGGGTTCCGGTCGGGATGAAGGTGTGAAGGACGAATATTTTTTTTTGCATTTTAGGTAGAGTCCTTCTAAGGGTCGACTAAACCCGACCTGACTCGCGGTTTGAGTCGGAACGAGTTAGCGCTAGTTCTTTTTCTTGCGTTTTGCGTTGACTTCTGTTTTTTACTGCGGGTCGGGTTGACTTTCATTATTTCTGAAGGCTCAGGCCCGACCCGGTACAACAGGTAATAGTTCGTACAAATTTGTTATTGCCCGTATAAAAACTATTAAATGCCCACCCCTTTACAAGACCTAAAAAACCCGCACACTTTCCATTATAAAAGTATGTAGACACTTGTCGGCCGGGTGTGTCTGCTTTTCTCGTCTTTTTTTACCCTGTCCGTCCCGTACAAAAATGAATGAAATCAGGACCGACACGGCAAAGCTCAATTTCTGAAAAAAATTGCAGATATTCTTCAATTTGCATCATTACTTTCTTCTATCTTCAATTGAAGAAAGTATTGTAATCGGAAATTTTTTCGATTTCCGGTTTTCGACGGATTTACACGTTTTAGGGATCTGAGATTCCAAAAAACATGTTTATACAAAGTGTCTGACTGTCCGTGTGTCGCCATTGTACTATCGAAAAGTGTATGAAGTTATGCTTAGAATTGTACCATTTTTTGTGTATGTTTTTGGCTGTGGTAAGCAGGTTCTCTTTCAATTTAGAAATATTCCGCCGGAAGGAGCGCTGTAATAGCGATTTTTGCGTCAATTTTCAATATTGTAACATCGAAAAGTGTATGAAGTTATGTATAACCAAATTTTTTGTCTAGATTTTTGTCTATCGCCAGCAGGTCCGCTCTTAATATGAAAAAAATCTGCCGGAAGAGGGCGCTATAATAGCGATGTCTATTCCATTTTTCAGCTCATTCTCAGCTGCTCATTCTCAGAAAATGTATAAGTTAGAGGCTTGAAATGTTGCATACTTATAACAGAATAACTCCGATTACACGACAAATTATAAAATTTTGAAAAATTCTTTTGTTATTTTAATTAAATTAATTAATTTAACGACATCCGACCATTTTTGAAAATAAGATTTTAAAACAGAACCTTAATTTCAGGCTTTTTCAGCCATCCTATATGCGCTGTGTCGTTTCGAATTTGCCTGCTCATCAAAAGGTTTCAGGTGCGAAACTCAGCGTCGGAATTTGAAATTTTTTCCCCGGAATAGATTTTGTTTTCATTATTAAGGACAAAATTTTCAAATTTGACATATTTTAAGACGGAAATGCATGGACAGTAGAGTTTTTGTTTAAGAGTTAGAAATTTAAAAGCTTACTATAGAAATTACTTGACATTTGACATGGCTGTTACTTTTAAGCAGAGTTGGGCAAATTTGTAATCTCAATTATCCGCAGTGTAATTACAGGTTAATTGCATGAAATTTATTATAGTTTCTCACATTCAAACACAAAAATTTTGTCAAATAATGGGATGGGGGCGGTTCCGGTTACAGCGCTGCAAGAATTTTTTACGGCATGTAATTTTAACTAAAATTAATTACATACAATTAAACTGTCATTACATTGCAGATAATTGGAGTTACAAATTTGCCCAAATCTGCATGTAAGACGCAAATGAACGCACAGAACAGTCAAAGTATTTGAAAGGTTCCAGGGTAAAAAACGTTCTAAGCGTATGATGTTTGTGATTTATACGATTTTTTTTAAATTTGGCATGGCCGTTACTTTAGAAGTGCTCACTAAGTATGGTTCTGAAAAATGGAAATTGAAAATGGTGAAATGAGGTAAAACGTTCTAAATTACGATTTTTATGAAATTTAACGTAATATTTAAAAATTAATTTCACACAGTAATTAACATTTTTCATAATTAGTGTCTCTTTGTAATTTCCTACTTTAATCAAGAAAAGAGAAATTTTGACCCACTGATTTTATTTTGTTTCGCTGCCATTGTTCGGCCCCCTCCAAGATAAAATCCTGGGTGCGCCACTGATCTTCTTTTGTCTTTTCCAATTAAACGGAGAGGCATTTACTTTCTCCCAGAAATAAATGTATCTCCACATAAATATTTTTTTCGATCTATTTAGTATCAATCTTCATGTTATTTGTAATTTCTTACAGTAACTTCTCCATCGATATTTGTAGATAATCATCTTCTTCAAATGAACGGAGAGGCATTTACTTTCATCCAGAAATCAATGCATCTCCGCATAAATAATTTATTTCCGTTTAAATCAGCATCAATCTGCATGAGATTTCCAAATTTTTCAGTAACTTTTCCATCGATACATATAGATAATCCTACTTTGTCTTTTCCAAATAAACAGAGAGGCATTTACTTTCTCACAGAAATAAATGCATCTCCGCATAAATATATTATTTTTCTACTTCAGTATCAGTCTGCCACGAGATTCCCTATTTTTCTGTAACTTCTCCATCAATACTTATAGAAAATCTTCTTTTGTACTTTAAAATCAGTCTGACACGAGAATCCCAATTTTTTCAGTATCTTCTCCATCAATACTTATAGAACATCCTCTTTTGTATTTTCCAAATAAACGGAGAGGCATTTACTTTCTTCCAGAAATAAATGCATCTACGCATGAGTACACTGGTATCCATAATTAAGGACCAATCAGAAAATGCTAATCTTCAAGTACGCGAATACTCAAAAGGAAATAATATAATTCGAATAATTACTATCTCTACAGCACAGCTAGTCCATATAACATCTCATTCATGTCACATATTGTCACAAGTGTCACAGTCACTACGGTGAAGCAAAAAATAGGAAATTCCAAGCATCTCATTATGAGTCTCAAATGATCACTATATGTGACTCCACTGAGACGTCACTGTGACTGCTGCTTTGTGACGAGTCACCATGTAACTTTACAATTTAGTTACATTGTGACTGTCATGTGACTGTCAGCTGCAGACTCAATTTCAAAGTCATGGTGAACGCTGCATTGTAATAAGTTACCAAATAATGTCACATTAAAGTCACATGATGACTTTCAGGTGACAAAGAAACTACTGTGAAGTCACCATTGTACTCTTCTGTGAAAAGTCACCATGTGACTATAATGTGATATTATTTGGTGACTTATCATAATGCAACGTTCATGATGACTTTGAAATTGAGTCTAAAAATGACAGTTACATGAGAGTCACAATGTAACTGTTAGAAAAACTAATCTCTTTCAGAATTATATAAACTCATCATTAATCAAGATAAACTGTTTTTCCTGTCATTCAAAAACACTTTAGCTGTCATAAATAAAGACTTGTTCATTACTTTACATGATTACTTCCTGTTTGTGAAATATGTGATTAAGAAACAAATAAACATTCAAATTAAATGACTATTATTATGACACATGAAAGAACTATTTACATAATTTATGACTTTAAGTATTTTATTCATATTAGTAATCAAGATATCCTTTTATTTGTTATTTTTTTAATTATATATCAATAATCTTTTTTTGTAAGTTATAATTTTCATCAGTGTGTATGTAAAACTGTGACTAGATAGGAGCAAAAATGTATGCTCCAATTTTGTATTTTAAGAAATATAAAATTTATAGTTTAAACCAGAACTGTCACAATGTTCCTGAAGTATATATCACATCAAAAGGATACACAATCTTTTAATAAAATAAATTCACCAGTTTTTATAGGTGAAACATCGCTGAATATTTCAGTTTTATCTTGGATTTAACCAACCTTTTTCTCATTGGATATGTTGAAGAAACTTACCTGCTTCGAAGTGGACAATGTACAATTAAAAGGAAAGGAGCTTTACCTTATCTTTATTTTGTGATTGAATGTGATTATTGTTATTTTTACCTTCAGTCTCACTATTTATCTAACAGTAACTACATTGCAAAGTCACTGGTGACTCGTCATAAAGCAGCAGTTACATTGGCGTCTCAGTGGAGTCACATATAGTGATAATATGAGACTCATAATGAGACGTGTGGAATTTCCTATTTTTTGTTTCACCGTAGTGACTGTGACACTTGTGACCACGTGTGACATGAATGAGATGCTATATGGACTAGCTGTGCTGTAGGGATAGTAATTATTTGAATTATATTATTTCCTTTTGAGTATTCGCTTACTTAAAAATTAGCATTTTGTGACTGTTTCTTAAATTTGGACACCAGTGGAACGGAATTCAATAAAACCTCACATTCAGTTAGACCTTTGACATAAATGGGTGCTTATCAGGTTTGGGTATCTAGAGCTCAACGGGTGTGTGTGTCGGTCTGTATGGGACATAAATTATGTGGGCGCTTTATCTCAAGTCACATTCGAGAGTTACTTGTTTCCGAAATCAATAAGTTTCATAGACTCTCTTTATAGACACTGTTTTCCTACAAAACAATGAGTGTGTTCGAGATGCACGCGCGCTACGCGCGCGAGCTCAGGAGACAGGAACATGGAGTGGGTAAATATCATGGATGGAATAATACGTAGTGTGTTCAGGAACAGATCATGGATTTGATTAATTATGGTGCTAATTATAAAGATATTTTGTTGCAAAAGGAACGTGTGCTAGATGGCTGAATGGATAAGGCAGTAAACTCGAGACTAGGGATTCTGGGTTCGAATCCTTCCAGTCCCACATTGTAATCATAATTTTTTTTGTTTTGTTTATTGGTTGTTTTATATTTTTCATAATGAATAAGATATTTTTGATGAAGATATATTTTTTATTTTTATTATACAGAGGCACGTGTATTTTTATTATAATAATAAAATACTTATTTAAATGTGAGAAAATGAGGTATTTCGAGATGAAAGTTTTACAGTCGGCAGATTTATGTGTTGAGCACCGGACCCATGACGATTCGTGACACAATAGGGACCAGAAAAATATTGGGTTAGAGGAAGGGGGTGGCGGTCACGCTTCTGTATGGCCACTGTCCTCTACACTGTTTCAGAGAAGCGCCATGGGGGGTCCCTTTTTTACACCTTTTCTCACGTACCTTCCTAGGACCCTCCTTTCCCACCCCCGGACAGTCTTTGCGAAATCCTTTTTTCAGGAATCGCGAGTTTAGAAATAATAATCAAGAGAACAAGAATATAGAAAGAGTATAGCGAGAAACAAGAGTATAGAAGTGGGTTGACCCTCATATAAACAGGGGTGGGGGCCGTAAGCTACCGAGGAAGAAAGTCGCGAATGGACCGCTTCTTGTCCACGGGTCGGGAAGAAGAAAAACATGTATTAAATAAAACATTGTAAAGAATATATAAAATTATTTTAGCCAATTTTCAAAAACATTATATTAGATAAAGGGCATCTAGGGAGGAAAGATAAAAGGGGAAGGTGTATGCATATTTTTGCCCCACTTTAGCCGTTTATTATAACGAGCTAAAATACTGTAAAGATTTCAATATGTATATATGTATATACTCTTCCCTTTAAGTAGTTTTCTGAAATTTACCATTGCAAACTTTCCAATTAAAACTCTTCACTAAAACTTAAAAAAAAAAAAAAAAAAAAAAAAAAAAAAAAAAAAAAAAAAAATTTTTTTTTTTTTTTTTTTTTTTTTTTTTTTTTTTTTTTTTTTTTAAATATATAATATATATATATATATATATATATATATAAATACATATTATATATATATATTTATATATTTAATATTATATATATATTTAATAAATATATATTATTAAAAAAAAAAAAAAAAATTTTTTTTTTTTTTTTTTTTTTTTTTTTTTTTTAAATATATATATATATATATATATATATTTATATATAATATATATATAAATATATATATAATATATATATTTATATAATATATATAAAAAAAAAAAAAAAAAAAAAAAAAAAAAAAAAAAATTTTTTTTTTTTTTTTTTTTCTTAAATATATATATATATATATATATATATATATATTTATATATAATATATATATAAATATATAATTATATATATAAATATATATATAATATATAAATATATATATATATATATATATATTTTTTTTTTTTTTTTTTTTTTTTTTTTTTTTTTTTTTTTTTTTTAATATATAGATAAATACATATTATATATATATATTTATATATTTAATATTATATATATATTTAATTATTATATATATATTTAATATATATATTATTTAAAAAAAAAAAAAAAAAAAAAATTTTTATATTTATATATTTAATATTTAAAAAATCAATATTATGTATTCCTATTTTTACCCCCCGTAAAGTACTGGCAAAACCAGGGCCCTTCGTCCTTTTCCAGTGGACCCTGGGCGTGGGGACAGTCGACTGATTTATATGTTGAGCACCGGACCCATGACGATTCCTGACACAATAGGGAAAAAACACAAGAAAAAATATTGGGTTAAAAGTGGTTAGGGGGGGTTGGAGAATTAAAAAGAGTCGGCGAGGGGGGGAAACTCCTGTTTTGGACTGATTTTGGATCGTGTCATGGGTTTCTGGTGCCGTGGAGTGGGTTTCAGAGTTGTAAATATCGTGGAGTGGGTTTCAGAGTTGTAAATATCGTGGAGTGGGTTTCAGAGTTGTAAATATCGTGGAGTGGGTTTCAGAGTTGTAAATATCGTGGAGTGGGTTTCAGAGTTGTAAATATCGTGGAGTGGGTTTCAGAGTTGTAAATATCGTGGAGTGGGTTTCAGAGTTGTAAATATTGTGGAGTGGGTTTCAGAGTTGTAAATATCGTGGAGTGGGTTTCAGAGTTGTAAATATTGTGGAGTGGGTTTCAGAGTTGTAAATATCGTGGAGTGGGTTTCAGAGTTGTAAATATTGTGGAGTGGGTTTCAGAGTTGTAAATATCGTGGAGTGGGTTTCAGAGTTGTAAATATTGTGGAGTGGGTTTCAGAGTTGTAAATATCGTGGAGTGGGTTTCAGAGTTGTAAATATCGTGGAGTGGGTTTCAGAGTTGTAAATATTGTGGAGTGGGTTTCAGAGTTGTAAATATCGTGGAGTGGGTTTCAGAGTTGTAAATATCGTGGAGTGGGTTTCAGAGTTGTAAATATCGTGGAGTGGGTTTCAGAGTTGTAAATATTGTGGAGTGGGTTTCAGAGTTGTAAATATCGTGGAGTGGGTTTCAGAGTTGTAAATATCGTGGAGTGGGTTTCAGAGTTGTAAATATCGTGGAGTGGGTTTCAGAGTTGTAAATATCGTGGAGTGGGTTTCAGAGTTGTAAATATCGTGGAGTGGGTTTCAGAGTTGTAAATATCGTGGAGTGGGTTTCAGAGTTGTAAATATCATGGAGTGGGTTTCAGAGTTGTAAATATCGTGGAGTGGGTTTCAGAGTTGTGACTATCGTGGAGTGGGTTTCAGAGTTGTAAATATCATGGAGTGGGTTTCAGAGTTGTGACTATCGTGGAGTGGGTTTCAGAGTTGTGACTATCGTGGAGTGGGTTGTGTGGAGTGGGTTTCATATGTTTTGAGTGTGAGGGTTTCAGAGTCGTGTTTATCGTGGAGTGGGTTGTTTTCAGTGTGAGGGTTGTTGTCCGTGTGAGGGTTTCAAAGTCGTGTTTATCGTGGAGTGGGTTGTTGTCCGTGTGAGGGTTGTTGTCCGTGTGAGGGTTTCAGAGTCGTGTTTATCGTGGAGTGGGTTGTTGTCCGTGTGAGGGTTGTTGTCCGTGTGAGGGTTTCAAAGTCGTGTTTATCGTGGAGTGGGTTGTTGTCCGTGAGTTGGTTGTTGTCCGTGTGAGGGTTGTTGTCCGTGTGAGGGTTGTTGTCCGTGTGAGGGTTTCAGAGTCGTGTTTATCGTGGAGTGGGTTGTTGTCCGTGTGAGGGTTGTTGTCCGTGTGAGGGTTTCAGAGTCGTGTTTATCGTGGAGTGGGTTGTTGTCCGTGTGAGGGTTGTTGTCCGTGTGAGGGTTTCAAAGTCGTGTTTATCGTGGAGTGGGTTGTTGTCCGTGAGTTGGTTGTTGTCCGTGTGAGGGTTGTTGTCCGTGTGAGGGTTGTTGTCCGTGTGAGGGTTTCAGAGTCGTGTTTATCGTGGAGTGGGTTGTTTTCAGTGTGAGGGTTGTTGTCCGTGTGAGGGTTTCAGAGTCGTGTTTATCGTGGAGTGGGTTGTTTTCAGTGTGAGGGTTGTTGTCCGTGTGAGGGTTTCAAAGTCGTGTTTATCGTGGAGTGGGTTGTTTTCAGTGTGAGGGTTGTTGTCCGTGTGAGGGTTTCAAAGTCGTGTTTATCGTGGAGTGGGTTGTTGTCCGTGTAAGGGTTTCAAAATTGTGTTTATCGTGGAGTGGGTTTCATATGGTTTTCCGATGTTTTTATAGGGGTCCTTTCATAGAATGGGTTTCACAGTTTTGTTTTGGGGGAGGTGCCCTCTGTGGTAGGGTCTTTTTCGAAACATCCCAACTCGTATTCACGCTCGAGGTCGAAGGAAAACCACAGTAAAACCTTCGACGGTTAGGCGGACGGCCACCACCCCCGCCGAAATAAAAAAAAAGGGACTTTTGTGTGTGGGGTGCCCTCTGTGGCAGGGTCTTTTGCGGGGGGTGGACCTAACCCGTATTCACGCTCGAGGTCGAAGGAAAACCACAGTAAAACCTTCGACAGTTAGGACCCGATCCCTGAAAAAGAAGACTTTATACTTTTCTCACCCTGAAAAAGAAAACATCGCCCTGAAAAAGAAAAACTTTCTCTTTATTCTTTCTCTCTCTCCCTGAAACCCATTTTATACTTTTCTCACCCTGAAAAAGAAAACATCGCCCTGAAAAAGAAAAACTTTCTCTTTATTCTTTCTCTCTCTCCCTGAAACCCATTTTATACTTTTCTCACCCTGAAAAAGAAAACATCGCCCTGAAAAAGAAAAACTTTCTCTTTATTCTTTCTCTCTCTCCCTGAAACCCATTTTATACTTTTCTCACCCTGAAAAAGAAAACATCGCCCTGAAAAAGAAAAACTTTCTCTTTATTCTTTTTCTCTCTCTCCCTGAAACCCATTTTATACTTTTCTCTCCCTGAAAAAGAAAACATCGCCCTGAAAAAGAAAAACTTTCTCTTTATTCTTTTTCTCTCTCTCCCTGAAACCCATTTTATACTTTTCTCTCCCTGAAAAAGAAAACATCGCCCTGAAAAAGAAAAACTTTCTCTTTATTCTTTCTCTCTCTCTCCTTGAAACCCATTTTATACTTTTCTCTCTCTGAAACATCGCCCTGAACTTTTATTTTTTTCTCTCTCCATCGCCCTGAAAAAGAACTCACTGTATTCTTTTCTCTCGCCCTGAAACAAAAAACAGAGTCAAAGAAAACACACACACCAGAGAAAAAAAAACATTTTTTTTATTTCACCACCTACCTTTCAGAAGGGGGGGGGGTGGTCTCGAGCGAATCCAGCCCGGATTCGAGCGGCCCCAAGTTTTTCTGACCCCCCTCCCCGGCGCCAGGGAGCGGGGGGGGATTCGGTGGCCCTCGGCACTCGAAGCGACTCGAGCTCGGGACCCTCCCCCTTGGATCCAAGACTTTCCGTCACCTACCTTTTTTCAGATGCCACACACGGAGAGGGGGAGTATGTCCGGTGGTCCTCGGCACTCGAGCGAATCTAGCCCCGGATTCGAGCAGCCCCGCCCCTGAGGGGGGAATTCGGTGGCCCTCGTCACTCGAAGCGACTCGAGCTCGGATTCAAGCGACCCCGCTCGGACCCCGCTCGTGGTGGGAGGAGAGCGAGATGGGTTTTTTTTTGGGCGAGAGGAGGGCGGGTGGCCCTCGGCACTCGGAGCGAATCAAGCCCGGAAGACCTTCCCCACCCCGGACAACCGGTACAAATGAAAATGCAATATATAGATCTCTTTACTATATATGCAGGTGTCGGGGAGGGGGGTGGGCCCTCCGAGCGACTCCAGCTCGGATTCGAGCGGCCCCCTGTCTCTAATGAAACTCTCGATCCCTCCAATGCCCCCCGGGGCTCCCTTCCATCTTCTTTTTCCCCTCTCTCTCTATCCAGCGACCGTGGCCCGTCCTTTCCTCCTGCGAACCGCCGAAAGGGGTCAAGCGACTCTTTACACCACGGAGGTTCTCCCACTCCATACAAGGCCCAGGGCCCCACTAGGGGGGGGTGAGCACCTTTGGACCACTTGCCGCAGATTTGTTAAACCTCACCCTTCCCCAGCCGTGGCACCTCCCGCCCATTCACGCTCCTGGACCGCAGTGCAACAAAAGCATGCATGAGCGGGAAGCCTCTTCCACCGAAAAGGCGCGTCTCCACGCCTGTCACCCCCCATAGAAGGGGGGGAGTCGTTGCTCTCTGACAGGGCCCCAGACACCACACACACAAGCAATGTCCATGCAAGGCACCGAGCATCTATCAAAGTCTCCGTATCATCGGGTACCGTTTAGGCGCTATGCCTAGTCTGGAACTAGAAGAAGGGTTGAATCCTTTTCCGCTCCAGTGTCCCGGGTAACCCGGATAAGGGGTTCCTTGCCAGAGACCTCTAAAGACCCCGTCGAGAGAACAAAACTCGTTCGGTAGCCTCAGGGAAGTCCGCAGTCGAGAACGGGCCCAACAGTCACCGGGGAGGGGGGCGAGAGAGGGTACACGAGAAAAACAGAATCGAGCCGCCCCAAGAGGAGGGGGGGAGTGGCCCTCGGCACTCGGACGAATCCAGCCCGGATTCGAGCGGCTCCCCCGCAGTTTATGACCCCGGCAACTGGAAATAAAGGGAGGGCATTTATAAAAAAATGCGATATATAGATAGCTTCACTATATATGCATGAGGTGGGGGATGTTGCCATACACGGGGAGGGGGGGGTAGCCCTCGGCACTCGAAGCGACTCTAGCCCGGATTCAAGCGGCCCTCCCGAGTCTCGGACTCTTGTGGTCTGGGAGCACTGGAGGTGGAACACCTAAAAGGCACACGGCAATGGCACACATCGACTGGAGGTGGAACACACAAAGGAACTCTTCTCAAATCTTTGTTTTCATACGAAGGAATCTGGAGCGCTGCAATGAGAATGGAAAACGACATTTTAAAAACAAAAAACAATTTTTAATAACATTTTCAAAAAAGTTGCATGAAATTTCAAAGACTCGAGATAATATAAGCTGAAAAGGCTTTGGATTGGAACAATCAACATTTCTTGTCCCGATCCATGAGTGTCACATTTAAAGAATAGAGAGAAAATACATTTCAGCCAAAATATTATATTAGATACTTAAAATTAAAAAATTCCTTCAAGACACGACAAAGTTCCTGTAGAAATTAAAACATAGAGATACCAGTTTTTGATATACTATTATAAAGTTATAGTGTCTGGGAGTATTTTTAATGTGTATTACTCATTAATATATTATTTAATTCATTACTCATTTGCGGGTATGGAGTATTTTTAATGTGTATTACTAATTAATATATTATTTAATTCATTACTCGTTTGCGTATTGTTTAATGAAATCAAGAAAATTTTCGCAATGATTGCTTAAATTATAACTGTATTAAATTTCAAAACAATTGAATTTAAAACATTTCAAAAACCTTAATCCATTAAAAATAGTTTTTATGAAGGGGTCTCTCACTGAATATCAATCAAAACATCCAAAGTGTGAATGAGTGTATTTTTAATGCCTGTCTAAGTATAAACATGAACATTTGATAAAACAGATTTTGCCTTTTAATATACTACTATTAGAAACTGAACAGATCTTCAAAGAATTTCTTTATTGTGGGAAAAAAAAAATCAACTTTTTTTCTTTTTTATTGAATAACAATAATCATAACAAAAAATCTTACCCAGAGTTGTCAAGTCTCCGGCACACCACTATTATTTTAGAGAAAATGTTGTTCCTTTAAATCGCCCAATTGTTCTAATTAAATAAAACAACATTTTCTGTCTTAAAATACTTGTATCTAAAAGGCCGGAGACTTGGCAGCTCTGCTTACCATAGCAAATAATTAAAAGTAGGTCATTTTAAACGAGCCATCTATTTAAAATTTTATAGAAATCCATACATATGTTCTCAAAATATCATGCGCGCGCAATGACTTACAGAGTAATAAAAAGAGTTCTTTTAAATTCAATAATCCATCAATTCTGAAAAGGTCTGCTCAACAAGCGCAAAAACGTTTTGACACATTCATTTTTTTTAACGGAAAGTCATAAAAGTGGAAGGCGATTTGGAATCGAACTGTGTTTTTCATTATTTCTTTTTTGATAAAGCACCTATTGAGCTTATAAGCGCTTTTGATCGCGTGACATTCATTTTTTAACGGAAAGTCATAAAAGTGGAAGGCGATTTGGAATCGAACTGTGTTTTTCATTATTTCTTTTTTGATAAAGCACCTATTGAGCTTATAAGCGCTTTTGATCGCGTGACATTCATTTTTTAACGGAAAGTCATAAAAGTGGAAGGCGATTTGGAATCGAACTGTGTTTTCCATTATTTTTGATAAATGACCTATTGAGCTTATAAGCGCTTTTGATCACGTGACATTCATTTTTTTAACGGAAAGTCATAAAAGTGGAAGCTGGAATCGAACTGTGTTTTCCATTATTTTTGATAAATGACCTATTGAGCTTATAAGCGCTTTTGATCACGTGACATTCAGTTTTTAACGGAAAGTCATAAAAGTGGAAGGCGATTTGGAATCGAACTGTGTTTTCCATTATTTTTGATAAATGACCTATTGAGCTTATAAGCGCTTTTGATCACGTGACATTCATTTTTTTAACGGAAAGTCATAAAAGTGGAAGCTGGAATCGAACTGTGTTTTCCATTATTTTTGATAAATTACCTATTGAGCTTATAAGCGCTTTTGATCACGTGACATTCAGTTTTTTAACGGAAAACCATAAAATTGGAAGGTGGAATCGAACTGTGTGTTCCATTAATTTTTTTCGATAAATTACCTATTGAGCTTATGAGCGCTTTTGATCACGTGACATTCAGTTTTTTAACGGAAAGTCATAAAATTGGAAGGTGGAATCGAACTGTGTGTTCCATTATTTCTTTTTTTTGATAAATTACCTATTGAGCTTATAAGCGCTTTTGATCACGTGACATTCAGTTTTTTAACGGAAAGTCATAAAATTGGAAGCTGGAATCGAACTGTGTGTTCCATTATTTCTTTTTTTTTGATAAATTACCTATTGAGCTTATAAGCGCTTTTGATCACGTGACATTCAGTTTTTTAACGGAAAGTCATAAAATTGGAAGGTGGAATGGAACTGTGTGTTCCATTATTTTTTTTTTTTTTTTTTTTTTTTTTTTTTTTTTTGATAAATTACCTATTGAGCTTATGAGCGCTTTTGATCACGTGACATTCAGTTTTTTAACGGAAAGTCATAAAATTGGAAGGTGGAATCGAACTGTGTTTTCCATTATTTCTTTTTTTTGATAAAGCACCTATTGAGCTTATAAGCGCTTTTGATCACGTGACATTCAGTTTTTTAACGGAAAGTCATAAAATTGGAAGGTGGAATCGAACTGTGTTTTCCATTATTTCTTTTTTTTGATAAAGCACCTATTGAGCTTATAAGCGCTTTTGATCGCGTGATATTCAGTTTTTTAACGGAAAGTCATAAAATTGGAAAGTGGAAGCGATTTGGAATCGAACTGTGTTTTCCATTATTTTTGATAAATTACCTATTGAGCTAAAGCGCTTTTGTTCACGTGACAAAGACGTTTTCCACCCTTTCTTGCGTGTGATTATTTTTCTTTCGCGCCGGAGTTTGGTTCAAAACACTCACTTTGATACTATTTTCTGACAGATCTGTTGCGTTTGCAAAACAAGCGGGTAAGTGGGATCACAGATTGCACAGAGGGTTCCGTTTAATATTTCTTTTAAAACACTTTAATCCTTTTGCGAAATCTGCTTTAAAGCTTAAAATACACACAAATTGGAGCCCAGAGGGTTAAATATAAGACTTTCTCAAAATTGTATGATTTGTCGTTTGATGTGAGGTTTTCAGCTATAAGTAACCAAAATTTCAAGTCTTCAACTTAATTAGGGGCTCAGTTAGAAAAAAAAGCTTAAAATACACAAGTTGGAGCCCGAAGGGTTAAATAGAAGACTTTCTCAAAATTGACTAATTTGTCGTTTGATGTGAGGTATTCAGCTATAAGTATGCAAAATTTCAAGTCTTCAACGTAATTAGGGGCTCAGTTAAAAGCTTAAAATACACACAAGTTGGAGCCCAAAGGGTTAAATATAAGACTTTTTCAAAATTGACTAATTTGTCGTTTGATGTGAGGTGTTCAGCTATAAGTAACCAAAATTTCAAGTCTTCAACGTAATTAGGGGCTCAGTTAGAAAAATAAAGCTTAAAATACACAAGTTGGAGCTCGAAGGGTTAAATAGAAGACTTTTTCAAAATTGACTAATTTGTCGTTTGATGTGAGGTGTTCAGCTATGAGTATGCAAAGTTTCAAGCCTTCAACGTAATTAGGGGCTCAGTTAGAAAAATAAAGCTTAAAATACACACAAGTTGGGGCCCGAAGGGTTAAATAGAAGACTTTTTCAAAATTGACTAATTTGTCGTTTGATGTGAGGTGTTCAGCTATAAGTATGCAAAATTTCAAGTCTTCAACGTAATTAGGGGCTCAGTTAGAAAAAAAAAGCTTAAAATACACAAGTTGGAGCCCGAAGGGTTAAATAGAAGACTTTTTCAAAATTGACTAATTTGTCGTTTGATGTGAGGTGTTCAGCTATAAGTATGCAAAGTTTCAAGTCTTCAACGTAATTAGGGGCTCAGTTAGAAAAATAAAGCTTAAAATACACAAGTTGGAGCTCGAAGGGTTAAATATAAGACTTTTTCAAAATTGACTAATTTGTCGTTTAATGTGAGGTGTTCAGCTATAAGTATGCAAAGTTTCAAGTCTTCAACGTAATTAGGGGCTCAGTTAGAAAAAAAACTTAAAATACACAAGTTGGAACCGAGAAGGTTAAATATAAGATTTTTGTCAAAGTACATTATAATATTTATATTTATATGAATATATAATATATAACGATTTGTCGTTTGATGTGTGGTGTTCAGCTATAAGTATGCAAAAATTTCAAGTCTTCAACGTAATTAGGTCATCAGAAAAAAAAAAAGCTTAAAATAGTTGTTATATGCAATTTTTAATACATGAACGTCATATTTTGCCTTTCTCAGCTGCTCTGCTCAACAAGCGCAAAACGTTGGGAAGCTTGACTATGGAAGCGATCGATCTGCGTTTTTCCATTTTGTTTTTCAATAAAATAAATTACCTATTGAATTATAAGCGATTTTGATCACGTGACAAAGACGTTTTTCACCCTTCCTTGTATGGTATTCTTCTTTCGTGTGGGTTCAAAACTCCCACTTTGACACTATCTATTGCGTTTGCAAAAAGCGGAAAACACAGTTCAATTACATAGTTTCTGAACAACAACACCTGCTAGTTTCATGCATCTCCGAACAAAACTAAATTAAAACTTATGCCATAAAGTTGCCCTTTTGGATTTGAGAACAGCTTTAAATAAATGTTTTCGTTTTACCTTTTTATTTTGTTAGGATATATTTAACTAAAATGATTTTTTAATTTAGTATTAATAGTTGTATATGCAATTCTTAATACATGAACGTCATATTTTGCCTTTTTATGTAGTGAATTTTTTTTTCCTTTTTATTGGAAAAGCAATATACCCAAAGTTGGAAAAAATCTGAAGTTCGGATTTAGTAAAGTGTTGAGGATTCCGGAAAAGTGAGATCCGGCAATCAAATCATATCGATTTTTTTTCAAAACATGTATATTTATACAATTCTTAATTATTTAAAAATATATAAACTTTGCGAACGATTTTCACTAAATTTAAACATTGTGGGTGGTGATCATACAAAAATAAATAATAACAATGTTTACCGGTTTCACTATTTTACAGAATCTTTTTCCTTCAATAATATATTTTACATTCATCACAGAATAGCTTTTACAGAAAACTTTCTGGTTAGAAATTACAAAGTATTTTGTTAAAAAAAAAGTTGAAAAGTGTTTATGCATTCGGTTTGTCTGGCCGTCTGCTCACGCTCTAACTCCCTTAAATATGTTTGGATTTTTCTGAAACTGATAGGGGTTATTTGGGATCACCAAAGCATGTTTGGTATTGTACATGCAGTAGGTAGGATTCACCGTTCATTTACAGGGGGCGCTCAAAAGTATTCCGTTACATTAGGGTATATGGGGGTGCCGTAAATATACTCGGATTTTTCTGAAACTGATAGGGGTTATTTAGGGTCACCAAAGCAT
The DNA here is from genome assembly GCA_963932465.1 of Maratus speciosus. Classification (NCBI taxonomy): domain Eukaryota; kingdom Metazoa; phylum Arthropoda; class Arachnida; order Araneae; family Salticidae; genus Maratus; species Maratus speciosus. The sequence goes on along the minus strand of CAWVRF010000134.1, from coordinate 180,667 downwards.
GTTTGGTATTGTACATGCAGTAGGTAGGATTCACCGTTCCTTTACAGGAGGCGCTCAAAAGTATTCCGTTACATTAGGGTATATGGGGGTGCCGTCTCGGATTTTTCTGAAACTGATAGGGGTTATTTAGGGTCACCAAAACATGTTTGGTATTGTACATGCAGTAGGTAGGATTCACCGTTCCTTTACAGGAGGCGCTCAAAAGTATTCCGTTACATTAGGGTATATGGGGGTGCCGTCTCGGATTTTTCTGAAACTGATAGGGGTTATTTAGGGTCACCAAAACATGTTTGGTATTGTACATGCAGTAGGTAGGATTCACCGTTCATTTACAGGAGGCGCTCAAAAGTATTCCGTTACATTAGGGTATATGGGGGTGCCGTCTCGGATTTTTCTGAAACTGATAGGGGTTATTTGGGATCACCAAAGCATGTTTGGTATTGTACATGCAGTAGGTAGGATTCACCGTTCATTTACAGGGGGCGCTCAAAAGTATTTCATTAAATCACTGTATATAATAAATTAATAAAATTGATAAAATATAATAATTAATAAAATTAATAATATAAATCACTGTATTTCACTACAATCACATTAGAACAGGACATTCATAGCATTTTTTATTCATTTACAGGGACACGTATAAGAAATCGGTTACAGTACAGTACCGTCTTTAAGTAATAAATGTTGGAGCGCACGGTTTAAAATTCGGTGTGCGTTTTTAAATTTAATTAATGTTTTGCATCTTACCCGTTATATATAAATTCCGTACCTCAAATACAGGGCTGTATAAAAGTATCCATGTACCGTTCTCCTTATGAGAGGAAATTGCTGAGGGTACATTTTTAACTAAAGTATATGTAGCTCTTAAGTGAACTAAATTTTGGCTTGCATGTAGCTAATAGATTCAAATTTATAAATCCTATACAGGGCTGCAATTCGCATAATTTTCCGATTGAGGATGGGAACAGCTGAAATTGGGCTCTGAAATGTATTATGCGTTTCCATAGGGTTGAATTAGATGTAATATTTTAATTTTTTAAACGGTGTAGTTTTGTTACATTATTCTAAATCTGTTGGAAAGTGTTTCATAATCTATGCTTCACGCATGATTTTTTTATTACTTGTTTATATATAATTTACTTCAGTTGACATATAAAAATAGTTAAATGTTATTCAAAACAATTTTAAAAACTATCGTCCACTTAATCAAAAATAGTTTAGAAAATGTTTAAAAAAAAATAAGAATTACCTTTCATTGCAACATTCGTAGCACATCTGTTGTCGGGAATAGAACAGCACACACTTCCACAGGCACGGTTTTTCTTTGCGCGGGGCAGGTGCCCCACTTTCCCTTGCATGAGATCGAGAGAACAGCACACACTTCCACAGGCACGGTTTTTCTTTGCGCGGGGCAGGCGCCCCACTTTCCCTTGCATGAGATCGAGAGAACAGCACACACTTCCACAGGCACGGTTTTTCTTTGCGCGGGGCAGGCGCCCCACTTTCCCTTGCATGAGATCGAGAGAACAGCACACACTTCCACAGGCACGGTTTTTCTTTGCGCGGGGCAGGTGCCCCCACTTTCACTGCAGTAGTTATTTAGACTGTCGATGGAGAGACTAACTTGAACCATTCACAAGTACGAGTGACACGGAAGACGGAAAAAGTTCCATTTATATAGCTTGCGTCCGTGAATTGTCTGCATAGCTTAAAAAAAAAAAAAAAAAAAAAAAAAAAAAAAAAAAAAATAATTTTTTTTTTTTTTTTTTTTTTTTTTTTTTTTTTTCTTTAGCTATGCAGACAATTCACTGACAATTCACTAACAATTCACTGAAGAAAAAAAAAAAAAAAAAAAAAAAAAAAAAAAAAAAAAAATTATTAAAAAATTATTAAAAAATAATTTTTTAATAATTTTTTAATAATTTTTTTTTTTTTTTTTTTTTTTTTTTTTTTTTTAAGGGTCCACTGGTCATGGATCATTTCTTTTCATTTCAGTATCAAACCATCAACAACTTAAAAAATTTTAACTCCCATATGTGCTTTGCATATGTTAATAATATGTAATTAATAGTCTTAAGGAATATAGTAAATATTGAAATATTATTTCAAGACTTTGAATGAAATATATGAATCTTTTTCTATCTAAAATTTAAAATATGTAATATTGAACTACGTAATATACAATGGCAAATTCAAGGGAGGCTCGGAGTTCATAAATCCCCTCTGAACATCAACAAAAATATTCTAAACGTCATTTTAAAAATGAAATATACAGTAACCCTCAGTTATCAGCTGTTATTATTATAAAAATAAATCCACAAAGTGATAACACAACATGGCGGTGGGGCTGAAAACATCATTTTTAAAATGAAGCACGACATGACTTTAAATTATTGTAAAGTCGAAATCTTTGATTGTTTCAGGTAGAGGAATGTTTAAAGTGGGGGAGGGGGAGTCTGGACCCCCCGCCCCCTTTCGTTAGGGTACTTTAAAAAAATTTTCAAAGTGAGAGCAAAATCACAACATGCTTCGGGCCGAGAGCAACTACACTGTAATACGGATGCCCATAACTATAAGATTAATCCAGATATAAGATTGGCCACAAAAGTTCAGAAACACTTTTTTTTTAGAATTCACAATCCATGCATTTATGCACAAGAAAATTATTATAAGATAAATAGGGGACGAGTGTGCCCCCCCCCCCCCCGCCGGCATTTCCATTATTTCATTTTTTTCTCTCTCTCTCTAATGGACTGGTGGCTTCTATTATTATAAAACAGCCATTATAAATGAGGTGTTAGGTGAAGATGAAAGAGCAGCCGTAAAAAGTTAGAACTTTGATTTTCTAGTCGGCCCCACCTGTGGCCGAGAGGTTCTGCTCTCGAATCTGGTAGACGGGAGGTGCTGGGTTCGAACCCAATCGCGCCCGTCGGCCTAATCGTTCGGAGTTTTCTTCGAGCCATGGATTTCCATGCGTCAATACGGATTAGGTTCCCCTAGAAAGCCCCCTCCCCTCCTTCACGAAGAGCACGACCGTGCCTATAACCCTAGAGTAGATAATCGGCCGTCAAAAATCGACCCGATTTTCTAGTCCAAAAAAGGGGGGGAAGGGCTATTTTTCTTTTGCGGCTGCTCTTTCATCTTCACCGAACACTTGATTTATAATGGCTGTTTCATAATCACAACATGCTTCGGGCCGAGAGCAACTACACTGTAATACGGATGCCCATAACTTAAGATATAAGATTAATCCAGATATAAGACTGGCCACAAAAGTTCAGAAACACTTTTTTTTTAGAATTCACAATCCATGCATTTATGCACAAGAAAATTATTATAAGATAAATAGGGGACGAGTGTGCCCCCCCCCCGCCGGCATTTCCATTATTTCATTTTTTTCTCTCTCTCTCTAATGGACTGGTGGCTTCTATTATTATAAAACAGCCATTATAAATGAGGTGTTAGGTGAAGATGAAAGAGCAGCCGTAAAAAGTTAGAACTTTGATTTTCTAGTCGGCCCCACCTGTGGCCGAGAGGTTCTGCTCTCGAATCTGGTAGACGGGAGGTGCTGGGTTCGAACCCAATCGCGCCCGTCGGCCTAATCGTTCGGAGTTTTCTTCGAGCCATGGATTTCCATGCGTCAATACGGATTAGGTTCCCCTAGAAAGCCCCCTCCCCTCCTTCACGAAGAGCACGACCGTGCCTATAACCCTAGAGTAGATAATCGGCCGTCAAAAATCGACCCGATTTTCTAGTCCAAAAAAGGGGGGGGAAGGGCTATTTTTCTTTTGCGGCTGCTCTTTCATCTTCACCGAACACTTGATTTATAATGGCTGTTTCATAATCACAACATGCTTCGGGCCGAGAGCAACTACACTGTAATACGGATGCCCATAACTTAAGATATAAGATTAATCCAGATATAAGACTGGCCACAAAAGTTCAGAAACACTTTTTTTTTAGAATTCACAATCCATGCATTTATGCACAAGAAAATTATTATAAGATAAATAGGGGACGAGTGTGCCCCCCCCCCCCCGCCGGCATTTCCATTATTTCATTTTTTTCTCTCTCTCTCTAATGGACTGGTGGCTTCTATTATTATAAAACAGCCATTATAAATGAGGTGTTAGGTGAAGATGAAAGAGCAGCCGTAAAAAGTTAGAACTTTGATTTTCTAGTCGGCCCCACCTGTGGCCGAGAGGTTCTGCTCTCGAATCTGGTAGACGGGAGGTGCTGGGTTCGAACCCAATCGCGCCCGTCGGCCTAATCGTTCGGAGTTTTCTTCGAGCCATGGATTTCCATGCGTCAATACGGATTAGGTTCCCCTAGAAAGCCCCCTCCCCTCCTTCACGAAGAGCACGACCGTGCCTATAACCCTAGAGTAGATAATCGGCCGTCAAAAATCGACCCGATTTTCTAGTCCAAAAAAGGGGGGGAAGGGCTATTTTTCTTTTGCGGCTGCTCTTTCATCTTCACCGAACACTTGATTTATAATGGCTGTTTCATAATCACAACATGCTTCGGGCCGAGAGCAACTACACTGTAATACGGATGCCCATAACTTAAGATATAAGATTAATCCAGATATAAGACTGGCCACAAAAGTTCAGAAACACTTTTTTTTTAGAATTCACAATCCATGCATTTATGCACAAGAAAATTATTATAAGATAAATAGGGGACGAGTGTGCCCCCCCCCGCCGGCATTTCCATTATTTCATTTTTTTCTCTCTCTCTCTAATGGACTGGTGGCTTCTATTATTATAAAACAGCCATTATAAATGAGGTGTTAGGTGAAGATGAAAGAGCAGCCGTAAAAACTTAGAACTTTGATTTTCTAGTCGGCCCCACCTGTGGCCGAGAGGTTCTGCTCTCGAATCTGGTAGACGGGAGGTGCTGGGTTCGAACCCAATCGCGCCCGTCGGCCTAATCGTTCGGAGTTTTCTTCGAGCCATGGATTTCCATGCGTCAATACGGATTAGGTTCCCCTAGAAAGCCCCCTCCCCTCCTTCACGAAGAGCACGACCGTGCCTATAACCCTAGAGTAGATAATCGGCCGTCAAAAATCGACCCGATTTTCTAGTCCAAAAAAGGGGGGGGAAGGGCTATTTTTCTTTTGCGGCTGCTCTTTCATCTTCACCGAACACTTGATTTATAATGGCTGTTTCATAATCACAACATGCTTCGGGCCGAGAGCAACTACACTGTAATACGGATGCCCATAACTTAAGATATAAGATTAATCCAGATATAAGACTGGCCACAAAAGTTCAGAAACACTTTTTTTTTAGAATTCACAATCCATGCATTTATGCACAAGAAAATTATTATAAGATAAATAGGGGACGAGTGTGCCCCCCCCCCCCGCCGGCATTTCCATTATTTCATTTTTTTCTCTCTCTCTCTAATGGACTGGTGGCTTCTATTATTATAAAACAGCCATTATAAATGAGGTGTTAGGTGAAGATGAAAGAGCAGCCGTAAAAAGTTAGAACTTTGATTTTCTAGTCGGCCCCACCTGTGGCCGAGAGGTTCTGCTCTCGAATCTGGTAGACGGGAGGTGCTGGGTTCGAACCCAATCGCGCCCGTCGGCCTAATCGTTCGGAGTTTTCTTCGAGCCATGGATTTCCATGCGTCAATACGGATTAGGTTCCCCTAGAAAGCCCCTCCCCTCCTTCACGAAGAGCACGACCGTGCCTATAACCCTAGAGTAGATAATCGGCCGTCAAAAATCGACCCGATTTTCTAGTCCAAAAAAAGGGGGGAAGGGCTATTTTTCTTTTGCGGCTGCTCTTTCATCTTCACCGAACACTTGATTTATAATGGCTGTTTCATAATAATAGAAACCACCAGTCCATCAGAAAAAAAATAACTCGGTTAAAGCGGGACTCTACTGCAGTACAAAACATATTTCAATTTTAAGACTTAAAGCACACGTTTTATTTTATCTAAAATGATGTCATTCCCATCCGCTTAAGAATTCCATATTTACGATTATCGTATACAATATGGCTTCAAAAACTACAAAGAAATTAATATTTCAAAAATAAATGGAGATACAGTTTTCAAGCAAAATGTATTTAAAAGAACTTTTTTTTTTTCCAATACGACGGTATAAAAGTTGACTTAAATTACTGACTTAAAAATTGACTGAGTATAAAACTTATATTTAACCCTGAAATACAAGTGCATTAGGAAACTGAAAAACCTACATTTTTTTCAGTGGCTCTGATAAATTTCATCTCATACTGTGTGAAATACTCTTGTATATAATATTTATATATATAAATTTAACTATGTTGAAGGAAAAAAAAAAAAAAAAAAAAAAAAAAAAAAATTTGTGCATTCCATTCTTTAAATTGTACTTCAGAGAGAGAAACCTGTGTCCTTCAAAACTGTGAAAAGGGAATGTGGTTTTTCACGCTTCGATGAAAATTTGTGCAATGATCTGAATCCGTGAAAGGGCTTGCATTTCTTACTATTTCCGCAATAGCTCTATCTCAAGGACTAATCCTTGGATTTTGAAACAAACCCGAGATTCCAGTATACTTTGATATGAATTAGTGTTATTTGTATTTTGGTGTAAATCGTGTCAGTCAGTTTTTCACAAGGTCAAAACTGACTGACGAGTTGTTACAATAAGTAAAAAGAGAATTAAATAAAGTGTTCCGCTTTTTCTTAATATACAATGAAAATTATTTTTCCAGAATACTTTCTAAATATTTATTGAAAAATGTAATCAATACCTATCGTGGGGATAGCATATTATATAGTGAATTAGTATAACTTAGTATGAATATTTTAATACATTTTATAATAATAATAATAATAATAATAATAATAATTTAACAAAGTACACCGACCATTTGGAAAATTATTTTTTCAAAGACTAAAATTTAAGACATAAAAAATCGCACGGAGTTGATCCTGCATTACGTACGCCGTGGATTAAACGATAACATTCTTGAATCCATCATGATCAAATTTTAAAAGAAATTTCAGTTTTACAATTTTTGGTACTGTAAATTTTTAAACTTCTACGGAGCTGGTCATACATTAAGTACTCCATGAATTAAAGATTAATAGTGTTATTACACGTAAAAATTGCAAGTGGGAAAAATCGCCTGCGACTTGTCAGATTTCCTATGAAACTAGTAGTATTAGTAGAGTCCCGCTTTAACCGAGTTATTTTTTTTCTGATGGACTGGTGGTTTCTATTATTATGAAACAGCCATTATAAATCAAGTGTTCGGTGAAGATGAAAGAGCAGCCGCAAAAGAAAAATAGCCCTTCCCCCCTTTTTTTGGACTAGAAAATCGGGTCGATTTTTGACGGCCGATTATCTACTCTAGGGTTATAGGCACGGTCGTGCTCTTCGTGAAGGAGGGGAGGGGGCTTTCTAGGGGAACCTAATCCGTATTGACGCATGGAAATCCATGGCTCGAAGAAAACTCCGAACGATTAGGCCGACGGGCGCGATTGGGTTCGAACCCAGCACCTCCCGTCTACCAGATTCGAGAGCAGAACCTCTCGGCCACAGGTGGGGCCGACTAGAAAATCAAAGTTCTAACTTTTTACGGCTGCTCTTTCATCTTCACCTAACACCTCATTTATAATGGCTGTTTTATAATAATAGAAGCCACCAGTCCATTAGAGAGAGAGAGAAAAAAATGAAATAATGGAAATGCCGGCGGGGGGGGGGGGCACACTCGTCCCCTATTTATCTTATAATAATTTTCTTGTGCATAAATGCATGGATTGTGAATTCTAAAAAAAAAGTGTTTCTGAACTTTTGTGGCCAGTCTTATATCTGGATTAATCTTATATCTTAAGTTATGGGCATCCGTATTACAGTGTAGTTGCTCTCGGCCCGAAGCATGTTGTGATTATGAAACAGCCATTATAAATCAAGTGTTCGGTGAAGATGAAAGAGCAGCCGCAAAAGAAAAATAGCCCTTCCCCCCCCTTTTTTGGACTAGAAAATCGGGTCGATTTTTGACGGCCGATTATCTACTCTAGGGTTATAGGCACGGTCGTGCTCTTCGTGAAGGAGGGGAGGGGGCTTTCTAGGGGAACCTAATCCGTATTGACGCATGGAAATCCATGGCTCGAAGAAAACTCCGAACGATTAGGCCGACGGGCGCGATTGGGTTCGAACCCAGCACCTCCCGTCTACCAGATTCGAGAGCAGAACCTCTCGGCCACAGGTGGGGCCGACTAGAAAATCAAAGTTCTAACTTTTTACAGCTGCTCTTTCATCTTCACCTAACACCTCATTTATAATGGCTGTTTTATAATAATAGAAGCCACCAGTCCATTAGAGAGAGAGAGAAAAAAATGAAATAATGGAAATGCCGGCGGGGGGGGGGGGGGCACACTCGTCCCCTATTTATCTTATAATAATTTTCTTGTGCATAAATGCATGGATTGTGAATTCTAAAAAAAAAGTGTTTCTGAACTTTTGTGGCCAGTCTTATATCTGGATTAATCTTATATCTTAAGTTATGGGCATCCGTATTACAGTGTAGTTGCTCTCGGCCCGAAGCATGTTGTGATTATGAAACAGCCATTATAAATCAAGTGTTCGGTGAAGATGAAAGAGCAGCCGCAAAAGAAAAATAGCCCTTCCCCCCCCTTTTTTGGACTAGAAAATCGGGTCGATTTTTGACGGCCGATTATCTACTCTAGGGTTATAGGCACGGTCGTGCTCTTCGTGAAGGAGGGGAGGGGGCTTTCTAGGGGAACCTAATCCGTATTGACGCATGGAAATCCATGGCTCGAAGAAAACTCCGAACGATTAGGCCGACGGGCGCGATTGGGTTCGAACCCAGCACCTCCCGTCTACCAGATTCGAGAGCAGAACCTCTCGGCCACAGGTGGGGCCGACTAGAAAATCAAAGTTCTAACTTTTTACGGCTGCTCTTTCATCTTCACCTAACACCTCATTTATAATGGCTGTTTTATAATAATAGAAGCCACCAGTCCATTAGAGAGAGAGAGAAAAAAATGAAATAATGGAAATGCCGGCGGGGGGGGGGGCACACTCGTCCCCTATTTATCTTATAATAATTTTCTTGTGCATAAATGCATGGATTGTGAATTCTAAAAAAAAAGTGTTTCTGAACTTTTGTGGCCAGTCTTATATCTGGATTAATCTTATATCTTAAGTTATGGGCATCCGTATTACAGTGTAGTTGCTCTCGGCCCGAAGCATGTTGTGATTATGAAACAGCCATTATAAATCAAGTGTTCGGTGAAGATGAAAGAGCAGCCGCAAAAGAAAAATAGCCCTTCCCCCCCTTTTTTGGACTAGAAAATCGGGTCGATTTTTGACGGCCGATTATCTACTCTAGGGTTATAGGCACGGTCGTGCTCTTCGTGAAGGAGGGGAGGGGGCTTTCTAGGGGAACCTAATCCGTATTGACGCATGGAAATCCATGGCTCGAAGAAAACTCCGAACGATTAGGCCGACGGGCGCGATTGGGTTCGAACCCAGCACCTCCCGTCTACCAGATTCGAGAGCAGAACCTCTCGGCCACAGGTGGGGCCGACTAGAAAATCAAAGTTCTAACTTTTTACGGCTGCTCTTTCATCTTCACCTAACACCTCATTTATAATGGCTGTTTTATAATAATAGAAGCCACCAGTCCATTAGAGAGAGAGAGAAAAAAATGAAATAATGGAAATGCCGGCGGGGGGGGGGGGCACACTCGTCCCCTATTTATCTTATAATAATTTTCTTGTGCATAAATGCATGGATTGTGAATTCTAAAAAAAAAGTGTTTCTGAACTTTTGTGGCCAATCTTATATCTGGATTAATCTTATAGTTATGGGCATCCGTATTACAGTGTAGTTGCTCTCGGCCCGAAGCATGTTGTGATTTTGCTCTCACTTTGAAAATTTTTTTAAAGTACCCTAACGAAAGGGGGCGGGGGGTCCAGACTCCCCCTCCCCCACTTTAAACATTCCTCTACCTGAAACAATCAAAGATTTCGACTTTACAATAATTTAAAGTCATGTCGTGCTTCATTTTAAAAATGATGTTTTCAGCCCCACCGCCATGTTGTGTTATCACTTTGTGGATTTATTTTTATAATAATAACAGCTGATAACTGAGGGTTACTGTATATTTCATTTTTAAAATGACGTTTAGAATATTTTTGTTGATGTTCAGAGGGGATTTATGAACTCCGAGCCTCCCTTGAATTTGCCATTGTATATTACGTAGTTCAATATTACATATTTTAAATTTTAGATAGAAAAAGATTCATATATTTCATTCAAAGTCTTGAAATAATATTTCAATATTTACTATATTCCTTAAGACTATTAATTACATATTATTAACATATGCAAAGCACATATGGGAGTTAAAATTTTTTAAGTTGTTGATGGTTTGATACTGAAATGAAAAGAAATGATCCATGACCAGTGGACCCTTAAAAAAAAAAAAAAAAAAAAAAAAAAAAAAAAAATTATTAAAAAATTATTAAAAAATTATTTTTTAATAATTTTTTAATAATTTTTTTTTTTTTTTTTTTTTTTTCTTCAGTGAATTGTTAGTGAATTGTCAGTGAATTGTCTGCATAGCTAAAGAAAAAAAAAAAAAAAAAAAAAAAAAAAAAAAAAAAAAAAATTTTTTTTTTTTTTTTTTTTTTTTTTTTTTTTTTTTTTTTTTTAAGCTATGCAGACAATTCACGGACGCAAGCTATATAAATGGAACTTTTTCCGTCTTCCGTGTCACTCGTACTTGTGAATGGTTCAAGTTAGTCTCTCCATCGACAGTCTAAATAACTACTGCAGTGAAAGTGGGGGCACCTGCCCCGCGCAAAGAAAAACCGTGCCTGTGGAAGTGTGTGCTGTTCTCTCGATCTCATGCAAGGGAAAGTGGGGCGCCTGCCCCGCGCAAAGAAAAACCGTGCCTGTGGAAGTGTGTGCTGTTCTCTCGATCTCATGCAAGGGAAAGTGGGGCGCCTGCCCCGCGCAAAGAAAAACCGTGCCTGTGGAAGTGTGTGCTGTTCTCTCGATCTCATGCAAGGGAAAGTGGGGCACCTGCCCCGCGCAAAGAAAAACCGTGCCTGTGGAAGTGTGTGCTGTTCTATTCCCGACAACAGATGTGCTACGAATGTTGCAATGAAAGGTAATTCTTATTTTTTTTTAAACATTTTCTAAACTATTTTTGATTAAGTGGACGATAGTTTTTAAAATTGTTTTGAATAACATTTAACTATTTTTATATGTCAACTGAAGTAAATTATATATAAACAAGTAATAAAAAAATCATGCGTGAAGCATAGATTATGAAACACTTTCCAACAGATTTAGAATAATGTAACAAAACTACACCGTTTAAAAAATTAAAATATTACATCTAATTCAACCCTATGGAAACGCATAATACATTTCAGAGCCCAATTTCAGCTGTTCCCATCCTCAATCGGAAAATTATGCGAATTGCAGCCCTGTATAGGATTTATAAATTTGAATCTATTAGCTACATGCAAGCCAAAATTTAGTTCACTTAAGAGCTACATATACTTTAGTTAAAAATGTACCCTCAGCAATTTCCTCTCATAAGGAGAACGGTACATGGATACTTTTATACAGCCCTGTATTTGAGGTACGGAATTTATATATAACGGGTAAGATGCAAAACATTAATTAAATTTAAAAACGCACACCGAATTTTAAACCGTGCGCTCCAACATTTATTACTTAAAGACGGTACTGTACTGTAACCGATTTCTTATACGTGTCCCTGTAAATGAATAAAAAATGCTATGAATGTCCTGTTCTAATGTGATTGTAGTGAAATACAGTGATTTATATTATTAATTTTATTAATTATTATATTTTATCAATTTTATTAATTTATTATATACAGTGATTTAATGAAATACTTTTGAGCGCCCCCTGTAAATGAACGGTGAATCCTACCTACTGCATGTACAATACCAAACATGCTTTGGTGATCCCAAATAACCCCTATCAGTTTCAGAAAAATCCGAGACGGCACCCCCATATACCCTAATGTAACGGAATACTTTTGAGCGCCTCCTGTAAATGAACGGTGAATCCTACCTACTGCATGTACAATACCAAACATGTTTTGGTGACCCTAAATAACCCCTATCAGTTTCAGAAAAATCCGAGACGGCACCCCCATATACCCTAATGTAACGGAATACTTTTGAGCGCCTCCTGTAAAGGAACGGTGAATCCTACCTACTGCATGTACAATACCAAACATGTTTTGGTGACCCTAAATAACCCCTATCAGTTTCAGAAAAATCCGAGACGGCACCCCCATATACCCTAATGTAACGGAATACTTTTGAGCGCCTCCTGTAAAGGAACGGTGAATCCTACCTACTGCATGTACAATACCAAACATGCTTTGGTGACCCTAAATAACCCCTATCAGTTTCAGAAAAATCCGAGTATATTTACGGCACCCCCATATACCCTAATGTAACGGAATACTTTTGAGCGCCCCCTGTAAATGAACGGTGAATCCTACCTACTGCATGTACAATACCAAACATGCTTTGGTGATCCCAAATAACCCCTATCAGTTTCAGAAAAATCCAAACATATTTAAGGGAGTTAGAGCGTGAGCAGACGGCCAGACAAACCGAATGCATAAACACTTTTCAACTTTTTTTTTAACAAAATACTTTGTAATTTCTAACCAGAAAGTTTTCTGTAAAAGCTATTCTGTGATGAATGTAAAATATATTATTGAAGGAAAAAGATTCTGTAAAATAGTGAAACCGGTAAACATTGTTATTATTTATTTTTGTATGATCACCACCCACAATGTTTAAATTTAGTGAAAATCGTTCGCAAAGTTTATATATTTTTAAATAATTAAGAATTGTATAAATATACATGTTTTGAAAAAAAATCGATATGATTTGATTGCCGGATCTCACTTTTCCGGAATCCTCAACACTTTACTAAATCCGAACTTCAGATTTTTTCCAACTTTGGGTATATTGCTTTTCCAATAAAAAGGAAAAAAAAATTCACTACATAAAAAGGCAAAATATGACGTTCATGTATTAAGAATTGCATATACAACTATTAATACTAAATTAAAAAATCATTTTAGTTAAATATATCCTAACAAAATAAAAAGGTAAAACGAAAACATTTATTTAAAGCTGTTCTCAAATCCAAAAGGGCAACTTTATGGCATAAGTTTTAATTTAGTTTTGTTCGGAGATGCATGAAACTAGCAGGTGTTGTTGTTCAGAAACTATGTAATTGAACTGTGTTTTCCGCTTTTTGCAAACGCAATAGATAGTGTCAAAGTGGGAGTTTTGAACCCACACGAAAGAAGAATACCATACAAGGAAGGGTGAAAAACGTCTTTGTCACGTGATCAAAATCGCTTATAATTCAATAGGTAATTTATTTTATTGAAAAACAAAATGGAAAAACGCAGATCGATCGCTTCCATAGTCAAGCTTCCCAACGTTTTGCGCTTGTTGAGCAGAGCAGCTGAGAAAGGCAAAATATGACGTTCATGTATTAAAAATTGCATATAACAACTATTTTAAGCTTTTTTTTTTTCTGATGACCTAATTACGTTGAAGACTTGAAATTTTTGCATACTTATAGCTGAACACCACACATCAAACGACAAATCGTTATATATTATATATTCATATAAATATAAATATTATAATGTACTTTGACAAAAATCTTATATTTAACCTTCTCGGTTCCAACTTGTGTATTTTAAGTTTTTTTTCTAACTGAGCCCCTAATTACGTTGAAGACTTGAAACTTTGCATACTTATAGCTGAACACCTCACATTAAACGACAAATTAGTCAATTTTGAAAAAGTCTTATATTTAACCCTTCGAGCTCCAACTTGTGTATTTTAAGCTTTATTTTTCTAACTGAGCCCCTAATTACGTTGAAGACTTGAAACTTTGCATACTTATAGCTGAACACCTCACATCAAACGACAAATTAGTCAATTTTGAAAAAGTCTTCTATTTAACCCTTCGGGCTCCAACTTGTGTATTTTAAGCTTTTTTTTTCTAACTGAGCCCCTAATTACGTTGAAGACTTGAAATTTTGCATACTTATAGCTGAACACCTCACATCAAACGACAAATTAGTCAATTTTGAAAAAGTCTTCTATTTAACCCTTCGGGCCCCAACTTGTGTGTATTTTAAGCTTTATTTTTCTAACTGAGCCCCTAATTACGTTGAAGGCTTGAAACTTTGCATACTCATAGCTGAACACCTCACATCAAACGACAAATTAGTCAATTTTGAAAAAGTCTTCTATTTAACCCTTCGAGCTCCAACTTGTGTATTTTAAGCTTTATTTTTCTAACTGAGCCCCTAATTACGTTGAAGACTTGAAATTTTGGTTACTTATAGCTGAACACCTCACATCAAACGACAAATTAGTCAATTTTGAAAAAGTCTTATATTTAACCCTTTGGGCTCCAACTTGTGTGTATTTTAAGCTTTTAACTGAGCCCCTAATTACGTTGAAGACTTGAAATTTTGCATACTTATAGCTGAATACCTCACATCAAACGACAAATTAGTCAATTTTGAGAAAGTCTTCTATTTAACCCTTCGGGCTCCAACTTGTGTATTTTAAGCTTTTTTTTCTAACTGAGCCCCTAATTAAGTTGAAGACTTGAAATTTTGGTTACTTATAGCTGAAAACCTCACATCAAACGACAAATCATACAATTTTGAGAAAGTCTTATATTTAACCCTCTGGGCTCCAATTTGTGTGTATTTTAAGCTTTAAAGCAGATTTCGCAAAAGGATTAAAGTGTTTTAAAAGAAATATTAAACGGAACCCTCTGTGCAATCTGTGATCCCACTTACCCGCTTGTTTTGCAAACGCAACAGATCTGTCAGAAAATAGTATCAAAGTGAGTGTTTTGAACCAAACTCCGGCGCGAAAGAAAAATAATCACACGCAAGAAAGGGTGGAAAACGTCTTTGTCACGTGAACAAAAGCGCTTTAGCTCAATAGGTAATTTATCAAAAATAATGGAAAACACAGTTCGATTCCAAATCGCTTCCACTTTCCAATTTTATGACTTTCCGTTAAAAAACTGAATATCACGCGATCAAAAGCGCTTATAAGCTCAATAGGTGCTTTATCAAAAAAAAGAAATAATGGAAAACACAGTTCGATTCCACCTTCCAATTTTATGACTTTCCGTTAAAAAACTGAATGTCACGTGATCAAAAGCGCTTATAAGCTCAATAGGTGCTTTATCAAAAAAAAGAAATAATGGAAAACACAGTTCGATTCCACCTTCCAATTTTATGACTTTCCGTTAAAAAACTGAATGTCACGTGATCAAAAGCGCTCATAAGCTCAATAGGTAATTTATCAAAAAAAAAAAAAAAAAAAAAAAAAAAAAAAAAAATAATGGAACACACAGTTCCATTCCACCTTCCAATTTTATGACTTTCCGTTAAAAAACTGAATGTCACGTGATCAAAAGCGCTTATAAGCTCAATAGGTAATTTATCAAAAAAAAAGAAATAATGGAACACACAGTTCGATTCCAGCTTCCAATTTTATGACTTTCCGTTAAAAAACTGAATGTCACGTGATCAAAAGCGCTTATAAGCTCAATAGGTAATTTATCAAAAAAAAGAAATAATGGAACACACAGTTCGATTCCACCTTCCAATTTTATGACTTTCCGTTAAAAAACTGAATGTCACGTGATCAAAAGCGCTCATAAGCTCAATAGGTAATTTATCGAAAAAAATTAATGGAACACACAGTTCGATTCCACCTTCCAATTTTATGGTTTTCCGTTAAAAAACTGAATGTCACGTGATCAAAAGCGCTTATAAGCTCAATAGGTAATTTATCAAAAATAATGGAAAACACAGTTCGATTCCAGCTTCCACTTTTATGACTTTCCGTTAAAAAAATGAATGTCACGTGATCAAAAGCGCTTATAAGCTCAATAGGTCATTTATCAAAAATAATGGAAAACACAGTTCGATTCCAAATCGCCTTCCACTTTTATGACTTTCCGTTAAAAACTGAATGTCACGTGATCAAAAGCGCTTATAAGCTCAATAGGTCATTTATCAAAAATAATGGAAAACACAGTTCGATTCCAGCTTCCACTTTTATGACTTTCCGTTAAAAAAATGAATGTCACGTGATCAAAAGCGCTTATAAGCTCAATAGGTCATTTATCAAAAATAATGGAAAACACAGTTCGATTCCAAATCGCCTTCCACTTTTATGACTTTCCGTTAAAAAATGAATGTCACGCGATCAAAAGCGCTTATAAGCTCAATAGGTGCTTTATCAAAAAAGAAATAATGAAAAACACAGTTCGATTCCAAATCGCCTTCCACTTTTATGACTTTCCGTTAAAAAATGAATGTCACGCGATCAAAAGCGCTTATAAGCTCAATAGGTGCTTTATCAAAAAAGAAATAATGAAAAACACAGTTCGATTCCAAATCGCCTTCCACTTTTATGACTTTCCGTTAAAAAAAATGAATGTGTCAAAACGTTTTTGCGCTTGTTGAGCAGACCTTTTCAGAATTGATGGATTATTGAATTTAAAAGAACTCTTTTTATTACTCTGTAAGTCATTGCGCGCGCATGATATTTTGAGAACATATGTATGGATTTCTATAAAATTTTAAATAGATGGCTCGTTTAAAATGACCTACTTTTAATTATTTGCTATGGTAAGCAGAGCTGCCAAGTCTCCGGCCTTTTAGATACAAGTATTTTAAGACAGAAAATGTTGTTTTATTTAATTAGAACAATTGGGCGATTTAAAGGAACAACATTTTCTCTAAAATAATAGTGGTGTGCCGGAGACTTGACAACTCTGGGTAAGATTTTTTGTTATGATTATTGTTATTCAATAAAAAAGAAAAAAAGTTGATTTTTTTTTTCCCACAATAAAGAAATTCTTTGAAGATCTGTTCAGTTTCTAATAGTAGTATATTAAAAGGCAAAATCTGTTTTATCAAATGTTCATGTTTATACTTAGACAGGCATTAAAAATACACTCATTCACACTTTGGATGTTTTGATTGATATTCAGTGAGAGACCCCTTCATAAAAACTATTTTTAATGGATTAAGGTTTTTGAAATGTTTTAAATTCAATTGTTTTGAAATTTAATACAGTTATAATTTAAGCAATCATTGCGAAAATTTTCTTGATTTCATTAAACAATACGCAAACGAGTAATGAATTAAATAATATATTAATTAGTAATACACATTAAAAATACTCCATACCCGCAAATGAGTAATGAATTAAATAATATATTAATGAGTAATACACATTAAAAATACTCCCAGACACTATAACTTTATAATAGTATATCAAAAACTGGTATCTCTATGTTTTAATTTCTACAGGAACTTTGTCGTGTCTTGAAGGAATTTTTTAATTTTAAGTATCTAATATAATATTTTGGCTGAAATGTATTTTCTCTCTATTCTTTAAATGTGACACTCATGGATCGGGACAAGAAATGTTGATTGTTCCAATCCAAAGCCTTTTCAGCTTATATTATCTCGAGTCTTTGAAATTTCATGCAACTTTTTTGAAAATGTTATTAAAAATTGTTTTTTGTTTTTAAAATGTCGTTTTCCATTCTCATTGCAGCGCTCCAGATTCCTTCGTATGAAAACAAAGATTTGAGAAGAGTTCCTTTGTGTGTTCCACCTCCAGTCGATGTGTGCCATTGCCGTGTGCCTTTTAGGTGTTCCACCTCCAGTGCTCCCAGACCACAAGAGTCCGAGACTCGGGAGGGCCGCTTGAATCCGGGCTAGAGTCGCTTCGAGTGCCGAGGGCTACCCCCCCCTCCCCGTGTATGGCAACATCCCCCACCTCATGCATATATAGTGAAGCTATCTATATATCGCATTTTTTTATAAATGCCCTCCCTTTATTTCCAGTTGCCGGGGTCATAAACTGCGGGGGAGCCGCTCGAATCCGGGCTGGATTCGTCCGAGTGCCGAGGGCCACTCCCCCCCTCCTCTTGGGGCGGCTCGATTCTGTTTTTCTCGTGTACCCTCTCTCGCCCCCCTCCCCGGTGACTGTTGGGCCCGTTCTCGACTGCGGACTTCCCTGAGGCTACCGAACGAGTTTTGTTCTCTCGACGGGGTCTTTAGAGGTCTCTGGCAAGGAACCCCTTATCCGGGTTACCCGGGACACTGGAGCGGAAAAGGATTCAACCCTTCTTCTAGTTCCAGACTAGGCATAGCGCCTAAACGGTACCCGATGATACGGAGACTTTGATAGATGCTCGGTGCCTTGCATGGACATTGCTTGTGTGTGTGGTGTCTGGGGCCCTGTCAGAGAGCAACGACTCCCCCCCTTCTATGGGGGGTGACAGGCGTGGAGACGCGCCTTTTCGGTGGAAGAGGCTTCCCGCTCATGCATGCTTTTGTTGCACTGCGGTCCAGGAGCGTGAATGGGCGGGAGGTGCCACGGCTGGGGAAGGGTGAGGTTTAACAAATCTGCGGCAAGTGGTCCAAAGGTGCTCACCCCCCCCTAGTGGGGCCCTGGGCCTTGTATGGAGTGGGAGAACCTCCGTGGTGTAAAGAGTCGCTTGACCCCTTTCGGCGGTTCGCAGGAGGAAAGGACGGGCCACGGTCGCTGGATAGAGAGAGAGGGGAAAAAGAAGATGGAAGGGAGCCCCGGGGGGCATTGGAGGGATCGAGAGTTTCATTAGAGACAGGGGGCCGCTCGAATCCGAGCTGGAGTCGCTCGGAGGGCCCACCCCCCTCCCCGACACCTGCATATATAGTAAAGAGATCTATATATTGCATTTTCATTTGTACCGGTTGTCCGGGGTGGGGAAGGTCTTCCGGGCTTGATTCGCTCCGAGTGCCGAGGGCCACCCGCCCTCCTCTCGCCCAAAAAAAAACCCATCTCGCTCTCCTCCCACCACGAGCGGGGTCCGAGCGGGGTCGCTTGAATCCGAGCTCGAGTCGCTTCGAGTGACGAGGGCCACCGAATTCCCCCCTCAGGGGCGGGGCTGCTCGAATCCGGGGCTAGATTCGCTCGAGTGCCGAGGACCACCGGACATACTCCCCCTCTCCGTGTGTGGCATCTGAAAAAAGGTAGGTGACGGAAAGTCTTGGATCCAAGGGGGAGGGTCCCGAGCTCGAGTCGCTTCGAGTGCCGAGGGCCACCGAATCCCCCCCCGCTCCCTGGCGCCGGGGAGGGGGGTCAGAAAAACTTGGGGCCGCTCGAATCCGGGCTGGATTCGCTCGAGACCACCCCCCCCCCTTCTGAAAGGTAGGTGGTGAAATAAAAAAAATGTTTTTTTTTCTCTGGTGTGTGTGTTTTCTTTGACTCTGTTTTTTGTTTCAGGGCGAGAGAAAAGAATACAGTGAGTTCTTTTTCAGGGCGATGGAGAGAGAAAAAAATAAAAGTTCAGGGCGATGTTTCAGAGAGAGAAAAGTATAAAATGGGTTTCAAGGAGAGAGAGAGAAAGAATAAAGAGAAAGTTTTTCTTTTTCAGGGCGATGTTTTCTTTTTCAGGGAGAGAAAAGTATAAAATGGGTTTCAGGGAGAGAGAGAAAAAGAATAAAGAGAAAGTTTTTCTTTTTCAGGGCGATGTTTTCTTTTTCAGGGAGAGAAAAGTATAAAATGGGTTTCAGGGAGAGAGAGAAAAAGAATAAAGAGAAAGTTTTTCTTTTTCAGGGCGATGTTTTCTTTTTCAGGGTGAGAAAAGTATAAAATGGGTTTCAGGGAGAGAGAGAAAGAATAAAGAGAAAGTTTTTCTTTTTCAGGGCGATGTTTTCTTTTTCAGGGTGAGAAAAGTATAAAATGGGTTTCAGGGAGAGAGAGAAAGAATAAAGAGAAAGTTTTTCTTTTTCAGGGCGATGTTTTCTTTTTCAGGGTGAGAAAAGTATAAAATGGGTTTCAGGGAGAGAGAGAAAGAATAAAGAGAAAGTTTTTCTTTTTCAGGGCGATGTTTTCTTTTTCAGGGTGAGAAAAGTATAAAGTCTTCTTTTTCAGGGATCGGGTCCTAACTGTCGAAGGTTTTACTGTGGTTTTCCTTCGACCTCGAGCGTGAATACGGGTTAGGTCCACCCCCCGCAAAAGACCCTGCCACAGAGGGCACCCCACACACAAAAGTCCCTTTTTTTTTATTTCGGCGGGGGTGGTGGCCGTCCGCCTAACCGTCGAAGGTTTTACTGTGGTTTTCCTTCGACCTCGAGCGTGAATACGAGTTGGGATGTTTCGAAAAAGACCCTACCACAGAGGGCACCTCCCCCAAAACAAAACTGTGAAACCCATTCTATGAAAGGACCCCTATAAAAACATCGGAAAACCATATGAAACCCACTCCACGATAAACACAATTTTGAAACCCTTACACGGACAACAACCCACTCCACGATAAACACGACTTTGAAACCCTCACACGGACAACAACCCTCACACTGAAAACAACCCACTCCACGATAAACACGACTTTGAAACCCTCACACGGACAACAACCCTCACACTGAAAACAACCCACTCCACGATAAACACGACTCTGAAACCCTCACACGGACAACAACCCTCACACTGAAAACAACCCACTCCACGATAAACACGACTCTGAAACCCTCACACGGACAACAACCCTCACACGGACAACAACCCTCACACGGACAACAACCAACTCACGGACAACAACCCACTCCACGATAAACACGACTTTGAAACCCTCACACGGACAACAACCCTCACACGGACAACAACCCACTCCACGATAAACACGACTCTGAAACCCTCACACGGACAACAACCCACTCCACGATAAACACGACTCTGAAACCCTCACACGGACAACAACCCTCACACGGACAACAACCCTCACACGGACAACAACCAACTCACGGACAACAACCCACTCCACGATAAACACGACTTTGAAACCCTCACACGGACAACAACCCTCACACGGACAACAACCCACTCCACGATAAACACGACTCTGAAACCCTCACACGGACAACAACCCTCACACGGACAACAACCCACTCCACGATAAACACGACTTTGAAACCCTCACACGGACAACAACCCTCACACTGAAAACAACCCACTCCACGATAAACACGACTCTGAAACCCTCACACTCAAAACATATGAAACCCACTCCACACAACCCACTCCACGATAGTCACAACTCTGAAACCCACTCCACGATAGTCACAACTCTGAAACCCACTCCATGATATTTACAACTCTGAAACCCACTCCACGATAGTCACAACTCTGAAACCCACTCCACGATATTTACAACTCTGAAACCCACTCCATGATATTTACAACTCTGAAACCCACTCCACGATATTTACAACTCTGAAACCCACTCCACGATATTTACAACTCTGAAACCCACTCCACGATATTTACAACTCTGAAACCCACTCCACGATATTTACAACTCTGAAACCCACTCCACGATATTTACAACTCTGAAACCCACTCCACGATATTTACAACTCTGAAACCCACTCCACAATATTTACAACTCTGAAACCCACTCCACGATATTTACAACTCTGAAACCCACTCCACGATATTTACAACTCTGAAACCCACTCCACGATATTTACAACTCTGAAACCCACTCCACAATATTTACAACTCTGAAACCCACTCCACGATATTTACAACTCTGAAACCCACTCCACGATATTTACAACTCTGAAACCCACTCCACAATATTTACAACTCTGAAACCCACTCCACGATATTTACAACTCTGAAACCCACTCCACAATATTTACAACTCTGAAACCCACTCCACGATATTTACAACTCTGAAACCCACTCCACAATATTTACAACTCTGAAACCCACTCCACGATATTTACAACTCTGAAACCCACTCCACAATATTTACAACTCTGAAACCCACTCCACGATATTTACAACTCTGAAACCCACTCCACAATATTTACAACTCTGAAACCCACTCCACGATATTTACAACTCTGAAACCCACTCCACGATATTTACAACTCTGAAACCCACTCCACGATATTTACAACTCTGAAACCCACTCCACGATATTTACAACTCTGAAACCCACTCCACGATATTTACAACTCTGAAACCCACTCCACGGCACCAGAAACCCATGACACGATCCAAAATCAGTCCAAAACAGGAGTTTCCCCCCCTCGCCGACTCTTTTTAATTCTCCAACCCCCCCTAACCACTTTTAACCCAATATTTTTTCTTGTGTTTTTTCCCTATTGTGTCAGGAATCGTCATGGGTCCGGTGCTCAACATATAAATCAGTCGACTGTCCCCACGCCCAGGGTCCACTGGAAAAGGACGAAGGGCCCTGGTTTTGCCAGTACTTTACGGGGGGTAAAAATAGGAATACATAATATTGATTTTTTAAATATTAAATATATAAATATAAAAATTTTTTTTTTTTTTTTTTTTTTTTTTTTTTTTTTTTTAAATAATATATATATATAATAATTAAATATATATATAATATTAAATATATAAATATATATATATAATATGTATTTATCTATATATTAAAAAAAAAAAAAAAAAAAAAAAAAAAAAAAAAAAAAAATATATATATATATATATATATATATATATTTATATATTATATATATATTTATATATTATATATATATTTATATATATAATTATATATTTATATATATATTATATATAAATATATATATATATATATATATATATATATATATATATATATATATATATATATTTAAGAAAAAAAAAAAAAAAAAAAAAAAAAAAAAAAAAAAAAAAATTTTTTTTTTTTTTTTTTTTTTTTTTTTTTTTTTTTTTATATATATTATATAAATATATATATTATATATATATTTATATATATATTATATATAAATATATATATATATATTTAAAAAAAAAAAAAAAAAAAAAAAAAAATTTTTTTTTTTTTTTTTTTTTTTTTTTTTTTTTTAATAATATATATTTATTAAATATATATATAATATTAAATATATAAATATATATATATAATATGTATTTTTATATATATATATATATATATATATATTATATATTTAAAAAAAAAAAAAAAAAAAAAAAAAAAAAAAAAAAAAAAATTTTTTTTTTTTTTTTTTTTTTTTTT
>CAWVRF010000134.1:127500-152500 GCA_963932465.1 Maratus speciosus | reverse complement strand
GATTTACCGGATGATGTGTTATTTCTACTGCTGAGAGTGTACGTTCCTGTAAGAGAAAAATTGCACCTGCTGTTTCGGATCCCTGAATTTCGGCGACTGGTGACTCGCTCCGAGGCTTATCATCCCCTTCCGGTCCCCTTCTCGCGCCCGTACCTGGACTTGCTGCGGTGCATCCGACCGGGATGGTACGCGGCTCGAGAGGATCCCTTCCATCGATTCCACCTGCAGATCGGGGAGAGGACGCTGCAAGTGTCCCTGTGCCACTATCTGCTGGCAGGATCGGCGAGCCGTGTCACGTCGCCCGACACGTTGCGTTACCAGTTTTTCAACGCGACGCTGCCGCACCTGCGCACGAATCTGCTACAGTACTTGGAGGACTATGACGCTTGCACGGACCTGCTGACCTATCGAGATCCGCAGCGAGGGTTCGTCGTGGTGCGCCCCCCTCGGATGTGGTGTCACGACGGCAGGACTCGGAGGATCCAGGAGGCCGGAACCATGCCTTTCAGCGTCCGGTGGACGCGCGACCATAAACTCTGGGTGGACGACTCACGAGAACTGTCCCCGATCGAATTTCGAGAAACGTCCGATGGTCTGAGGTGGCCCGAAGGGAGGATTCCGCTGGCCGCCCGACAAGAAATTCGATTGATGCAGGACGATTGCCTGATGTCCGGTGGGGTGTCCTACGTGGAAATGCCGTCGTCGTGGCGGATCCAGACCGAGCGGGAACCGCCTCGTAAAAAAATAAAAAAGTGGGTATAAAAAAATATATCCATTTCAAAATGTCTCTTTTTTTCTTCCTTCGCATGAGTATTTAGGAAGGAAAAAAGAGGTAAAAAAATACGCCAAAGGTTTTTAAAAAGAAGAGGGGGTCTTCTTTTTAAGACCTTTGGCGTATTTTTTTGCGACGAAATGGATACCAACGTTGGAGTCGAAAATGGCCCCCCTGTACAAGAGGAAAAGTTTTTAATAATAAATCAGTGTAAAAAGTTTCTTTTATATTTTTATGTGTATTTTTTTAATAATATATATATTACATAAATGTAATAGACATTGAAAAAAAAAAAAAAAAAAAAAAAAAAATCTATATATATAATTTATATATATTATATATTAAAAAAAAAAAAAAAAAAAAAAAAAAAAAAAAAAAAAAAAAAAAAAAAATTTTTTTTTTTTTTTTTTTTTTTTTTTTTTTTTTTTCTAATGTATTTATATAATATATACATTTTTATAATATATTTGTAATAATATATTCGTTAATATATATATATATATATATATATATATACTAATTAAGTTCCCCAAAGTACATTATTTCAACATTTCATTTTGCCCGCCTAAAAGGGTAAAAAGGTCACGTCCTATGCAGAGATTTCTATTAAATATAAAAAGGTTTGTCAATCCTTTTCAATGTGTTTGCGCGTATCATTTTTTCCAATTTAGAATATCTTAAAGATTATTAAAAGTGTCATAAATAAAATTATAATACTATAAATAAGATAAGTCATTGTTTTTGGATAATCTGGGTTCTTTGCTTGTATAGGGGGTTTGGTGGATGGGTGATGTTGTTTCTTGGTGGTGGATGTGTGTTGGTTGGTGGTGGTTGGAGTATGGTTAGAAAAAGTTGGGTGTACCGCGGGTTTTGAAATTATTTCTTTTGGTTCACACGGGGGTGGTAGATCAGACCAATAGCCATTGTTTTTACAAATAGATGATTGAGATTTATTGGTGATGAGACAGCGAAACATTACAACATCCCGCACCGAATAACTATTTTGCATGGGTAGTATAGTGATATTGGGGAAAGGCCCAGGCGGAGGGCACGTGATCCCGACAAATTCACATTTTATTTTTTCTAAAGTCGGTGTCCAGAGTCTATTGGTACCACAATATCGGAATTTAAAATTTTTCGTCGAACCTTTCATTTTATAACCATCATGACACGTAAACTTCACTTTATTAGGAAATGTGAATTCGTAGCCTGTTCTGTTGGCGTGGTCCACAAAGCCTGGATCGCCACAAGAAACGGGTATACACGAAAAATCTATTTGCCATACAGCAACATTATTCAGCAATTGACAAGTAAATACAGGAGGTTTTTTGTGATTCCCTAAAATGTAACCATCCTTACATTCACAGGGTATTTTTGTATTAATGTTAAACGGTGGCTTAACATCAGCATCTTTCAATAAATTTACAGTTTTTTCTATGGGGTAGTCTAGACATTGATGGGACATTTTTTTATCTTTTTTCTTAGAATATATATATAATACAATTTATTTATCAAAGATAAAGTACATTTGAATTTATATAACAATACAAATTTTTTATCAACAATTTTTCTTATTCTTGTACATTCACCTAGACAATCCTTTTTACAAAAATACACCTTTTTATTACAACTCCTTCACCATGTCCAATGTTTGTATTCTCATCTCAGTGTCCTTTGCAAAAAGTTGCGTGTGTTACACAGTCCAGTCGCGGAAAAACAGACTTTGGATATCATACGTCGTGGTGACCTGAATTTGATGATTGTCACTCGCTTTCGCGCAATTAAGTACCACATAGAAGGGGGGGTCCTTGTTTGTATCCACAGTGTCCTCCGCTGCATTGCGATAATAGTGTATCGAGGTTTTCCGAACCTCCTGTGTGCCGATTGCCTCATAGATCTGACAACTGCTTTTTGTAAGCGTTTCCCCGTTAATCACTTTGAGAGGTCCCTCTTCCTCTGTAAAATAAGGTAACAAGTAGACTACGCGTTCCGGGCAGTCACACTGTCCCTCGGGTAACAAGCATTTCACGAAGAGTAGGCGTTGATCGTCTAGAAGCACTTCAAAATGAGGTTGACCTTTCCCATCATTCATTCGCCTCGGTTCAGAAAAGGGGAGATCGTAGACCGAATCTTCCCAATCGTACACATGGACGAGTTTCTGGGCACCGGGCTCCACAATCAGACGTTGGTCGGATGTCAAGTGATACGGGGGTCGGCCTAGGTCTGGAACCATACATCAAATCATCTAACAAAATGAGGAAACCATTTTTCAACGCACATAAGGGATGGTCGCCGGTTTTGAGGATCGGAGATTTCAACCTCTCGTAACCGTGATCCAATACATAATGATGTAACGATAAGGTTATGGTCCACTTTTAAGAAGATTCGGTAGTACCAAAAGGGCGATTCAAAGTACTACCCTGACTGGAGACTTTGTAACCAAATGAGGAAAGGACGTGTTTCGACGTCGTTCTCCAGGCTGCCCGATCTTTTATGTAGGGACGAAATTCTGGTATAGTCCATAACGTGTTCACTTTATCCTCAAAAGGGATATAATTTCGAAGCAGGTAAAATATGAGGTCGGGATGCATATCCAACAAATGCAGACAAGTCATGTTGCAGGGAAAATGAAGAGTGGCAGAATAGCGGAGACCTTTTATAACCGATGCGGTTCGAGGAGGCTCCACCCCCACCAGTGGCCGTGAAAAGAATTTATTTTACTTCCAAAAGAGGTTCCGCGACAATTAGAGGAACCCTCAAAGGTTTAAGACAAGGATGTAGAAGGGTTTAATAACTTCACTGTGTGATTTCGAATCCAATTCGGAAAGAGTATTCCTTTCCATCGACTACAGGGACAAGACTTTAATACATGTTCGTTAACAATAATTCCTTTATATTTGAGACGGATGTGTCCACAGAGTAAGCCATAGAGAAGACGTCCTTCCACAGGTTTCATTTTCAAATGCTCTTTTAAAAGTGATATTAAAGGAAAATATCGAATTACGGGGTGCTTTCTTCTCAGGGTGTCCGTTACCAGGGCAATGTCTTCGAATCGGCAACTCATGTTTTTCAAAGCCCAATTAAAAATATTTTTTTTCTTCAACATTCGACCAATACCCACCAAATCGAAATAGAGGCGACCATCTTTTCCAATAGTTCCCAAGACATGCTCGGTTTCATTTTCAGAAAAGAATGTAATTTTAAAATTGGCAGGATACATACGGAACGCTTGGACAATTAAAACCTTTGATATATATGTGTTTATATATATAATACATATTGAAAAAAAAAAAAAAAAAAAAAAAAAAAAAAAAAAAAAAAAAATTAAAATTTTTTTTTTTTTTTTTTTTTTTTTTTTTTTAAATATATAATTTATCATTGTACTTTAATATTGATGTTATTTCAATTAGTTATGTAAGGAGGTAGATGAAACAATGACTGTCGATCTCTTTCTATGTTTGATTTCAGCCTGAAACTTTTAAATTCCTCTATCCATTCTCGAAAGAGTTTACCTTGATTCTGTGATCCCCGCGTTAAATGTGGTATGAAACAAACTTCCTTTCCCAACAAAAGGCGCTCATATTTAAGAAGGTTGTATAATTTATCTCCATTGGGTAACAATTTTTCAAGAACATTCAACAAAGCGTTATATTCTATTGCCCATTTGTATTGCGTAATACTGTCACAATTGGAGACGACCTCTCCCATTTTACAACTAGCAATTTCTTCTACCCATCCATACAAATTGATTCGTTGCAAAAAATTAGCAATGTCTCCCACGTGGAAATAAGCTTTTCCATTATCACCTATTGCACCCATAATATAAAAAACAAAATGTTGGGCTGATTGTGGGATAACTAATTTGAAAAACATTTTAGTTATGAAATGAATTGAAGACCAACGTTAAATAATATACATGAGAACTAATTCTACAATACTTAATATACTGTTAAAAAAAAAAAAAAAAAAAAAAAAAAAAAAAAAAAAAAAAAAATATATATATATATATATATATACTTTTTTTTTTTTTTTTTTTTTTTTTTTTTTTTTTTTTTTTTTTTTTTTTTTTTTAGCCTCCGATGCTATTTCTTTCAGACAAGCGTAAAAGTGTCGTCCCAAAAAGTGTGGCCCACTTTTTCGTAATCTGCCCATAAAAATGAGACATTTATGCAATTTTATGGTTAAAATGTATTTTCTTTTTCTCGGAGTCTATAAAAAAGTGGTTAAACTAAAGAAAAAACCGTTTTTGATGAATCGAGTCACTGAAGAAGTCGCACGTCAAATTGTATCTCTTTATTATTCCGCAATTCCGATGTCTCAGAGAGAAATTTCTGATAACTTGGGTATTTCACGCCGCTCTGTTCGCTATTATATTGATAAACACAAGAATAATGAAGTCCGTTCATTACATTCTAAAATGGGTCGCCCTTCTAAACAACTTCTATCGAAAAAAGAAGTTCTCGAAGCAAATCGTGAAAGGAAACGATCTAAAAGGGAAGATCCAAATTTCCTTGCTCAAGAAGCTGAATCAAAGAAAGAAACTCGAAAACGTAAAAAATGTTGTCTTTCAAACGTAGAGGACTCTTCTTCTGATGTTAAGAAACATAAAATGGACAATGATCTCAATCGGTTATGTCAACAGCCCGGCTTTCAACAATTATCAGATCAATTTTTCAGAGCTGTAGCAGATGGTCCTAGTCATCCATGTTATTGCTGCGATCGACTGTGGTTTAAAAATTCTTTGCGATCTCTTTCAAAATCGCTCCTAATCTCTAAAGGAGCCACTCAGGAGTTTATACGTCAAACATTTTATAAAGATATTGGTGATACAGGTAACTTTTGTAAAACATGTGTCGACAGCATGCTAAAACTTAAAATACCCGAGTTTGCTATAAGTAACGGCTTTGAATTCCCTGAAATCCCAGATTGCTTAAAAAATTTAAGCCCATTAGAAGAACGACTCGTAGCGTGCAGGATACCTTTTATGCAAATATATGCAGTCCATGGTTGCCAATTCAAATTAAAAGGATCTGTTGTAAACGTACCTATTCAGTTAGATTCCACTGTTAATATGTTACCTAGAAACCCAGATAATAGTTTCACTGTTCATGTCAAACTCAAAAAGAAGCTTACAATGAAATCCGATTACATGTACGAGATCATTTGTCCCAACAAAGTGTATCGAGCCGCCGAGTACTTACTTCAACAGGAACTCTATCAATCCTTTAAAATCGAGTTATCTCAAAATTGGATGAAAACGTTTCAAGAAAAAGAGTTTGATATGGATAAGTTAATAATGGAGTTTGAAGAAGATGACGAAGATGGCATGGAAAATAATGAATCTGAAGTAAATTTTTCAGATACTCAGACTATGATCACAAGTGACCACGGTATCTGTTTAGCTCCCGGTGAAAATAAAACTCCTACTTCGCTAATCTACGACCAGTGTGCTGAAGAATTATCCTTTCCCACAATATATTGTGGAAAAGTGAGATACGTTAAAACAAACCCCACCTATACTAAAATAGCCAACTCAGAAATTCGAAGATCGGATCGGCGAGCAGCTCGCCCAGATCATTTATTATATGCATATAGCAAGTTTAATCACATACGACTCGTAAATGCCATCCAAATTGCCATACGGGGAAAGAAATTATTGGGAGATCCTCTTACTGCCGAAAATTTGCTCGATGAAGATAGAGTGAATCAGCTAGTAGAACACAATTATGGATACAAATTTTTAAAAAATATTAAAAATGCTCCGGCTCATTGGGAAAAAGAAAAAAAACGGTCTTGAATTGAGAACAAATCCTAAACATTATACAACTCAAGGAAATACCACCATTGACGCAATCTTTTCAAATAAAGGAATGAGAGCAGGCGTATATATGACTACTTACAGTTATCATATGGCACTTTATGGTAGAATTGATTGATTATTTTATAAAAAAAAAAAAAAAAAAAAAAAAAAAAAAAAAAATTTTTTTTTTTTTTTTTTTTTTTTTTTTTTTTTTTTTTTTTAAATATATAATTTATCATTGTACTTTAATATTGATGTTATTTCAATTAGTTATGTAAGGAGGTAGATGAAACAATGACTGTCGATCTCTTTCTATGTTTGATTTCAGCCTGAAACTTTTAAATTCCTCTATCCATTCTCGAAAGAGTTTACCTTGATTCTGTGATCCCCGCGTTAAATGTGGTATGAAACAAACTTCCTTTCCCAACAAAAGGCGCTCATATTTAAGAAGGTTGTATAATTTATCTCCATTGGGTAACAATTTTTCAAGAACATTCAACAAAGCGTTATATTCTATTGTCCATTTGTATTGCGTAATACTGTCACAATTGGAGACGACCTCTCCCATTTTACAACTAGCAATTTCTTCTACCCATCCATACAAATTGATTCGTTGCAAAAAATTAGCAATGTCTCCCACGTGGAAATAAGCTTTTCCATTATCACCTATTGCACCCATAATATAAAAAACAAAATGTTGGGCTGATTGTGGGATAACTAATTTGAAAAACATTTTAGTTATGAAATGAATTGAAGACCAACGTTAAATAATATACATGAGAACTAATTCTACAATACTTAATATACTGTTAAAAAAAAAAAAAAAAAAAAAAAAAAAAAAAAAATATATATATATATATATATATATATATATATATATACTTTTTTTTTTTTTTTTTTTTTTTTTTTTTTTTTTTTTTTTTTTTGTTATATACACACAAATTCATCGTTAGTGGATCCATTTCAAAAAGTGGCCTGGTTTCGACTCCTCCAATTCCACAGCCCCATCGCAAGTATCACGAGGATGAGCATCCACACCCAGGCTAATGAATGTTTCGAGAGCTTGTTAGTAGGGGTCTTGGTTGCAGGCGTTGCAGAGGAGGGTACCGCAACGGGTAGAGCAGCAGGGGAGGGTACCGGAGGCAACACTTGGCAGAAGGGAGGGGGGATTGCCCATTCTCCGGTAGGAAGGCATCGGACTCTCACGATCCGTCCGTGATCGCAGTGTACCATGACAGATTGGTCCGTATCGACAAGTTTCACAATCGAACGATCCATCGGGGGACAAGGTACTTTTCCGCAGACCACATTGGTACCGCTCCACGTTCCATCGCCCTGGCACCTGCGGGTCGTTTCTCCTTGCAGCAGAATGTAGTCGGGATCACATTGAAAGGTTACCACCGATCCAAACGATTGGGTATAGGTAGACATAGATCCATTGAGAGGTGCTTGCAACGAGGGACATTTCACTTGCAAACAGGCTACATTAGAGGGTGGGGTGGGCATCCACCTACCATTCGCTGTACAATGGTAGGATCTGACCGGTCGATTCAATCGATAACCTTCCTCACATTCATACTTGAAATGGTGTGGATAATGATATTGTGTATCAGTCACTTTGCCATAGGCAGGGATAAACGGGGCCGGGCAGCGGACGGCCGTGCAGAAAAGTTTATCTGGTTCCCAAATTAAGCGTCCTTTTTCCAACACAACGATGGATTTTTTTTTGTACGGGTATCTATAGCCCTTCTTGCATGTGAGTTCCGCCGTATCCCCCAGATGGTAAGGGGGATCGTTCCGGGACACTTTCAACGAGCCCCCTTCACCTGTTTCGGGTAACCTGTTCAACTCAGAAACGGGTTGGCAGAGAAGTTTTGCCGGTTCCCAAGCCAAGTATCCATGTTTAAACATAACAGTGGACACGGTTTCGTTGGGAAGTTTGTAGCCCTCCGCACAGTGAAGGGTGGCTGTATCATGGATACCATAGGGGGCTGGATGCTCGGTGGTAAATTCCCCTCCACGGCCCGTTTCCGGCAACACAGTCAATTCGGCTAAAAGATTAGGCATACTTTGTATTTATACAACCATACGAAAGTGTTGATTGAGTGCAAAAAATGTTTGAATTTGATTTTAGGTTTTTTAATTTAAGAAATTCCAAAAGCTGTATAATACAATGAAAAAACAGATTTTTTTTTACGGTAAGATGGGCTGGGATATCTTTCTTTTTCATTAAACTTACAGGTCCCATACTTACTTAAAAATTTCTTTCTAGGGTCTTCAAAGTCGCAATCCAGCTGGTCGATGACCGATGATTCTGGCATGATAATGGCGCAACCAACACCGAAATTTCACGCCCCGATTTTGTTGGACTAAGAGAGGAACGGGGCCTCTGTATCGGATCCTAATCCTACCGTGTTCAAAAAATCCCAACAAAACGTCACCCCATTCCATTCTATGTAAAAGTCGCAACAAATCAAATAGTTCAATCATGAGCCAGTGCCGCATACGTAAGGGGCAATTGTGGGACACGGCGCCCAACTGAAAACTCCCATATTGAGTCACAAATTCTTGTACTTGCTCCAAACCCAAATACTTGGCAATGTCTACAGCCCTCAGAAAAATATCTCCACGATACGTGATATAACCCCACACGATTCCGTGATGTTCAGAAAGGCGCAGTCGAAACGCCATGGTAATGTAAAAGTAATCTTTTAACGCTTGACTTGTGTGTCTCATTTGTTTTAGTAAACGAGACAAGTTGAATTATTTTTAATTTCCACCAACATTATTCAAACCTTATCCATTCTGTGGCATTAATTTCATGACTTTATACCTTTATCTACTGACGATACTTATACGTACCTGGTTATAAAATTTATTTAATAAATTGATTAGCATTTTAGAATGAGTTACAGATACATTACTTTGTCTTGTTACAAAAGCATTATGGGTTACACAAAACAAAAATGTATTTAAATGGATGATTTCTTTTACCTTTGCATCTTTTCAGCATTGGGGGAGGAGGGGGGGGATTTTTCAATTTTGAAATATTTCTATATTTCTATTGTAAGAACATTATATTTGTACATTTCTTAATTCTACAAAATACTGAGAAAAAATATTGAAAATAAAAGATTTAAGTGAAGTTTAAAAATTACCCAAAATCGCTATAAATACAAATTTAATTAATCCTCCAGTCCTAAAATACTTCTAAAATTTATTAAATGATTATGTAAATCTTCTAATGTACTTTAAACAATTCACGAAAAATGCTTTAGAAGATAAAATTTTCACAAATTCATGATTCAGTACATAAAAGGTTAAAATGGGTACATCACTTCTTCCGAGTCTACAATTTTTTTTACACTTAAAAATAAATTTACTGAAAAAATTCACGTCAAGTTATAAAAGTAAATTTTAACGGTGAAAAGTGTTGCATAACTGTAAAAAGAAAATGGTTGAGATGATAAAATGATTATATTTTTAAAAATACAGTAAAAAAAATAAAAATGAGCGTTTTGAATTATGGATTCTGTGACGTTAACCGCGACTAAACAGAAGATAAACACTCATAAAAAACACCGATAAAATTTACACTTTTTTATTTGATGCTAAATATTTTACAGCCTATAACAATTTATTACACATAATCTATGTTAAAAAAATTACCTAAAAACTCATTTAATTCTAAACAGTCTGGGGTGATAAAGGAATGTCTCTCGTTGACACTGGTTTCAGTCGACAGCATCGGAGGATGGATAGTGGCAGGCACATTTGTGTGGTAGGCGAAGGTGAGGGAGGTTGGCGAAGATTCCAATATAACTGAGCCAGGCAAATGGCTGGCTGAGGCAGGTGAGGGTTCCACTAAGTTTGAAATAGTCGCAGACAGGTCCCAAATTGCTGAAGAGGGCTCCACTGTGTTGGAAGGAGTCGCATACAGGTCCCAATTTGCTGAAGAGGGCTCCACTGTGTTGGAAGGAGTCGCAGACAGGTCCCAATTTGCTGAAGAGCGCTCCACTGTGTTGGAAGGAGTCGCAGACAGGTCCCAATTTGCTGAAGAGGGCTCCACTCTGTTGGAAGGAGTCGCAGACAGGTCCCAATTTGCTGAAGAGGGCTCCACTGTGTTGGAAGGAGTCGCAGACACGTCCCGATTACCTGAAGAGGGTTCCACAGTGTTTGACGTACTGGCAGGTACATTTTCCTTGGCTGATGAGGGTTCCAAAAAGACGGAGAAGAATTCAGGGTTTGTGGGTGGTCCGGCAATTGGTTGATTGTACATGTTCATAGAATGACACAAAAAATCTGTATCTAATCTCTTCGAGGCCATGTGCGAAGGAGTAGGTGAGGGATTCGGTGTAAAAAGGTCTTCGACAATCATGAGCTCTGGTGAGTTTCTCGAACAAGGCGTAAAGTCTTTCTTGGACAGGTCTAACACGGTGACATTTTCTGGTGAATCTCTCGATGAAAGCGTAAAGTCTTTCTTGGACAGGTCTAACACGGTGACATTTTCTGGTGAATCTCTCGATGAAAGCGTAAAGTCTTTCTTGGACAGGTCTAACACGGCGACATTTTCTGGTGAATCATATGGAGTGTAACCTTTCAAGGGGTCTTCATATACTTTACGAAAACATTGTTGAAAATGAGTCAATGCATCTGGATGGACAAGGGTGATGTTTTTCTCGAGGGGTGCCGGCCGTTCGAAAACGGTTTTAATGATGACCAGAGGCGATGTGGATATCGTTGAGAGGCCAGTAGGGGTACTGTTTTCGGTGGACCTGGAGGGGAGATCCTCTGGGAGATCCGCTGGACACGCTTCTGCAGAAGAGTCTTCGTCACTATCGCTGTCCGTTAAATCACAGGGGGCTCCGAGATTCACAGTTTCGATGCTGGGGGTCTGCACGGGATATTTATATATATCTGTTGCATTGTACGTGACATTTTTTGTATGTATAGGAATCACGTTTTCGAAGGGGAGAGTTGCATTTTCTCGAATTATATGCAGTGAAAAAAAGCTTCTGTCGGTGGTGTACAAAATATATACAGTCCCACTGGATATGCTATACACAGTATTGACGTTCAAAATGTTTTGGCTGTAAAAATGCTGCTCAGTATCCTGAAATTGTTTATAACTGACCGTGTCAATTTTCTTTTCAAGAGTATAAATGCTTAGCGGGTGATTGCCAACTTGAATGATATGCTTGGTCCCCACATTCACCAATCGATTCCCGAATGTAAAGTGTTTTTTGGTCAGAAAGAAAAAATTGTTAAATTTAAAGCATGTCCTTTGGTTAACATTTTTCCTTTGTAAAATCGGTCGTAATAATAAGTTGGCAGCATCACTCCAATTCCTGGATTTATATTGTTCTATACTACACATATACTTTAACGTATCTTCGAAATGTTTTCGGATGGGTTCATCATAGTTGATTTTACAGTATGATACTTGGTAGAGTTTTGTAAGATAGATTATGTACGGTAAAATTTGGTTCTTTTCTTGAAGCGTTGGGAATTTCTCTGGGGTGGGTAAAATTTCATGTTTTTCAAATGAGTCCAGCACAACATTTGGAAACACATCGCGTTTCAGTTTTTCCAATTTTTCTTCGTCGATGACTTGAATGCTATCGTTTCCCGGTCTGGAAGGTGGCATCGGCTTTTTGAACGTTTTTTTTCGTCTATCCATTTCGTAAAGCCGAGGGGGTGGTGATTTACAAGTAGATGAGGCAAGCTAGGGAAGTCTCTGGTTCCGCAGTCGAAGAAAAGAGGCAAGCTGTGGCAAGTCTCTGGTTCCGCAGTTGAAGAAAAGAGGCAAGCTGTGGCAAGTCTCTGGTTCCGCAGTCGAAGAAAAGAGGCAAGCTGTGGCAAGTCTCTGGTTCCGCAGTCGAAGAAAAGAGGCAAGCTGTGGCAAGTCTCTGGTTCCGCAGTCGAAGAAAAGAGGCAAGCTGTGGCAAGTCTCTGGTTCCGCAGTTGAAGAAAAGAGGCAAACTGTGGCAAGTCTCTGGTTCAGAAGCTAGCGAACGAATGCATTCGGTAGGAAGAGCCCTCAATATATAGTCGAGTCCTTTGCATCTCATTGGTTGAGAAAGAGGACAAATAACCATATTTCATTTCTTTTTATCAATCTGACGTTAACACTGTTCACCACCAATCCGATTCCTTTTTCACGGCGTGACCTACATAGAATCTTTCCTGGGAAGAAGTATCTTAAAGTTGTGTGAAATCAGATAAAAATAGTAAAAACATTTTTTACTTTATAAATTGCAAAACTAGATTTTAATTTCTAGGGCCGTGTATATCATTTTATCACATTCAATGTTCACTAAACAGGTTCACAAACAGCATTCACAAACTTTAGTTCTAAAAATAAATACATTAAATAGTCATAAACGTCTTTAAATGTTGAGTTGGTTTTCATGATCAAAAAAGTTGAAAAGTTCCCACATATGAAGAACTACACTAAACTCCTATCTATAACAGCAGACAACTGAAGTACAAAAACAAAAACAAATTCCGTTATAGTTAGTATAAGTGCATCGGTTGTAAACAGGCCTCCAATACTGTTTTCCAGCAACACAGGCAATAGATTAGGTATATTTTGTATTGAAACAGCCGAGACGAAAGATGAAAAACATGCCATGTTTTTTTCAAAAAAGGCACTAAAGTTAACTTGAAAGCTTAACACACTTGAATCCCATCTTTTTGAAATTGGTCCAACGAACAAGTCGTTATGGGTCCAAGGGAGTTAGTTTAGGAACTTTCAACCACATTATAACAGAAAGTACAGTGATACGACGATGTGACACAGTTCAGTTTATATAAGACCGTAGGAAAAAAAAAAAAAAAAAAAAAAAAAAAAAAAAAAAAATTTTTTTTTTTTTTTTTTTTTTTTTTTTTTTTTTTTTTTTTTTTTTTTACAAACAGAAAGTACAGTGATACGACGATGTGACACAGTGCAGTTTATAAAAAAAAAAAAAAAAAAAAAAAAAAAAAAAAAAAAAAAAAAAAAAATTTTTTTTTTTTTTTTTTTTTTTTTTTTTTTTTTTTTTTTGTGTGTGTGTGTGTGTCGGTAGCACATCATACTTTTTGAAAATAGTATAAATTATATATCAGAACTATTTCAAGTGCTGTTGGTGATAATTCAATATGACTATCAATACACAAGTTATTGTTTTGCATAGTTATACTTATTTACTTTCCCGCCATAATATTAATACCTTCGACATATCTTCGGTTCCCGTGAATGAAGAAGAAAAACAGATTATTGAAAAAGTTCATTTTGCAATAAATTTTTTTTATTCCAAATTTAACCAACACATTCTGCAAGATATGGATACGGTGAAAAGGACTTATGAAAATTTGTCCGACTGTTTAAACAATTTATTTTTACATTCATTTTCATATGGAGTTGATTGGAGTCATATTATAGGTTACATGGTATACCTTGTTGAAGCATTAGTTTGTTACATAAGAAAGGATTCGGCTGAAAATACGCTCGATTACGCCTGGTTGATCTTGTGGAATAATTTTGAGGACTATTTGAATGCATGGATTCAAGAACAAGGTGGTTGGCCTATTTTATCAAAATTGATTAATATGGTGCGTTGTACACGTATCCTGTGCAAATAACATGATGTAACTTCATCATGGCTCTACAATGTTGGATTAACTGGTTCATTTCCCATCTTTTTAAACTATTTGCTCCCAGAGTTACATTTACCCTGCGCTTTCCAGATGCTATTGCACCTACTCGTCGCGAGGAAGATTCTTTGGGATATCTTTTATATACTCCCTTTGAAGTTATTCTTGAACCCGGGGAACGTACCATAGAAATATTACCAAAGAAATATTACCAAGAAATATTACTATTTCTATATGATACAACAAAGTAGTTAGATAACTTTGACAGGACAATAACTGGGGTAACAGTAATAAAAAATATGAACAGTCAGCTGATACAATAATTATTTGGTTATCTTTCAAAGCACTTATAATATCGCCTTTCTAATTATAGAATCAGTGCTATTATCAGCGATATTATTAAAGGTAAAACAGTCATACGTCTTAGAATTAATAAAGTCATGAAAAATTATTTTGTTCTAATTATAAGTTTTTATAATGCAACTTGAAAATATGAGAATAAGCTTTTTGTTTTTGGATTGAAATTTGAATTCTTGTCATTTTGTCTAAATTATTTTTAGTACAATCATTAGAAAGTTTTCCAATATCTCTCCTGTAATCCATAATTATTTCATTAGACAATATAATAGTCATCATGCTGTGAAATTCTTTTAATTTTTTAAACGTCAGTAATTTATCTCTTTGCAAAAATTTAAAGAGTGTGGCTCTCCATCTCCTCTCTCATAAAAAAAATAATAATAAACATGTATAAGTAATATATATATATTATTTGTTATATGTAAATATATACTATATGCATTTTACCGTAAGCGCTTCATTTGAATGCCATAAAAAGTACCACTTGACCTGTAGCCGACAAAAAAAAAAAAAAAAAAAAAAAAAAAAAAAAAAAAATATATATATATATATATTTTTTTTTTTTTTTTTTTTTTTTTTTTTTTTTAAATATAATATAATATAATAATATACATTGTAATATAACAATAATACATATGTATATTATTATATTTAAAAAAAATAAGTTTTTTTTTTTTTTTTTTTTTTTTTTTTTTTTTTTTTTTTTTTGTGTGTGTGTATTTAACTCTTACAATTTATCCTCACATGGCATGGCTTGTTTACCCGATTTCCCTTGCAGCACATGTTATTATGATTCGTGCCATATTAATTCAGCATTAAATGTAAATTACATTTATGAAAATCTGTTGCAGGAATCGATCTATCTTGCAAAGGGTGCTGTAAATATGCCTCTACCAGACTTTTCAGCAATGAATGAGGTAGAACGAAATATGTATTGTACACTTGCGAGAATGTTACAACGTTTTTATCAAAAACATTCCCATATATTAAACTTCAGTCCAGACAATGTAAAAAAACTGACAGATATCTATCCTGTTTTAAAACAAAGGTTACATGATGGAATTCGACGCGGGGAATTTTACATTCTTCGTTATGAATTATCATTGGCAGGTATATTACCAATGCCGTACCAATGTTTTGTTTTAGAAGGTCTTATTATCGCGGGAAAATTATCTGTAGAGTGTATGAGAAAATTTAATGACAGTGATTTAGAAGTTTTTAATAAAGTATTGTTTACATTAATCAGATTCTTTGAAGAAGCAAATATTACAACATGGATTTTTCATGTAAGCAAGGTAATGTACCCGTTTGGAACTGTGGGATATGTATATCAGCAGAGCATTTTCCAGCCCGACGTAAATAAAAGTATTGCTAAGTTATCCCAAACTGTGGAAAATATTCAATTATAAATTAAAATCATTTTATAATCTTTAATGCGATATTTTTTTCTATGTAGACTTTGTTAAATTATCTGGTGACAATTTAATAACTGTTAAAAAAAAAAAAAAAAAAAAAAAATATATATATATATATATATATATATATATATATATATGTATATATATATATATATATATTTTTTTTTTTTTTTTTTTTTTTTTTTTTTTTTTTTTTTTTTTTTTTAATTTATAAATATTTGAAGATTAAAACTTTAGATACAATGTACAATTTTCCCTACAACCATACACATGGATATGGTCAATTTTTCCAACATGCTTTTTGAAAACTTGAAAAGATGTCGTAAAACTTTCCCTCCAACCCCCCTTGGAGAGGAAAAGGAAAGAGCTTTAGGATTCAGTAATAGACCTCGAATTTCCAGTACTACCGAAGCCATTGATAATTTATGTGGGAGATATTCCTATGATCCATTCATTGTTGAAAATACCATGAGTATTCGAACAGCTATCGTAATAGATGCAGCAAAAAAATTTTATCTAGATAATGTGAAAAAACGTTCAAAAATCAAGGTATTAAAGCACTTGTCTGAGCCACAGAGTTTTGAAAATTATATACCACCCCCCACCTCCTTTATTTGCAGATGAAATTTCACTTTCGGAGGAAAATGATTGTAATAAAAAATGTATGTAAAAAATGTAAATAATTTTTCTAAAAAAAAAAAAAAAAAAAAAAAAAAAAAAAAAAAAAAAAAAAAATTTTTTTTTTTTTTTTTTTTTTTTTTTTTTTTTTTTTTAGAAAAATTATTTACATTTTTTACATACATTTTTTTTTTTTTTTTTTTTTTTTTTTTTTCTTAATATATACAATATACAACTAGGCTTATAAAAACTTTTAATGCCATTGTGCTTTTTCAATTACGTTTTCTATGGCGGCCCTTCCACCATTTGTTGGGAAGGCTAGGCCGCAACAGAAAAGTTTATTTTTCGGCTGTCGATGTCGAACACATTCTAGGTGAACCTAATGTTTATAGCTAGGCTGAATCTGTAGCCAGCTGCTAACGGAATGATATTTTTCCGGGATGCAACTCACTTTTAGCCTCAGGATGGGTGATTGAACAACATGCCTTTACATGCCTTACTCATGCTTAGACTGCTCCCTTCTCATTCTATCCGCATAGCCAATGACCTCTTGAATGTTTTAACTCAAACCAATTTTAATGAAGTGTCTAAAGTGCACGAGGTGATGCAGTTAGAAGAATGTGCGATACATGTAGGAAAACCTTTCCCAGCTTGGTGAAACCAGTTTCGCATGTTTGTGTTTCAACCCCCCCAGTTGCACTTGCGACTACCTTACAATCCGTTTCCTTGAAATCCATGCTCTGACGTCACCACAGACTATAAAAGACTTTACTCGGAGAGATATCTCCTTTAGACGGCTCCCGATCATGTATCCTCGAGATTTTACAATTAAGCTGTTCATTTCGAATTTGCGAATCGACTCGCTGTTTGGCACGGTGGATGAAAATGGTACTTTGTATGTATCCTCTTATGATGTTGGCTGTATTTTACGTAAAACCGACCCCTACACATGGGGGGAAAACAAGAGGACATGCCGTTATCAGGATATTTGTATTCAAGGAAAGGATTCAAAAAGGGGACAGTGCCCCATGATTGAGAGATTCAAATTAATGACGCTCTTGCAACCGCTCGTAGACAAACGAAAAGAAGCTGGCTGCCTGTATCAGTTGTTCTTAGGCACTCTAAAGCTACAATATGAAAAGATGAGTACAAAAGAACATATCCTCACCTGTTGTCGGTGTGCTTTTTATAGTGGAACTAAGTTTCATATGTGGGTACGCCATCACAAAATCAATTCGTTTTGCATAAAACCGGTATGTACAACACCCCGACCCAATTGGAACTTTTACCATGCGGGCGTCAAGTATGCTCCGGATTTTCGCATCAAACTCTACTTGTCAAAAGACCAAGTCGACTCTCTCTTTGGTACGATATCCCGAGAGGGTGTAGTCTATTACTCATCGTATAATATCGCAATGTTTTTGCATAAACGAAATCCTATGCAATGGTGTGATGACATCAAAACATGCTATTATCAGGATATCGAATTTGAAGAAAACTCTAAAAGAAAAAAATTTAAGATGATCTGCAGTGAGGCGTTGATGACTCTATTGAAAGAGGAAAAAGACTCTCCAACCGAAGCAAAGTATATTGAAGATTTGCTGTGTGGTAAAAAATATGTAAGATATGAAGACATTGTATATCGGGAACATATCATGAACTGTTGTAATTGTGGACAGTTTTACGGTATACCCTTCAATGACTGGCTTTGGATACATAAAGCCAATTTACTTCAGTATGAAAGTACTTTAATATCTTATTCACCAAAAACCAAAGTGTAACACGTGGTACGGTGAAGCAAAAAAATGAGGCTGGAAGGAAAAGAAAACATTGAATTTCAATGTTTTCTTTTCCTTCCAGCCTCATTTTTTTGCGAAGATATCTATACCAATCTTGGACAGATTTTTAGAAATAAACCTTTTGGATCAGCTTGTTAATAAAACTTGGAACGTAACAATTTGTTAAATGTAAATAAAGATTTATTTTATACAGTTGTTTATACAATATTTAAAATGTAGGATACATTAAATTGATAGATTGTTTAAAACAAATCTCATTTTAAACATCTCAGAAAATTACTTTTTTTAAACATTTAATAAAAACATTTTACGTTTTTAATACTTTTTGAAAACATTTTTTTAAACTAAAAAATATTGTCTCATTTAATGTTTTAATTAAGATTTAAGATTTTTTTTAACGAAACTGAATTCTGCCTAGGCAGAAGCTACATTCAACTTTTTTTTAATGTTAAGTGTTCTGTCCAGTTTCCTTATACTTTTTCCAATGTTGGTACAGATACTTTCGAAAAAAATGAGACTGGAAGGGAAAAACTTTGAAATTCCATTTCAAAGTCTTTTCCTTCCAGCCTCATTTTTTTTCTTCACACTACCCAGTTTTTCGTTAAAAAACTTTGGTTTTTTGGTGAATGAGGCGATACAGTTTGCAGTACAGAAGAATCCAACGTTCTGATTTTTACCCTCTCTCAATTTCCGCTTCTAAACGGGGGTTTTCGTCTTCGATTCCTCTGGGGTCATTTCGACCTGAGTAGAACTTTGCGGATGGTACAAGACGACCCAGACGGTCCTCAGTTCCCGCCAATGGATGGGGGTGGCACACTCCGTACATGTGAGCGGCAACGCTCGTTCATCCAGGTCTTTTTTCACTTTATAAACAATGCAGCCAGCATGGTATCCGTGACCGCACCGTCGTAATATTAAACCGGACCCCCCTTGCCGCATCCGGCAATAAACACAATAAAGTGGTGGCGACATTATCAATTCTCAAGTTGAAAATGTGAATGTCTATCAGAGAGGACCGATATGGAACATGGATCGAATCTGAGAAATCATTTTGTTGGAAAGGAGGCGGGGAAGTGACGATCCAATGGAAACAGTTGACACGCCTCTCGAATGTAAAAGTAGAGAAAACATTTTTATGTTCCGTAGACAAACCATTATTAATATATAGACAATAATATTATTACTAATATTATTAATATATAGACTAACTATTACAATATAATAATATCATTAATAATGTTATCAAGTCATTATTGTTAACCCGGCGTTGCACGCGCGGGAAAAACGAACGGGATTGCTCGCGCTGCATATGTCATACCCATGGCGATTTCTTCCAATTTTTATCATAAAATTTATGTAAAACATAAAACACTAGGAAAAAATATTAATATATGGAACAAACATATTATATTATAACAATATTATGAATTATATTATCAGATTATTAATATATCGGCCATAATAATATTATAAATAATATTATCAGGCCATCATTATTGATATATGGACCAACCGTATTATAATGTAATGTAATATAATATAATATAATATAATAAGGTAATAATATTATCAGGTCATTATTAATATATGGACCAACCATTATGAATATTTACAAACCATTTTTATTAATATTAATATGTACAACAATCATTTTTTACATATATCTACCATTGAAAAATACTTCATTTTCTTAAAAATCAATCCATTCATTGTGACTGATAACATTAATTATTCCTTATAATTGCAACTATCAGTAATCTTGCCATACGATGGAACCTGGTTGACATTCATTATTCCTTTTTCATTGATAATATTAGCAATCTTGCCACACACAGGAACTTGGCCGTACACATTTTTCAATACATGTAGTTTGAAAATATCGAGCCATACAGACAAGAAAGGAGCATCTTGTTTTGGGGAGTTATCTAGGATGAGGACCCATGTAGGTTTCTGAATGTAATTTGAATATTCACCAGGAAATATCGCAATTTGGGTATCAGAGGAGCTTAGTTTTCTTCCAAAATCTTGAACCGTACTGCGTTTGGCGTTTTGGAACAATTGAATTAATTGATCGTGAGGTAGGATGTGTTTCCTTAAAAAGGTTAACGTCATGCTGCCCACTGATCCCGTGACATCGTGAATCCTTACTTTACTTAATCTATTGGCATAACTGAGACCAATATTCAAAACTCTTGCAACATCATTACACAACCAATATAAAGAGCCATCTTGACCAAAAATTCCAGTGAGTGTATGATGCGGCAACGAAGTGTTGCCGGGAATATTATAAATTACCACAAACGACATTTTGCAATTTTAAGCTAACGAAAATGAAATGATACAAACGAGTTATCCTATTTATACACCCCTACAAAAAATAGTTCAATATTTAAAAAAAAAAAAAAAAAAAAAAAAAAAAAAAAAAAAAAAAAAAAAAATTTTTTTTTTTTTTTTTTTTTTTTTTTTTTAAATAAATAAATAGTTCAATTTAACTAAAGCTCAATCCTATATATTCTTTTCTCTAGTTTGAATTTTTAAATAGTAAATTTCTTAAAAACATGAAAATGGGTGGAATTTTTCAAGATTGCGATTGACTCTACTATATGTTTTGAGAGAATTTAACAAAAGATATTGTTTCCAATCTTGGCAAACTGTGTGTCGCAAAAAAATGGGCCAAAAGAAATTGGATAAATCCAATTTCTTTTGGCCCATTTTTTTGCTCTTCAAACACTCATAAGAGCATGATGAAGATGGTTATTCATTTCTCAGGAAAATATTTCACAAAATGTCCCTTGTACTCATACACAATCATTTGGGGGAAAGGTTTCGAAACAGTTGTATTTTTTTCGGGTTCTTCAGCGTACTTGCAAAAAGCCTTTACAAAATCATCATCTATAACTGGCATCTGCATATAGAGCTTTTCCAATACAGTTTCTTTGAACATGGCCAACCACACAAAAAATGAGTTGTATTTTTTTTCTGTGTTCAGAATCACCAGATAGGTGGGGTCTTTCAAATCTGTTATATTACGTCCATGATTCACTGCAATTTGGGTGTCGGGGCTGTTTAATTTTTGTTCGAAATCCCGTACAGTTTTCCGTTTAGCTTGTTTCAACAATAAAGTGAGATGCATATGGGAAAGGATGCGTGTCTGTAAGAAGCGGGGTTCGACGTTATCCAAAGGCCCTGTTACATCTTGCACAGTCATATTACTCAACCTCCTTCCAAATGCTCCCAAAACGTTAACCACATCTTTGCAAAACCAATACACTAAACCATCAGAACCGATAATCCCTGTAA
This sequence comes from Maratus speciosus, assembly GCA_963932465.1. NCBI lineage: Eukaryota > Metazoa > Arthropoda > Arachnida > Araneae > Salticidae > Maratus > Maratus speciosus. The sequence goes on along the minus strand of CAWVRF010000134.1, from coordinate 130,801 downwards.
GATAATGATGAGGGATCGCAGGATTCCCAGGAATATTGTAGACAATCACAAACGACATGCTGAAACGAGAGGCAGGTTAAAAATGAAAGGGTGGGCACCCGTCTCCCCCTATTTATAGGCTGAGTATCGTAACATGTGACCTAACCGCAGAATGACTGGATGGGCTGTGAAATCCCACGTGGTGTGGAATTTGTGTTGTTTCAAATTCTATACCAAGATTGACATAAACTATATAAGGAAAATTTTAAAATATTGAAAAAAAAAAAAAAAAAAAAAAAAAAAAAAAAGTTGAAATTTCCAAATTTTGTTTTTCATCAAAAAATATATAATCTGTAAGTAACCATATAAAACTTAAATATCAGTTGTCCAAAGCTAAAACATGTTATTACAATGTTTCTAAACCGACTTTTTATAACAGTATGCATCAGTAAGTTTCAATATAGAGCTCGTTGTTAAATTGTTTGTCGCAAGGAATCAAAAAATATATAATCTGTAAGAAATCATATAAAACTTAAATATCGATTATACAATGCTGAAACATGTTATTACAATGTTTCTAAACCGATTTTTTATAACAGTATGTATTAGTAAGTTTTAATATAGAGCTCATTGTTGAATTGTTTGTCGCAAGGAATCAACAAATATATAATCTGCAAGAAATCATATAAAACTTAAATATCGGTTAACGAATGTTGAAACATGTTATTACAATGCTTCTAAATCGACTTTTTATAACAGTATGCACCAGTAAGTTTAATTATAAAACTTGTTGTTGAATTGTTTGTCGCAGGGAATCAAAAAATATATAATCTGAAAGGAATTATATAAAACATAAATATCGGTTATCCAATGCTGAAATCCAATGTAAAATTAGACAACAAATATCATATATGTAAATAAATAAAGTATGTAAATGTATTTAATAAAAGAAAATAAATTATAGTAATATTTTTTTATTAAATTATAATTATTTAATACAATAATTATTTATGGCATTGCTTAAATGTACATTTTATATACAGTATACCATTCACTTTCCTTTGAAAAATTGAACCAATCTTGACGAATCGTTTATCGCAAAAAAATGGGTCAAAGGAAATTGAATTACCAATTTCCTTTGACCCATTTTTTTGCTTTTCCAACGCTAATTTTTCAGCTTGAGGAAAAAAATGAAATTTACGCCAATTTTGTTTTTCCTAAACATGTTTATGAGAAAGCCCAACCAAACTCGTAGTCAAAACCTTAAAAAATCTTGCATAGTTTCATTCTTTAATTCTTTAAAATCTCACTGGACCCTGATTATTGTTTTCTGTTTCACAGGCATGTTCACCGGATTCAATGTTTCCTTTTTCTTCTCTGTTAAGAATGGCTTAAGATTGAGATATTCATTAAACCACAATGAATTGGGAGGACTGTAATCTAATAAGTAGTAGATAGAGCCATAAAAAATGTTGCATAGTTTTATTCTTTAATTCTTGAAAATCTCACTGGACCCTGATTATTGTTTTCTGTTTCATTGGTATCTTCACAGGATTCAATGTTTTCAGCTTGTGTGGAGAGTGGCTTAATGTGGAGATTTTCAGTAAACCACGGTGAGTCGGGAGGAGTATAATCTAATAAATAGTCCTCCAAATCAGACTCATCTGCAACATCTATAATTAATACATCGCAATCTGGCTGGATACTTTTTGTTTCGGGTTGGGATGGCTTAATTTGAAAAGGTTTTTTAAAAGGACTGGGTGAAGAGTTTTTTGCTACAGTTTTTTCCACAGGCCCTGGTTTCAAAGGCGTTTTAGGTATAAGAGGAGGGATTGTCTCGGGTACTGGCTTCGATGGCGTCGTTGCTTCGAACCCTGGTTTCAATGGCGTTGATGTTTTAGGCACTGGCCAGGGGGGGAGCTTCCTATTTTGAAACTTTCGCTCATAATAGGTTGGTCTTTTAGACCAAAACGATTCCTTTGGAGGCCTTGGAATCGCGGGTGGAGGAGTCCAAAACAAAGGTTTTGAAATGATACATGGAGGTGCGATACACTGTCTTTTATGCACAACTTGAGACACTGGTCCCTTGGAAGGTACAGGCTTGGGTAAAGGCGATTTGTCTACTGGTTCCTTGGAAGGTACGGGCTTGGGCGAAGGCGATTTGTCTACTGGTCCCTTGGAAGGTACGGGCTTGGGCGAAGGCGATTTGTCTACTGGTCCCTTGGAAGGTACGGGCTTGGGCGAAGGCGATTTGTCTACTGGTCCCTTGGAAGGTACGGGCTTGGGCGAAGGCGATTTGTCTACTGGTCCCTTGGAAGGTACGGGCTTGGGCGAAGGCGATTTGTCTACTGGTTCCTTGGAAGGTACGGGCTTGGGCGAAGGCGATTTGTCTACTGGTCCCTTGGAGGGCTTAGGCGAAGGCGATTTGTCTACTGGTTCCTTGGAAGGTACGGGCTTGGGCGAAGGCGATTTGTCTACTGGTCCCTTGGAAGGTACGGGCTTGGGTAAAGGCGATTTGTCTACTGGTCCCTTGGAAGGTACGGGCTTGGGCAAAGGCGATTTGTCTACTGGTCCCTTGGAAGGTACGGGCTTGGGCAAAGGCGATTTGTCTACTGGTCCCTTGGAAGGTTTGGGCAAAGGCGATTTGTCTACTGGTCCCTTGGAAGGCTTGGGTAAAGGCGATTTGTCTACTGGTCCCTTGGAAGGCTTGGGCAAAGGCAATTTGTCTACTGGTCCCTTGGAAGGCTTGGGCAAAGGCAATTTGTCTACTGGTCCCTTGGAAGGCTTGGGTAAAGGCGATTTGTCTACTGGTCCCTTGGAAGGCTTGGGTAAAGGCGATTTGTCTACTGGTCCCTTGGAAGGCTTGGGTAAAGGCAATTTGTCTACTGGTCCCTTGGAAGGCTTGGGTAAAGGCAATTTGTCTAATGGTCCCTTGGAAGGCTTTGGCAAAGGCGATTTGTCTACTGGTCCCTTGGAGGTTAAGGGCACGGGCTTTGGCGACTTGTCTGGAGGCTGTGGCCCCTTGGAGGTTGAGAGCACAGGCTTTGGCGACTTGTCTGGAGTCTGCGGACTTTTCAGTCTGTTTGCAGGCGTCGATTTCAAACGGGCTTCCCGAAACAAATTAATTGGTGCCTGTTGTGACCATGAAGCTGATTTGGTATTCGCTTTTTGAAAAAGTTTTTTCACGTCCACTGGGTTGTTTCGAAACCCATTTGGTTTGGACTGTTGGTTGGGGCACAGTTTGGGTATTTTAAAAGGTTTTTCAGGTTCTAGGGCAGATCTTTTCGACGATTTGGGGCAGGCTGGTCGAGGTGAAGGTACC
>CAWVRF010000134.1:95000-122500 GCA_963932465.1 Maratus speciosus | reverse complement strand
ATGAATTACATTTTTTATATATATGTTCTTCGAAATCATGTCGTCTAGTACCCGGAGGAAATTGTTCGTAACATAAGATACAAAATGATGGATCCAGTCGATGCATATGGGAATTAAAATCTTGCAAATTTTCAAATGTTTCAAGACAATAATCACAAGGAATACAGTCATCCATTGTATAATGATGGTTGAATTGATCATATAAGTATATGTAGAGTTATAAAAAAAAAAAAAAAAAAAAAAAAAAAAAAAAAAAAAAAAAAAAAAAAAAAAAAAAATTTTTTTTTTTTTTTTTTTTTTTTTTTTTTTAAATATATATACCGTATAAATTACATATACTTATATGATTATTTTTTTTAATTTGCATATTAATTATTAATATTATATTATTTATTATATTGATATTAATACAATTAATATTATTAATAATATTTATTAATATTATTAATATTTAATTTGTATAAATTTATTCAAAGACAAATTTTTTTTAGGAACCAACGTTGGTGCCAACACCGTCGCAAAAAATTGGGGTTGAAAATACTTGGAAACCAAGTATTTTCAACCCCAATTTTTTGCACTTCTACACCCATTGGGCTTCAGAAGTTATAGTCTCAGCCGTTTGGGTTTGGGTGGAGAGTTTTTCGGCAGGCTCAAAACATACTCTCTCAACCTTTCTTGGATTCTTTCAACCCATAATCTAAACATCGTGCCTTCGGTGTTTTCGCAGCTGGTGAGTTGAGGAATCTTGTTTCGGTAATACATCACCTTTGCATGTCCATAATATAATTCATAGTAGAGGTCCCATTGATCGATACCGCGCAATAAATTTAGAAAAGCGTTAAATTCAATGACCCAGGCCTCGGGTCTTGGCAATGGCTGGAGCGAACAAATATCTTTTAGTTGGCAAGTAGCATATTTAAATTCAAACGTAAAATCTTCATTCAGTAATACTAAGACATCAGACATGTAAAAATAAACTTTACAATTGTGTCCCACGACACCCGTCATACGGTGAATGCCACTGGAGCGAGGAGCAGTGTAGTAATCGAACGAAGACATTGTAGTGAATAATCTACCCGCGCGGCACTTTCATTTTATATGCTGGCATTCATACGCCACTCCCACAAGCCACTCCCACATCCACCGGGGTGTTTTAAAGCCATTGCCAAGAATATTGGTGTAATGAATAGATATGTATAATACATATTTAGTTTATTAATTACATTATATATATATATATATATATATATATATATATAACGTACGTACGTTTCATTTGATTAAAGCATGTATACTTTATTTAAATTTTATAAACGTATACTTTTAATATTTATACCCAAGGTGAAATGCATCATAATTGGCATTTTTACCTACAGTTCAATCATGCTATAATCAGCCTCATTATTCATTACTGCAAAAGATCCTCCCGTTCCCTCTTTAAACTGTGTACCGCGATACACACTTTCCAAAGAGGTCTTTACTGTGTGCCATACTCCCCTGTCTGGACCCGTAATTAAGCGTGAACAATTTCGCTTCATAGCTTCAAAACTCAACACGTCGATCGGTGGCCTGTCTTTGTTTTTGGCTAACCCTTCCCGATTCATAGGTAAAAGCCCCCCTCTACAAAACATGAATGTTAAAAGGGTAATAACATCTTTTTCGTATTTGGAGTCATCATTTACAAAAAGCTGTCGTCTCGCGACTTGTACCATATTAAAGAAAGTACACGTAATACCACATTTTTTAAACAGACAACGAATATCCGAAAATGCTGTAATGTGTTTCAAAGGTACACATCTCAAAAGTAAATATAAATGGTTGAGTTTTTTATACAGTACTTTCACAGAACCACGGTCTTCCACCAAAATATACTTAAAAAAGGCCAGATACTTGTATTCGCCTTTTACATTTTTTCCTTTGTTAAATTCCTTCCCCCTTTCCAATATACAAGCATCGGGTAACCGTTTTATTAAAAATGGTAGAGTGGTGTCCTCACTCATAAAAACGGTTGCATAAGTGTGTCTATTGGCCAGTTCAAAAATTTGAATGTGATTCGAAAACAGTGCCAATTCATCCAAAATGTCTTTTTCGACATGAAACTCCAGATTAAGGGAATTCGTAATCGCAGGGTTATGTTTACTGTCTAAAGCTCCCTGGGTATCGGATTTAGTCACGCGACAAACAATTTTAATGCCAAATCCATCACCGGGTGTTGGTAACTTCATATGTTTAATAACAGCCCACACAAATTCGGGTACAACATCACTATTTTCATTAAAAATGTTTAAATCGGAAATGTGACGTAAATGGCATTCCAAAATTTTTAAAACGGAACAGAGTCTGTAGGGCTGGATTCTTCGCAAAATGGCGCGATACAGATCGGGACGTTTAACTTTTACTTTCTCTATTAAACGGTCTGCTATAGGACCCATAATAGAAAACAAAGATGTCACTGTTTACGTTAAAAGAATTACAAATAATTTATGAGAGAGCACGTTGTCGAAAAACCGTGGATGAACTGTGTTTAATCGTATATATGATGATGACTACTAGCTTAAAAATGCGCGATTTATTGGGTTGGTTCAATCGGGATAGGATGAAAAGACGGAAATGTTTACGAGATTTAAAAGTTTTGGAAGAATACGAATTAATAAGAATATTATTTCCTAAAAAACATCAAACGTATTTACTACAATGGAAAAAGGCTTGTCAGTTGTGGATAGGAAGAAAAGATGTTACATTTGAAATGCTGAGAAGGTCATGTAAACGGGCAAAAACACAAAGTTTTTTAAATACGTAAGAAAAAAAAAAAAAAAAAAAAAAAAAAAAAAAAAAAATTTTTTTTTTTTTTTTTTTTTTTTTTTTTTTTTTTTTAAATCAAATAAATAATCGCGTCGTGTTAACAGTCGATTGATATAAGCTGATACCTTTCCTTTCAATATGCTATATACCTTGTTCAAAGTAACTCCCCCCACAAAATGAATGCTTTATCGAGTTTCAATACAGATTTCAAAGATAATTTCAACTCGGATACGCCCGAAATAAAAACTTTTCCCTTTTTCAATTTACCCGACTTGGTCATCAGCAAAATATTAAAAGAATATGTCCCTGTCACCGATAAAGTCAACACGTTGTCTCAGATACCAGAGTTTGAACCGTATCTCTCCCTAAAAGGCTTGTGGTTTCAATCTACTTTGAAATTGTTTAATGTAGTAAAATCTATGAAACCTGGATGGTATGTGGATTATAATAATTTGCATAATCGTTACTATGTTTCTATCGACTACTTTAATTTAAATTTTATGATATATTCCTTTTAAAAAATCCAGTATGAGCAAAAATGTCACCACTCTCTTTCCACTGTTCAAGCTGTCGTAGAAAAATTTAATTATTTTAACCTCACACCAGTGGAAAAAAATGATGTTTTCGTATATCATTGGTCTACTCGACATCCTTACAGAAATGTCTTTTTCTGGATTTTTCGTTCGCAAAATATTGTTCGCACATCATTTACCGATAAGGTATATCGCTTGGAACAGAACAAGTGTTTAATATTAAATAACTTATTACATGATCATTATATATTACTCACTTTTAAAGAAGATACGTCAATAGTCTTTTGTTGTCAAACGTGTGGAGATTTAAGTTGTCAAAAATGTAAAAATAAACCTAAAGAAAAATATAATGTACTCTTACCCCTGTTTTTTCGTTTAAGTATGACTGAAACTGATCCGATCGATTTTTCTAAATATAAAGGCCCTATGAACAAATCATTTATATATGCAGTATCAAAATTAACATTTACAGAGTTTGACAAAGAGAATGTGCTGGTATTTAACAATCATTTTATTCAAACAATGACATTAGGAAATCTTAATATCATCTCGGCATGGTGTAAAGATGATGAAAGGAAGTCCTACTATAGAGACGTGCATTGGCTTAGTATATTTTTACGAATGCCTTTTCATAAATATAGATTACCTTTGTAAAAAAAAAAAAAAAAAAAAAAAAAAAAAAAAAAAAAAAAAAAAAAAAAAAAAAAAAAAAATTTTTTTTTTTTTTTTTTTTTTTTTTTTTTTTTTTTTTTTTTTTTTTTTTTTGTTTAATTATATAATTGACCAATATTAAAAAATTACATCTGAACAATGGTGAAATTTGGATGTGCCGTGCACATTACATTTATTCGTACTGAAGAGGGGATGATCCCTTGGCATATAGCCATTACTTCTTCTGTACAACCTTTTGAAACCACATTAATTGGTTTAGATACAGAAGGGCTATCTTTTACGTACGAGGATGTAGAATATAATTTTAAGATGGTAGATGGCTTTCCAAGATCTTCTTTTACAAAACTTGATTATGTTATTCAAAAGGGAGATTTAAAAAACCGTTTATCTGATATATTATCAGAATACTGGAACGACGGATGGGAACCGACATATGCCGCAATGGACCGAGCAACTTATAATTATTTGTTGAAACTGTGTAATTCTGTTTCAGATGTTATACTTTTGGAAAGACATACAGTTGGTGAAGATTTAACTTTGGCTGCCGTCCTTCGGAATCAAAAAGGCTTTATTATTAATACTTTAGTTTAAACAATATATTTAAAAAAAAAAAAAAAAAAAAAAAAAAAAAAAAAAAAAAAAAAAAAAAAAATATATATATATATATATATATATACATATATATAGATAGAAAGATAGATAGATAGATAGATATATATGCTTTATTATTAATACTTTAGTTAAAAAAAAAAAAAAAAAAAAAAAAAAAAAAAAATTTTTTTTTTTTTTTTTTTTTTTTTTTTTTTTTTTTTTTTCTAATCATATAAATTATATTTAATTTTTTACCCTATCCCCTTTATCTCATTGTGTTTTTCATGTCACGTTTTGTTTTATGTATCGATGGAACGATTGGGGCGGGTAAATCCACGTTAATGCAACGTCTTGCCTCTCGATTTCAGTGTTTTCCCGAACCCTTAGCCGAATGGACTTTACTTGCTCCCTTTTATCAAAACCCTCCTCGTTTTGCCTTTCCTTTACAATTACAAATACTCTTGTCGCAATTTCTACAATACCAAAGTTTCCCCGAGGAAGGATTGGTGCTTGTGGAACGTTGCCCTTGGACGTCCCGCCATGTGTTTGCTCCCCTCATTCTCACCGACGCTGAACTCGCTCTATATGAAGGCGTGTATCAACGTTTAACGTATCCCGTCCACGCTTTTCTTTATTTGGACCTGGAACCCGAGGTTGCCTTTCAGCGGCTCCAGCAACGTACGGCAATGGATCGTACCATTCCCCTTGCCTATTTACACCGTTTGCAGGGCCGTTACACGTCCGCTTTGAAAGAGGGTTGCTCCAATGTGTGGACCGTGGATGCTAATCGCCCGTTGGAGGTGGTGGAACAGGACGTGTTTACAAAAATCGTTTCAATTTTTCCAGATGGCTTGAAAACGTAACTTCGGCCCAATCACCCACCTTCTTTAAATGTTCCGGCTGAGAGGTCATGATGTACATTAAATAGGCCGTGAGCCCCATTGTGAGGAGAATGAGCAGCATAAACACCCAACGGCCTGTCGACATGCCCGTGATTAATAAAATACCATTCACGTACAAAGAGCTGTAAAATAACACGCCTTGTGCCAAGGATTTCTCACTCATCGTTCTTGTTTTTTTACGGATGATATTCCCTTTCAAAGTTGTTGACGTGCTCTTGCGGAGTATAGGTGGGAAAGTGGAGGATCGAGTCGATAAATTTTTCTTTCCTTACCATAAAACCGTGCGGTCGGCTGGCAGTATCCTGGTGATTCAACACTTTGAGATCGTTTTGTGCATGGTACTGGAATGCCACATGAGGAGGATGCGTCACACGGTATTCCAATTCCAAGTGGACGGGTCGATTCACTCGCAACACGAACCGGGTTCCGTGAGGGATATCAAAACCCGTTTCGGGGAGCTCATACAGGTTCGGATCTCCCTTGTTGAGTCTAAATTGGTACGGAGTTTGATCCCAGACCGGGGGCAAAATGCGTTTCACTTCATTCGTCGCAAAAGGTATCCACATATGGGTTTGGGTATGGAGAAGGGTATTCTCCCTGGGCGGGGCACACGCATAGTGATTCTCGCTCCGAAGGAGAGTTTCGGTCGCTGGAGAAGGGCAAAACACAAACGGTTGTGCGGGATCGCATGTGGCAAAAATGGTTGTGTCCCATACAAAATGACCCGTTTTTAATTTTTGACCCACGGTACACGTCTCGGCTTGTTTCACTCGCTCCGGGAGTATTTTTTGATCCCAAAAGGTATAATTGAAGGTGACTAAAGTTTTCTTAATATGACGGTCCATCGGATCATACGTACATTTGGCTTTTTGTCGGACCGGTAAAAAGAGCGAGAAATTGGGCACCATGGATAAAAATGCGTAGTTGAGGCAATCGTGATGCACGCAAATGTCATAGAGTTTTAAATAGGTGTCATCGGCACTGTGACATCCTCGTAAAGGGTAGTAAGGTTGGGCGGGATAATCCCACGGTTTGATCCACCCTTCTTGATTTAAATCATTAAACTGAAACATGGGAATACCGTGAAACTTGAATGCGTGCGTGGGTTCTTTTTCACACGCTGAGCCTGTAAAATAATGAAGCGGCGGGCACGTGACCACTTGCTGATTCACACAGTCGTAGTATTGATCGGGCTTTCCGTAGAGGGGTAAAAGGTAGGGATTCGATGCATCACAAGCCGACTCGACCTTGAAGTGCTTTCCGATCCGTTGGCCCGGATCCAACTGCTTTCGTTTTCGACCGGCGGGAGTCTGTATATAACCCACCGTTTCATCGTAATACGGGGCCTGTTTCCAATTTTGAACATGTTTGGTAAATTCGTGGATCGGCACAAGGACGTCGGGATCATCGGATGTGACATTTTCACCAAAGGAAGGCACCGCGCATTGCTCACCATCAAAGACCCTGGGCAAATGGGTTAAATTATCCCCCTGGGACAACATGGGATCCCAGGTGGAAGGACATTCGATGGTTTGAAATACTTTTTCATGGAGGCATTCCATGTAACCAGGTACAAAACGAAAAGGACCGAGGGTCCGGTGCGGTAAATTTAATCGGGCTCCGTTGGGTTGACCGACGCAGTTATCGGGTTCACAATAGAGGTTGTCAAAGAATTGAGTGCCGGGTAAACAGGTCGTATAGATGGGTTTATGATCGCGGCACTCAAACAGGGTGTAAGCATCCAGTTTAAAAGGAATGACTGTGTCCTTCAATGTACATTGATACGCCAAATTGTACTGTGCAACGCATTGATCATGATAGAAAAAAGTGTTGGGAGGACAGGTTTTGTAAAATTCTCGTTTGTTTTTGCATTCAATGTATTTGAAAGGATCAGCATGAACCGGTAAATGGGTGTAATCGGCTTTATTCGTACACGAACTAATGTCGACGCAGGTTTGATTTTGATAAATTTTTCCAGAAGGGCACATGTCCAGAGACTCGATACGTCGATTGAAACAGGTGAAATAGAACACATCTCCTTGTTGAGCCGTATATTGACTGTTTTCCTCAAAAGTGAGGTCTTTTTTGAATTCCGGATGCTTTTTCAGATACTTGTAAAGGCCTATCCCACGGGCAGCGATCCGCTTGCGAGTGGTATAAGGGTAACAATCGTCCCGTTCGATAATTTTCTCGGAATGATTCTGCACTAAATAAGCATCATCCGGAAAAATGTGTTCCCACAGCATAGTCCCATTGACAAAGAATTCAAACATGTTGTGTCGAACCGCAACCAAATATAGATTGAACGGGACCGGAGACCGGGGAGCAGGCGTCTTGGGCCGGGGGACAGGGGGGGCTCGAAAATAATAAAAATACCAAAAATAGATCAAGTACAAGCATAAGAAGAACAGTTGAAACATCTTGATATTCAAGATGGAGGTACTGTTTACCGAACAGGAATGTCGAACGTGGCGGAATAAGTCTCGTATTGAAAAATGTTGTAAAAAGCCAGATGTGATTGAATACTTGAAACAAGATCGAGCGATTGATGAAATGCCCAACTTGTATAGGCAATGTAAAAATTGTCAAAGAATAATTAAAAAACCAGATTCGTAAAAAAAAAAAAAAAAAAAAAAAAAAAAAAAAAAAAAAAAAAATTTTTTTTTTTTTTTTTTTGCCAAAGATATAGAAATATAAATGTAATTTTTTAGAGGAAAAAAAAAAAAAAAAAAAAAAAAAAAAAAAAAAAAAAAAAAAAAAAAAAACATATCTGATGACAACTTTATTACAAATTAACCATAATACATAAACTCGTAAAATAAACATGTACAACAGGATTGACATTAAAATAATACAGATGTATAGCCAAAAGTAAGTTATAATTTCAAAAATAATTTAACAAAATACAAATGATTTTAAAAGATATTTTTTAGGTAAATGACTACATACAGTTTCAATCTTCAGTCTGTTTAGTTTCATCTGAATTTAAATCAGATTTAAAATGTTTCTCAAACAGGGGCGACTGGGACGCGGAGGAGTTGCGGGAGTATAATGGAAGATGGAATCAGTACCATCATCAGCAGTAGTGGTATCGGCGGTACCATCATCAGCAGTAGTGGTATCGGCGGTACCATCATCAGCAGTAGTGGTATCGGCGGTACCATCATCAGCAGTAGTGGTATCGGCGGTACCATCATCAGCAGTAGTGGTATCGGCGGTACCATCATCAGCAGTAGTGGTATCGGCGGTACCATCATCAGCAGTAGTGGTATCGGCGGTACCATCATCAGCAGTAGTGGTATCGGCGGTACCATCATCAGCAGTAGTGGTATCGGCGGTACCATCATCAGCAGTAGTGGTATCGGCGGTACCATCATCAGCAGTAGTGGTATCGGCGGTACCATCATCAGCAGTAGTGGTATCGGCGGTACCATCATCAGCAGTAGTGGTATCGGCGGTACCATCATCAGCAGTAGTGGTATCGGCGGTACCATCATCAGCAGTAGTGGTATCGGCGGTACCATCATCAGCAGTAGTGGTATCGGCGGTACCATCATCAGCAGTAGTGGTATCGGCGGTACCATCATCAGCAGTAGTGGTATCGGCGGTACCATCATCAGCAGTAGTGGTATTCAGCGCCTCATTTCCAAGCTGCATCTTGATGAGCGCGATCCACTTGTCAAATTCTATCGCATTCGGATCAAATGGGGAGCACATTTCCAAGATCGGAAAAAACCTGTTTTTCTTTTTCTCTCGAACATGAAAGCGGCCATCGAACAGGCGATCGTGAAGCACCTTTGCCCGTTTCAAAGGGGAGCGGCCGAGTGAGATGAGCACGTCATAGTGGCTCATGAGGCGAGTGTCCATGAGCTGCCACGAGTAGATTTGGGCTTCACGCATTCCGACGACGTGCTTCAGACGGCCAATCGAGTGTTTGCGGGAAAATTCATGGGGAAATCGGCACTTGAGAAATTTGGCCAGGGACAGGGCGCCCCAGAGTGGTTTTGGGTCAATGTGCTCGAGGACGGCACCCCGCAGCATATAACGTTTTCCAAAATGCAATTGAAACAGCATAGTCGTAACAGAGACAAAGAATTGGGAAAGCGAGGCAAGTCTAGTTTTATCTGTCTCGGGAGAGAAGGCGTTACAATCGTTTTAAAAAAAATTACAAATTAAGTAAACGTCAAATAGAAGTCAAAAAAAAAAAAAAAAAAAAAAAAAAAAAAAAAAAAAAAAAAAAAAAAAAAATTTTTTTTTTTTTTTTTTTTTTTTTTTTTTTTTTTTTTTTTTTTTTTTTTTTTTTTTTTTATTTAAATATAATTTTTTTATATTATAAAATAAAATATATAATATATATATATATTATATAATTACTCGTTTTCAGGCACCTCGTCATTTCCTGATTCTACATACTCACGGGGATATATTTGGTCTCCGTTTTTCTTCTGAGCATAATAGGGTACATACTTTTTATCGATTCTTTTGATAGCAGGTACTTCCAAGTTACCCAATGTCAAGTAAAACTCATCTTCATTAGATTTTTTGGGGTATATTTGGGACCCATCCGCATATTTTGCATAGGTGTTATTGAACCCATCCGCATATTTTGCATAGGTGTTATTGATAAGGACTTCATTGCCTTCAGCATCCTTACGATAAAATTGCTGCCCAAATTTATTTTCAGGGTAAAACAAATTTCCTTTTCGATTGGGAAGATAAATTTCTTCATTTGTCTCGGGATTTTTAGGAAATATCACAGTTTGTGTTGCCAAATCTACTGGATACCTCGGTTTACCTGCCCGATCATAAATATACTTGGGTTCATTCTTTTGAATGGCTGGATATTCCATTTTATGCGGAGTCTCGTTTACGTTTACAGTTTTATACGCATAAATTTCCGCATTTACTGAATCTCTCCAATACAGTTCATCCCCTAAATGATTCCGAGCATAGTATTGATCTTTCATATTATTTCGTAAACAATAACCATTTACATAATATTCTACATAATCTTTCTCTTTCGATTCTTCGTAGACTTCCTTATTTATATCGTTACATGCTTCATCCGCTGTAGTACTACATCCCTCTTCTTCCACAGGTGTAGCTACATCCTCTTCTTCTGGTGGTGTTTCGTGATGAGATGCCTGCGGGGAAATTATTTCAGACGGGGATGCTTTATCCTGTAGGTTTGTTTCGGATTTGGGTTGGGTGTTTTGTATCACTTTTTCAAGTTCCTGTAGCGCGGTGGATTCCGTCGTTTCAGAGTTTAATGTCCATGTGTCCTTATCCATGGTTTCACATTCCAACCATGGGTCCCTTTCATTTTCTCCGAAGCTGTCTTGCCCCGAGTTTCCCATTTCAAGCAACACATTCAATTCAGACGCAAAGTTTCTCGGTGCGGGTTCTTTCCATTCAGCCGATTCGGCTGAATCTTCTTTTGTTTTAAATTTAATTTTTTTCACAGGCAATGGATCTACACATTGCTTTTTACGCTTTTGATACTTTTCACCGGTCGTCTTTTTTAAGATTGAATAAGACATTGTTTTACCGTTAGTTTCGTTATATTTAGGCATCCTTTATTATTCCTATAAAAGGCAAGCTATGGTAGTGATCTTATTGTGGGGGTACCTGTTATTTGTATGTTGGAATCATGCATTGTACCGAGCTTATGCACAACTCACCTGGAGAACCTTGTATCGCGCTATGGATCCTACAGAATGGCGTGAGTATAAAATAGCGGAAGCCCTGCAAAGGTATCAAGGATGGATTCCGTAATGTGTCCTCTTCCTAAAGAAACGTTTTAAAAAATTATTCTGGCTTGCAGTACTCTTTGATTTCCTCTCCGAACAAAATTTTAGCTACGTGAACAAGATCCATGTAAATCAATTCATATTTCTTTGAGGTTTGAATTTGTAACCAGGTCAAAATATGTTTCAAGAGATATCTCTTAAAATGGAGCCCGTGTATATAATAGACCATCCCAAAATGTTGCCACGTTTCTCGGTTTTTGTACAAAGGTAACCAATCATTGCAGACCACGCCGCCGGTATCTTTAAAAACTGCCGGTGGTTTTGAAACCACCATAGAAGATACATACTCAATTTCATGATCCCGACCTTTTGAAACGGAATACACAATACCCACTGGACCCGTATCTAATAGGATTTCGCACTGATAAAAATCCGGAGGGGGTAACGGTCCGGGTGGGTGTTCGGATCGTTTTAAAATTAAAAAGACCTCTCGTCCCAAGTAGGCAGAAGGATGAGATAAAGTCATTTCGATACAGGCGTCATTGCCCAGTTGAAAGGCAAAACTTGTCCACTTATTAAATTGTTTCAAGTCATCGTTATACCGTTTGAAAAATCGAAAATTGGAGACCTCTGATAAAGTGAGCGCTCTTTTCTTAAGGCGAGCGTCCACTAAATTACACAAAGTTTTAAAAGCTTGATCTTTTCGACACTTTTTCATGATGCCGAAATATCGATTCTCAGTGGCGATTAAAAACAAATTACCGGACTTAAAATAACTAAAGAGAATCTTATTTTGCGGAAACAAAGCGCGTAAGAGACATTCAGTGGAACTATTAGCTACTGGAATACCGCGCTCGCGGTTACCTTGGGCAAAAAGTAAAAAGGATTGATTGGTGAGAGTAATGGGAGGGCATTTTCCACGAATCACGATAATGCTGTTATTGGGCGGCGCAATGGGAACGGTGTCGAGGGAATTGGAGCTGTATGTAATAATGGCTCTTTTAAACCTCAGAGCAATAAAATGAAACCGTCGATATCGGTTTCCGTAGACTTTGATAAACTTGTCGAGAGTCGAAGGGGTAGGAATAACTGGATAGAGTGGTGTATTCATCTTAAACTTGTTTGAATTTCAGAAATTATATATACGAACAAAAAAAAAAAAAAAAAAAAAAAAAAAAAAAAAAAAAAAAAAAAAAAAAAAATATATATATATATATATATATTTTTTTTTTTTTTTTTTTTTTTTTTTTTTTTTTTTTTTTTTTACGTATATAATGAATTGTTACTTACAAATCTTTATTAAAAGTGCTTGTATTTTTCTGCTGCTGTCTGACTTTGTAATTTATATTATGGCTGAAGATTGCGAACTTGTCAAACCTATGGTTGAGGATTACGAACCCGATAGCCCTATGGATGAGGATTACGAACCTGATAGCCCTGTGGTGGAGATTTACGAGCCTGATAGCCCTGTAGTTAAGGATCATGAACTTGATAACCTTGTGGTTAAAGATTTCGAGCCTAATAGCCCTGTGGTTGAAGATTATGATGATGCAGAGCCAGAGGATGAATCTTTAGATGAAACTGAACAGAGTGAAGATGAAAAGATCGATATATTATTTCCATCAGAACATTTGCCTCAAATGAATCAAAAACGGATTACTACTTCTTATATGACGAAATTTGAAAGAGCTAGAGTTTTAGGAACAAGAGCATTACAGATTTCGATGCACGCTCCTGTTATGATCAAATTGGACGGTGAAACAGACCCATTGCAGATTGCAATAAAAGAATTAAAAGAAAGAAAGATTCCACTTATTATAAGAAGGTATCTTCCTAGTGGCCATGAAGACTGGAGAGTAGATGAATTAATTATTACTGAATGAAAAAAAAAAAAAAAAAAAAAAAAAAAAAAAAAAAAAAAATTTTTTTTTTTTTTTTTTTTTTTTTTTTTTTTTTTTTTTTTAATATATATATAATAAAATAAAATATATTATATATTTTATTTTATTATATTAAAAAAAAAAAAAAAAAAAAAAAAAAAAAAAAAAAAAAAAAAAATTTTTTTTTTTTTTTTTTTTTTTTTTTTTTTTTTTTTTTAATATAATAAAATAAAATATATAATATATTTATTTATATTATATATTTTATATTATTATATATTTATATATTAAAAAAAAAAAAAAAAAAAAAAAAAAAAAAAAAAAAAATTTTTTTTTTTTTTTTTTTTTTTTTTTTTTTTTTTTTTTTTTTTTCTATACTTTTGTACGTGTTAATTGTAAAAGATAATCTTCCGTGATTTTCATACTTCTTTTCAACAAATTATTTTCATTTGTAATTTCTAACAATGCGTCCATCTTTTCTGTATAGACTGTCAAATCCAGTTGTACATATAACTGATAGATTTTAAATAACCCACTTATTCGCATACCTGGTTCTATTCTTTCTAAAAGTGTCATTTTTTCCTCCAATTTTTTTGTCATTTCAGGGTTTATTGCTATTTTATTTTTCAGATGGTTCCATTTTAATGTAAAATATTCTTTATATAACACTAAAAACAAATTGATCATTTGTGTTGTTGTAAAATTTTCTTCT
The DNA here is from genome assembly GCA_963932465.1 of Maratus speciosus. Lineage (NCBI taxonomy): Eukaryota > Metazoa > Arthropoda > Arachnida > Araneae > Salticidae > Maratus > Maratus speciosus. Next base: position 108,658 of record CAWVRF010000134.1, on the reverse strand, counting down.
AGTTTTATTTTTTTTTCGCTACACACTTCAAACGATTCTCCCTTTCTTTTTTCATTTGCTAGAACCCTTTTCAAGTTTTCCAAAAGTTCTTCTTTGGGAGTAGTGCTACTCAAATTCAATTCCGTAAGCCATTGTTTGTAGAGACAATCCCATTCATCATTTTGTTGTTTTTTAATTTCGGAAACGAATAGATTCTTGGGTGTGCACGGTTTTAAATTCAATTCACTTAGCCAATTGTCATACTGCTGTTTCCACTCTGTATCTACTCGTTCTACAGTATGGTTCACGGCCACACTAAAATAATACTCAACATGATCTAGAAACGTTGGATATTGAAAATCTGTAGTTTGTGGTGGAATATTGTGTTGAATCAGCATGTTTTGAAGAATGTTGTCTATGTAAGTCACTATAGCGTTTACACTTGAAAAGTTTGTAAAATATTTACTCAACTCTTGCGTTAATTTATCCAAAGCAACACTGTTTTCTGTATACTTTATCAAAGTTTTACTCTTAATAACGTCGTGATAAAAGGATTCTTTGTGAAAGTGAATGTCAAAATAATTGGCCAATTTTTCACACTCTTTTTTCAGTGTATCCGTTTCATAAGGTTTTATGAGATGCCTTGATTTTGTTTTCGAATCGGCGGGGTAATGGACCTTGTCTTCCAGTTGATGTATATAACATGAAAGCCAATGATGTTCATGGCTGAATTCTTTCGCTTTTTGTTTCAGTGACTCGATTGTTTGGGGTAAGGTTTCAATGGGTTGCGTACCATGTAAACTTTTGGCAATGTCTTGAAAATAAGTAAATCTTTGCATAAATTTTTTCTTCCAGTCACACTTGTTTGGAAGGATCAAGTCGGGCGTGAGTTGAATCAATTCGTTTATCATTTCATCGTTCACCTGAAAGTCATGTAGGGTTTTTTTAATATTTAAAAGGCCTACACCCAACCAATCTTTTTCGGAGAGATGAACTTTGGAATGTTCGGTAATGATTAATTTTAATTCATTTAGATTATAGGAAGTGCGTATAGAATCTGTAAAAACTTCTTGAAACTCTGTTAAACGTTTTAAAATGGTGTGGACCAATGATTCATTCACAGACATATTTAAGTGGTCCGCTAATTGGTTCAAGATTCTGACGTGTTCAGGTATTTGTGCATAGAGGTTTAATACAACTTCGGCAAAAGTCTCGGGTTTTGCTTTAACCTGAAAAGCTTCTGTTTCTAATCGTTTCAGTTGTGTCTTTAATCGAGTCAATTTGTCTAAATCGTTAGATAAAAGGTCGAGTAGTCGGGAGTTTGAAGGTACCACATCAGAGTCGAGATGATAATATTCCATTAAAAAATTTAAAATGGGTTGAGCGGCGTCCATGTTGGCTGTTGCTAGTGAGTGCGAATATTCCACACTGTCACAGCTAGAAGGTGTAGAGGACGTGTCTCGACTCTTGAAAAGGCTATCAGAGCTAGTTGGCGAATTGTTTCCATTTTCCTCGGGGTTTTTAACCGTTTGTATTGATTTTTTGTAAACTTGTTTTCTACTAAGATCGTTCTTTTCCGTTTGACACTTTTCCAGTTGTTTTCCAAGGTCATTCTTTTCCGTTTGACACTTTTCCAGTTGTTTTCCAAGGTCATTCTTTTCCGTTTGACACTTTTCCAATTGCTCTTTAAGATTGTCATTTTCCTCTTCGCAGGCCACTGATTTGTTTTGCCAGTCGTTTAGATCCATTCTACACGCATTTAGTTCACGTTTATAGTGACTTTTTTCTTCTTCACAGTCCTGCAAGGCTTGTAGTTTGACCTCATAGCTTTTTGTTTGTTCACAATCGTCAAACATGTCCTTACTCTCGTTCCGCCAGCCTATTGGCTGTATAGTATGTTCGGTCTCGTCAGAGGATGTTTCTTTTATACAGATTGACTCGCATTCTTCATTCTTCCGGATCATTTGTAGCAATTGGAAATGATTTGCTTCCAATTGATTTTTGTAATCCTCTAAATGTTGAATATAATCCATAATTTTTTCCTTCTGGTTCTCTAACGTCATTCCTTCCTCCATTAATTTTCTAATAGTTGTTTGTAAGTGCTCATTCTCGGTTATTATACTATTCGTTTTCTCAAGCAAATTCTGGTGACTTTCAGCGAGTTTTGTCGTACGATTAATACACTCTTGCAATTCCTCGAGGACGCGTTTTTTGTCCTTTTCACATGATTTCAATAAATCCTGCCATTCCCTCTCTTTGTTTGCCCACTTTGATTCAAGAGCCTCTTTTTCAAAACGACACTTTTCCAAATCCTCTTGACAAGTCTTTAGACTGCAATTGGACGTTTCTTTCTCACCCAGACACGCTTGCAATTTCTTTTGACACATTTCGTATCGTTCAACCATGTTTCCAAATTTTTCATCAAATGAATCTTTTTTTCCCCCTTTTCGCCAAGTTTCGCATTCACAAAAAGAACCTCTTCGTTCCGAGGGTTTACAAAAATCGAGATGCGCGGGCAATTTCGAAAGTTTCACGATAAAGTCCAAAAAGCTCCTACTTTCCCCAAAAAGAGTTGCGTGCTTGTCTATCAGCGGTCCACTCTGGAGAAAGGCTTGCGTTAAATCCTGTTTCATTTCGCGTATCAGTGTATGCAGAGCATTGAGGGCAATCAAGTCGTCTGTATCCCGCATTTCTTTTAAAAGACACTCGACCAACGTCTTAAAAATCATCTTGTTTCATTTTCTTCTTCCTCTAATCCCAAATTAATTTTTCGTTTGCGACCGCGTGTCCTTTCCTTTTTCACATGGTCATTGATTTCAAACGTGTATTTGATACTCGGTTCAACCAATAATAGGAGGTGGCGTCCTGTCGCGTGCCAATGTAACAGTTCTGCATGCACAAAGTGTTTCCAGTGCAGGGTATTGAGGACCATGTCTGTCGGCCACTTAGGATCGGGCAAGAACCAATACGTCATATTTAAGAGCGTGCATAACGTTTTCTTTTGACTAATAAACAATTGCTGGACATTAACCCATCGACACTCTTCGACATCCATAATCCAATTGGAAAGTTCCTCCGCAGCCACGTCCGCGCGACTGTACACAAATTCAACATACTCGTCGGTTCGATCGGGATATTTCGCCAAGTATTTCATCGCAGCGCAAGTCGTGGACTTGTAGTCTTCCAATTTCTTCATTTTTCGGTAAATGGAATATCTTTGAGGATCCCGACACATGTAGTTAGCTTTCAGGAGCGTGTCGACCCATACGAGCCACCCTTCCGTGTATCGGTTCACTTTAAAAGGTTCGGTACGTAACCCAAAGAGCGTAGCCCAGACATCGTCCAAAATAGCCTTTGTCATAAATTTGATCAAACCGTTCGCTTTTCTCTGAAACCCTTTCAACTCTTTATCCTTCAGGTGCGACTGCTGATACACATACCTTTTTTTGGAGAGGATGAGTAACCGCTGGACGCGCTGTTCAAACTTAATTTTGATATGAGGTAAATTTAAAAAAGCATTGACCACGTCACAATGGTCCTTGGGCCACCGATGAACCATCAGACTGTCCGTATCAGCATAACACACGTTATACTGGGCATTTTTTAAAAAATGAAACGAACCCAACAGTTGATAACGGCACAGGGTAACCGTGATGATAGCAATAGCAATGTAGGCTAGAGGGGAGTCTTTGTTAGCCATGACCCCGTACAGAGAATTGATTAATATTTTGATCCCGAGTTGTACGTTATAATGGTACACATCCCGAGTCTCTTTCCATTCTCGCTGATGGTACTGTCGCAATTGGATAAAGTGGTGAACAATTTTAGGTAAAAAGGCTTCCGTTTGCCTGTTGATGACTATCACAAATTCATCACGTTGGGGATCCCACGTGGGATAGGAAAAACGAGGTTCCGTTGCCATCTTTTGTTTGAAATCGAGCCCAGAATGATGTCGATACGGAATCGCTGTGAAGGAATGCACGGCAGGTGTGGCGAGCCATTCGTCTCGCGTCAAAATGGTACAAGTGCCATAACACAGATTATTGCTCAGCAAGGTACTGGGGTACATGCTCGCAAAATCCATCACAGACACATTTTCGAAAATGCGTTGAGGGTAACAAAAATTTAACGCTCCCTGGTATGTTTTTTGATTTTGTAAAAGACATTGATGTTTCGAATCGTCGAGGGTAAAAAATTTGGGATGGATAAAATAGCCCAATCGCGTACCATAGGTTTTAAACAATTCCAACAAATAGCGGGAATTGCCGAAATGTAATGCTTCCATGGCATTGAGGGCTGTAAAATTGGCTCGTACTATCAAAAAAGACAACACATGTTCCTTTTGAAATATGAGGTGAACCAATTCGGAATCTTTTAAGCAATAGTCCAAATACATTCGAAACGTTCCAAATTGAGAAGATTTCTGAAGGGTTTCGGGACGGAGCCTTTCAAAACACCGTTCGACACTCTCTTCTTCAAACAAGTCTCGGGGCAAAGGAGAGTGTCGATACCAACTCGCGATACCGGTCGATTTGACTTGTACTTTGGTCTCCCCTTTCAATTTGGCGCGAGCGACATCATCTAATTTATACGTGCCACAATCGTAATGGGAAAACGTTTTGACATAGGCGTACAGATCGAGCGTGAGTTTTTGTTTGTAAGACACTACGATAGTCGTTCCCACATTAAATGACCGATAACCCTGCAACAAAGAGTACATTTTTAACCAAAGGAGCCTGGAAAAAATGCAAGGGAAATCAAAACTATTGATATTGTAGCCGGTAATAATTTGAACATTTTCTAACAGCGCGTGAAAATGAATCAGCATGTCCGCTTCCGTTTTAAAACCCAGTGTATACCCAGGTAAAGGTTGATCAATACCGTCGGGGAGAACGTAGAGCAACCATTTTTGAACATGATGCTGATTCCACTTGTAAAGACTCATCATCACAATACGATCGGAAGGATGGTACCCCATGGGAATATGGTGACCTTCCAGCGACACAGATTCCAAATCAAAAGCAGCAAAAGTCCAGTTGGGAGGATCCTTGCGATCGGGAACCATGTGCAAAGACTGGAGGAGATGGGGTGAAGCCCCCACGTTATACCATTGATAATAAAACGAAAATGTGTTGTATTGGGAACAAAGATCAATATAAATTCGAATCAACCAATCATCCGGGTCATAATAACTAAATTTGTAACGATTAAAGAATCGTCCAATATTTTTTATACAAGCTGTTGTGTACACTTTGTAAAAGGGTTTCGAGCGATAATCCAATTTGCCTCGGGCAAGCCTGTCCTCAAAATAAGGTAAAATTTTTTTGGCATTGCCCAGGCGTTTATAGACAACTTTCTGTCCGGGAAAATGATGTTGAATGGACTGAACCACTTTATCAATGCGATTAGTACACACGCCGATCCACCCTTCATACACTTTGAGAACACTGCGCTCTTGACCCTCTTCATCGAGAAAAGTAATTCGGACTTGAATGATATTTTTATGAGTTAGAACGCGCTCCCAACGAATGGAATAATACATGACGTAAAAAAGGAGGCTTGTTTATTATAAAGTGAAAAAAGAACATTACAATATTATTAAATTATTTATATAACAAAAAAAAAAAAAAAAAAAAAAAAAAAAAAAAAAAAAAAAATTTTTTTTTTTTTTTTTTTTTTTTTTTTTTTTTTTTTTTTTTTAATATATAATATATATTTTAATAAAAATCCATTCCCTTTAAACCGTATGTTCATCATCATTTTCAAGTGGCCATGGCTGAGATTTTTTGGACGAACAAGGCTGTACATCACACTCCACTTCATATTTCTTATTAATATCTCCAAGCGCCTTTCTCATTTTAATTTCTGCAGATGGATAAGGTTCTATTGAAGGTTTAAAAAAACACTCTTTAGAAGTATGTTTCGATATACGTTTAACTTTACTTTGCTCTCTCGAAAAAGTTTCATCTGATTGAAACAAACCAAAAGGACTGATACCAAACATTGGGTTACTGGCTACTTGGTCATTTTGGGGTTTACGAGGGGTATAGGTAAAACCAGTAGTACGATGAGGGCATTTCCTTCCAGTCTTTTCCAGACTAGTTGAAAAAATGTGGGAAGATCCCATTTTACAACTTTAAGAGAAATATCTTGAAACAAACTGAACGCTACAAACCTTTTAAAGAACGCAATATATAGCTAAACATTTAAGAAAAAAAAAAAAAAAAAAAAAAAAAAAAAAAAAAAAAAAAAAAAAAAATTTTTTTTTTTTTTTTTTTTTTTTTTTTTTTTTTAAGCTATATATTGCGTTCTTTTTAATTCTATTACGTTCTATTTAATTCTATTATACTAATTCTATTATTATTCTATTGCGTTCTTTAAGAACGCAATAGAATTAAAAAAAAAAAAAAAAAAAAAAAAAAAAAAAAAAAAAAAAAAAAAAAAAATTTTTTTTTTTTTTTTTTTTTTTTTTTTTTACGTTGGCAACACATTCTACTATTCACGGCATGAAAATGAATCACTCCAAAGCTGTTCCGCTGTGCAGTCAGTACAGTGATGCGACTTGATCTATATAAGTGGAACGTTTTCCTTCTCCCATTTCAGTCGCTCCAAAGCTGTTCAGCTGTAAAGACGGTGCTCGTGGATTATATTCATGCTCTATTCCCGGTGTTATGGAATTTAGAATCGTTATCCCTCATGTTTTAGAATGGCTATGACTTCAGTCTCCTTTCAGTTATTCGACTTGTTACCTGAAATTCTATTCAAGCTGTTGCGTGAGTATGTCTCTTTTGAAGATAAGTTATATACATTATGGGAAATACCCGAATTTTATCTCTACTTGCAAGACTCCGACGCCTGGATCGCGTCCTCCAAAATAATTTCCTTCCCTTTCCTCAACTGGATCCGAACCGTGAAACTGGGCTGGTACATCCATCGGGAGAATGGGTCGCATCGATTGCTGCTCCAGCTTGACCCCCTATCCATGACTCTGTCTTTACATCATTTTTTTATGGATTACCACCTCTCGTTCTCCCCATCACCAAAACGTGTCATGACCTGCCAAAAAACGCTAGATGGGATGCAGTCTCTCTTTCAGGTGTATTTGCGAGACTATGTGTTTATACCCACAGTGGGCTTGTGTACCTATCACTTGAAACCGCACGGCCTTCTCATGATTGAGGACGATTGGGAAAAGGGAGACTGTAACAAGATGCGTTTTTATGATTGGGAAGAATGTATCCTCTCCTTCTATGCACCCATCATCATGCAAGATGTGGCCGGGAAGAATCATTTTAAAGTGTTACTCACTTACGATCGGACACTCACAGTGGAGTGCCTGTTCCCTCCCGGAAAATGTTGGTGTAAAAAACGCATCTTGCATCTGTTACCCATCTCCTGGCAAGTGCAAGAGGACCGGTTAAAGGGTATCGATGGGGCCCTCATTCCGAAAGTAGCATGTCATACCTTGCAAGGGGTTGAGAAGGGACAGGTACACAGTGAAATGAAGTATTATCTCTCAACATTGTATTCTGACATTCTAATGGAAACCAGAGGAGCTTTTCATGAATGAGTGGCGGAATGCCTTTTCCTGGGGCCGAGACGGCTCAGGTAGCTGAAACTACCGGAACAGTGTAAAAATGTGTTTTAGTACGAAACGTATTTGGTATGGGTGGAGCGACAGTATGAATCCCAACAGACTGCCGAGTGAGAGGGCGGTGCTTTAATGTACTCACGCCTTTAAAAAGAATGAAGAGAGGGACGGGAGCGTTAGCTATAAAAAGGGTTATCACAGACTCAGGGTCAATACACGGCTTAAACATGTTGTTTAAACTGTTTACAATGGATCGCCAACTCTTCTTCAGTATTCTGGGGGTGATTGGAAGAAATGGTAAAGTTTATTTTTCTGCAGTGGATATAGCGTTGCTGATTGGACAGCATAACATTGATCGATGGGCAAAAGAAATTTCCAACTGCAGATTGGGTGAGATTTTACCAGGCTGCAGTCAAGACTTGAAAAGTGTCTGGGTTATCGAGCACACAGCCCTCTTTCATTTTCTGGCATATCGCATGTTTTCAGGATATAAAGCGGATAAGGAAAAAACACTTTACGACTTGCTTGAATATGGTCATGTTCGCTTGTGTGGACAGGTTGCTAACATTGTTCATTTAGAAGCATGTTCTGTGCCAAATGGAAAATTGTTGATCGAATACCTGAAAGAATACCGAGCAAAGAAAATGCCAGAAGTTGAAAATGTTTAAAGATCTTGCACATCTTCCAAATTGACGGAAGGGTAAAAAAATGGGCCGAAGGAAAAAAAATTTCCTGTTGGAAAACATACAAAAAGATACTGTCATATTTTAACTCTTAAATATATATAATAGTGTAAGTTTAATATTATAATTCCAAATGTAATATTGTATGTAATCTTATATAAAAAAAATATATATATATATATTTTTTTTTTTTTTTTTTTTTTTTTTTTTTTTTTTTTTTTTTTTTTACACCATTAGTTGCATAATTATATTACTCAACCCATCTATTCGGTTCACCCTACCCTTCTTCATTGCGCATTTTATTTGCTTTTTCATATTCCACGACGCAGCGCATTGTTCTGCGATGGTAAAAGCCCACCATGTATTTACAAATTTTCTTCTATAGAGGACCAATAGGATGCGATACACAATCATCCACGCATTCACGACCATCAGCACCCACACTAAAATATAGAGAGTGAAAAATATTTTGCGGTACACGCTGCAGAGGGGTAAAATACAGTTGAGTTTATTTTCCGAGATGCCGCTGCCGTGATGGTATTCAAAATAACATGTACCTTTGTCGGGGAATAGTTTATAAATGGCTCTCCATGACCAGTGGAAGCGACTCCAGAGGTGATTAAAAAATACATTACTGATATTGACAATCGATACCAAATGTATGATATAAAACATTTCCAACGCGACCGTTTTAAAAAAAATGAAATTTCCTTGCGTCTCTTGAATCATTTGAATCATGTCATTGGGTTTCTCTGCCAGTTTTTCGAGATGCCTGAGGTAGTGTCCGTAATGCTGGGACCATAAGGAATAGGGAAAATGAAATCCAAAAGCTAACAAGACCAAATAAACTGGTATCCATTGATAATAATCATGATAAAGGGTGGGATGACCCTGTTCTTGCGTAAAAGTCCCGTTAATGTAACATTTTGTATCCATATAACTTTGCGGAAAATGTTGGTTGTCGTTTAAACACTCTATACTGTTTCCAAACAAGAAACGAATCATGGTGAGGCCCGTGCAAAAGGTCAAAATGTTTCGAACATAGATATGGTAAATGGTTAAAAAGATACTATAACTCTCCTCGTGTGGCGTATTCAACTGCACCAGCTGTAACAATGGAATCATGCTGGGCCGTCTTTTTTTCTACACGCTGCTAAATTTCAAATTTTTCTTGACTAAAATTTCTTGTACGAAAAATTTAAAAGTGGAGACGGATAAAATATCTTCATAATGGTAGCCGTCTAAGGCATCTCTAAAGATGATGCGTTGGCCATCCACGATGCTTCCCGCATTATTGAGCGTCATCGCGTGTGCATTTGCAATGGCTTTTTGATAACTGTAACCGGGTAACCAAATGTAAGACACCAAATACAACGCATAAATGGACGCGCGCCCATGCGCCGCCGCTTCCACGCCATTGAGACCCGAATAAAAGGAATTTTTCACATGCACACCACTTTGCATGCCTACACTCCCAAACATTTGCTTTAAATTTTCAAAATTACCTTTTGCTTTGGCTGAAATTTGTATCGTCAGGCAACACTGGTACGATTGGATATCTTTCCCTTCTTTTAACAGGGTAGATAAGGTATACATTTCTTTCAGGGTCAAGGCAAAGCAAATTCGATTTTGAAGTCGATCCAAGTAAAAGAGACGCATATCATTGAACGCTTGAAATGCTCGCCGACTGCCGTACACTTCGGAAATGGCATGCATGGTTTTTTTCAAATCGCGAAATTGGATGGGTAAAAAATCAATCTCGTCATAAAATAAATAATACGCGACCAACATATCTTGGCTCGGGGCTAATTTTAAACCCATAACAAACGAGGTCATTTCCCATTCCGGATTGAGGAGGGTGGCACATTCGGCTTGCGAAAGAAGACTGGGAACGAGATAAATATTGGCCTCATCCCCGTCAAAATCGCCATTAATGGATTCCAAAATCTCCAAAGGGATGCCGAAACAATCGTATGGCCACGCAGGTCCTTTCACGGGGACTTGCAACCCGACAAAATTTTCAGGTTGTAAAGAAGGCATGCGATTCAAAATGACCCATTTCCCCCTCAAGCCAAATTTATCCACAATGTAATCGGGAACGCGAATTTCATTGGGTCGCAGACTGGCATCGGGAACAATCATGCCTCGCATGGAGTATCGACACCGCTTTCCGAAAGCCACCTGTCGAATCAAGGTAGCTTTGCCACAGGAGCGGGATTCGAGGCTACCGTAATTTAAGGGGGCTTCTTGAACCTGTTTGTAAAATAACGGCGCCTTAGAAGCAGGTTGCACTTGTTGGGTGCGCGAGGTCATAGGCACTCCCATTACAAATTTAGCCACCTTTTCATAAATGAGGGTGGTCGTGACTTGCCAGTAAATGGGATCGGGTAACACTAAAAATTCTTGATGGGTGGACAGGTTGGCCTGTTTAATCATGCGCACCAGCTGGGGTAAGGCAAAAACATAACCCGGGGTGGGAATCGCCAGAGGAGTCACGGGATAGATGGTTAATTGATCATTATAATAAAATTGATGACAACAACACGTAAAAGATTTGTATTTTTGAAAATTAAGTGGTGTCTGGCATTCGGAACACACATGTCCAAACAGGTGGCTTTTTCGCCATGCCTTGAGTATGAGAAGCAACTCGGAGGGCGTACATTGGAGAGGACATTTTTCCAGTTCGAGCAGAGAAATGCGATAGAGATCTACGGCCATTAAAAATAAGTTATGCGAAAATATCCCAAAAGGTTAAATGGGGATGAATACTACCCCCGTCGCAACCCGACCTTTGTCGTTAACGAGAACGGTAAGGAACTGTATGCCCGCGATAAAAAGGGAAATGAACTTTATCCCAATCGCGATATAAATATTTTTGCGCGTGATGGGTCCGGAGGTTTTTATTATGCCAGAGACGCGAATGGAAATGAATATTACCCGATTTGGCAAAATCAATCCTTGTTTTTAATCGATCCCGTGAACAAAAATATTAGACTCGCTTTGTATAAAGACGGTACCCAACGGTACCCGATGGATGACAAAGGAAACGAGTATTATTTGCTCGAAAATAAAGAACCTCTGTTGTTGCGAAAATCAAACGGAGACTATTACTTGGCACAAAGTAAAAACGGTCACGAGTTCATTCCCTGGAATTATTTCACAAACTATGTGAAAGAGGAACCCTGTATATACTCAAAAGATGCGTACGGTAATACAGTATACCTCAAAGAATCTGAATTTCCACCAGCCTTTAAGGCTTTAATTCGATGTATCTGTCAGATTAGTGTCATATGTCCAAAGGTGACGGGATGTCATACTAGACTTTATTGAAAAAAAAAAAAAAAAAAAAAATATATATATATATATATATATATATATATATATATATTTTTTTTTTTTTTTTTTTTTTTTTTTAATAAAATACGGGTACACATATTTTCTGGTTCCTATTATTAACATTGTTACAATGAAATAAATAAATTTCTGTCTTTTCAGATAGATTTTTATTTTGTTATTAAATTTGTTAATAAAATAATCTATATTCTTTTATCAAATTCAACTTTATAGTTTAATTCCGCAAAATAGGTTCGCCCTTCTTGTTTCCCCCAATTTGAACTTGGATTATTAAAAATGTATCCATCTCTACAAATATTATGAGATGATGCTTTCGGAAAAGGTACATTCTCTTTATTTGCAGAGTCAAGCTCAGATGCTATACATGGTGCTTTATATCTTCGAGTAATTCGGTCTAAATGGGGATTATATCTTTCCGTATTCATTAAAGAAATTTACTATATATTAAATTAGGTCTTTATTTAAATGTGTTGACAAAAAAAAAAAAAAAAAAAAAAAAAAAAAAAAAAAAAAAAAAAATTTTTTTTTTTTTTTTTTTTTTTTTTTTTTTTTGATTCCACTGACCGTATTTTATTAAAAAAAAAAAAAAAAAAAAAAAAAAAAAAATTTTTTTTTTTTTTTTTTTTTTTTTTTTTTTTTTTTTTTTTTTGATTCCACTGACCGTATTTTATTTAAAAAAAAAAAAAAAAAAAAAAAAAAAAAAAAAAAAAAAAAAAAAAATTTTTTTTTTTTTTTTTTTTTTTTTTTTTTTTTTTTTTTTGTCAACTCTTTGGCGCGCCACCCACCAGGGAGACATGCGACAATTTCACCCTCTTAACAAAGAAAAAACCGGTTTGAACAGCAGAATTTGCCTCATGTCTCACGATTATTGTCGCATGTCTCTCTGGTGTGTGGCGCACCTTTCGCTACAGACACACACGAGTTTTTTTTAATACAGCTTGTTCATCTACTTGTTTAGCCATTGTTTTGAGAAATCCCTTCTTTTATTTTACACCCCACTTTTATATAAATTTTTATCAATTCCTCAAGTCTCAAGTTTTTTCTCAAGATTTCACCTTCTCCCGGCGACGTAAACTTGGCTAAAGGAAAAGAGAGAATACGCGTTTTCGCAGTAGACGTAGCGAGGTAACTCGGATTCGGCCAGTCGTCTCTCCAGGGCATATTTTTCCTTTTTGAGCGCGAGTAATTCCGACTCCAATTTAGCCACTCTTGCTCTCAACTTGTCGTGAGTCTCCAGAACGTAGTCTCGTAACCCGTATTTTGTTTTCGAATGCCTCGTCTCTGGTTCGCGAACAACGGTGAGGAGGTCGGCCCGGGGAAGCTGTGTATCCCAGCCCATAGACGCATCCACGGGAATCGGGTGTACCCCAAACACGCAATGCCACGTTGCAGGTTTCACGAGCTTAGGAAATCGGGTCCCGGGGCAATGTCCGAAAGAATCTAGAGAGCTCAAAAACATTGTTTGGAAAAGTACTGAGCCTGGCAGCATGGAGAAGAGTTTCAAATAAACTGGAGGAAAATACAGCAAAACATTCACCTGCACACACAAGATGTAAAAACTGCTTTTTTTTTTTTTTTTTTTTTTTTTTTTTTGTATTAAAAAAAAAAAAAAAAAAAAAAAAAAAAAATTTTTTTTTTTTTTTTTTTTTTTTTTTTTTTTTTTTTTTTTTTTTTTTTTTAATACACTTATAAAATAATGTTTTTAATCTCATTTTATCATGTCCTTTTTCTTCCTAGACGTTCGGGTCCGGAATCCTATTTTGATTTGGAATCGTCGTTTCTTAGCCTATTATATTGTCACTTATATGCGTGTTCATATTCGGACACACATTGCCATTAAACTTTTCCCTGCCCCCTGGCATTTTCAAAATTCTTTCATTTGTACCTGCGTTCCACTCTACAATTTTAATCATGGGGCTCGTTTCGCTCTATGTGCCCGACAGCGTTCCCAAAGACTTTTTAAATACCGCTACCTCACTCGTTCAACTCGTGCCCGCGCTCACCGAACCCTACGCCCTCTTTGACCGCACCGATTCGTGTGCCTGCCCCAC
>CAWVRF010000134.1:5000-90000 GCA_963932465.1 Maratus speciosus | reverse complement strand
TTCATGATGTGAGAAACGAAATTGTGGAAGAAACGAATCGACATCCTGGTCCTGTTGGGTTTAGCTCGCTACCCATTTCCCTCAAAATTTATTCTCCTCACGTTCTCAAATCGACATTGGTCGATCTCCCGGGTTTAATTCATGTGGCGGTCGATAACCAATCCGAAAATAGTATCAAAGAAATTCGCAACATGGTCTTGGAATACATTTCTCAACCCAATTGTCTCATTCTGGCCGTGACGCCCGCCAATCAGGATATTGCTAGTTCCGATGCGTTGGAGATTGCCCATACAGTGGATCCTCAACGCGTTCGTACAATCGGCGTGTTGACCAAATTAGATTTGATGGATGAGGGAACCGATGCTCGAGACGTTTTGGAGAATAAATTGATTCCTCTTCAACGAGGGTATATTGGCGTCTTGAACCGGAGTCAAAAAGATATTGAAAGTGGAAAAGATATTCATTACAGTTTGGCCAAAGAAGATCAATTCTTTTCCTCGGTACCTTGCTATAAACCACTCGCGGATCGTATGGGGACCCTCTTTTTGAGAAAAACGCTCCATGAACAATTGTATGCACACATTAAAGAATATTTACCCACCGTGCGGAATCAACTTGCGGAGAAATTAAAGACAACGCGTCATGAATGGGCCACCCTTCACGAGAAATTGAAAAGTTTCAACATGGAGGAGGCCTCAGGTTTGCATGCCTTTATGATTCATCTGGCTCAACCCTTTATTGAAGAATTTCAAACGGTTCTCTTTGGACATTCCACCACTGTCTCGACCCGAGGTCTGTCGGCGGGGGCCCTCATTAATTTCAAACTTTACAAAACCATCCAACAGTTACCCTTGCCCACCATTCCCAGTCAGGAAACCCTGCTGACCATTATTGCCAATTTGCAAGGCGTTCGCACCGGGTTCACCATGTCCTCTTTGGCATTGGAAACGGTAGCGAATCAACTTCTCACGCTGTACATGGACCCTTTAAATCAATTGGTGAATGACATTGCTCAGATGCTCGAGTCGACGGCAGAAGAAGTCTCCCAGGTATTAAACAGCTACCCTCATTTTAGGAAGGAACTGCTCTTTCTCATTCGACAATTGATTGCGGAAGCAGGAATAGAAACCAAACAAACACTCGAAAAGCACTTGAAAGCCGAAATGTATTTTGTTAATACGTGTCACCGAGACTTTTCCTTTCCGGACGTGGAGGCCCATAAATCCCTATACCCCATCAAATTATGGGGAAATAAACCGAGCAAATCAGATTCCAAAGTGCACGCTGCGTCGGAGAACGTCGCGGAAGCTATGGAAAGTATTGAAGCCAATAAATCGGCAAAAGCCAATGCAAATACCTTGGCAAAAATTATTGAAAAATATATGAACATTCAGCAAAAACATATTGAAGATACAGCTTTTAAATATATTTTATATTTTCTAGTAAAAGATGTGATGGATTTTGTAAAAGGTAACTTGTTGGGTAAAATGTTGATATCAGTAGACAAGGAAATTATTTGTAAAGACTGTAAAGAAGAGTTTGAGCGTAAAAAGAGTTTGGAGTCGATGTGCAAGTGCCTCGAGGAGGCACTCCAGGCTGTGCAAACATTTTAAGGAAAAAAAAAAAAAAAAAAAAAAAAAAAAAAAAAAAAAAATTTTTTTTTTTTTTTTTTTTTTTTTTTTTTACATGATTCATGAGTTTAAAAAAAAAAAAAAAAAAAAAAAAAAAAAAAAAAAAAAAAAAAAAAATTTTTTTTTTTTTTTTTTTTTTTTTTTTTTTTTTTTTTTACATGATTCATGAATTAAAAAAAAAAAAAAAAAAAAAAAAAAAAAATTTTTTTTTTTTTTTTTTTTTTTTTTTTTTTTTTTTTTTAATATAATTTGTTTTCTTCGCAACATGTTTGACATCTCCAATTATGATATGTGTGTTTTAAGCAAATTTTTTTGCAATCTTTCAAAATCTTCAGTATTAAATGTTTATCATCATTTTTAATAATCTGTTGTGTTTTCAATATTTTAAAAGCATCATTGACAGGTATCAAGTGACTTTTATACACCAGTCTATCGTCTTTCCAATTTTTTATTTTAACTGTCGATATATAGTGTTGCGTAAAAGAATCAAAATATCGATGTCTTCGTAAATCTTTTACATTATTTACAATAAAGTAATATTGTGTGTATTCTTGTTGATCGCAACCTTTAAATTTAATTTGTTTAAGAGGGTATCTATCTATATCTTCCTTTGTACATGAAAAACGATATCCCGTCTCTTCCCAAAACTCTCTATAAGCATTCTTAAACCACTGCAATCGATTTTTCGGAAATTTTGAAATAGCCATTTGTCCATGGGGATAATCATACATATCTTCAAAAATTTTTCCATTTTTAAAGCGAAAATAATCCATTTGATCGTTTTCGTTCAAAAATGGTAGACATTCTTTTTCGAAGAAATCCTGGAGGCGATTCCATGGATTTTGATCATAGCAATCATGTTTAATTCCTTGATCATTTAAAAAGATGTAAAAATTTTGAACACAATATGGTACTTTCCGTTTAATAAGCATCACTCTGTTATCTTTAGTAATTAGTATTAAACCATAAGAAACAGCAAATTTGTTGCGACGACACATTCTATTCACTCCTGTATACTTGCTTAAATTGTAACAAATTGTTATCATTGAAAAGTATTCAGATATACATGTCGAATAATTGGGGGTGTCAATTTATCAAGTAAAAAATACCAGAATCTATACTGTAATGTGTTGTTTTAGGATATTACATATCTACTTACTTTTAATATATTTTTTTGTTTTAGGTAAGTGAAAACTTTTTTGATGAATAAGTGCATAATTGAAAATGTAAGTAATCTTTTAATGTGTTACATAATTCTACAAATTATTACAATAATGTAGTAATAATTGTTTTTATTGGTTATCTCTCATTATGTTTGCTTACAGCTTCCATATAACGATTAAAACGATTATATTTTCTATACGGTTCTTTAACATTCCGCTCGCTCAGTTCTTTATCATTTCTTTCTCT
The DNA here is from genome assembly GCA_963932465.1 of Maratus speciosus. NCBI lineage: Eukaryota > Metazoa > Arthropoda > Arachnida > Araneae > Salticidae > Maratus > Maratus speciosus. Next base: position 86,959 of record CAWVRF010000134.1, on the reverse strand, counting down.
TTCATTATTTTTAACGCTTTTTTCTTCCTTATCCTTGCCTCCATTATCCTTATCCTTGCCTCCATTATCCTTATCCTTGCCTCCATTATCCTTATCCTTGCCTCCATTATCCTTATCCTCGCCTCCATTATCATCCTCGCCTCCATTGTCACCGTTATCATCCTCGCCTCCATTGTCACCGTTATCATCCTCGCCTCCATTGTCACCATCATCCTCGCCTCCATTGTCACCATCATCATCCTCGCCTCCATTGTCACCATCATCCTCGCCTCCATTGTCACCATCATCATCCTCGCCTCCATTGTCACCATCATCATCCTCATCCTCACCTCCACTATTCTCGTCACCGTTGTTTCCACCATTTTTGTCCCAACTTACAAAATCGGGTCCGTTGTGTTTACAAATTTTACATCTTAAAACGTAATCTCTTGCCAAGGAGTAAAAAAACAGCTCTGGATCTGCTATTTCTTCTTCGCATTTGCATGTCTCGGTACGTACATAGGGTGAGTCTGGTAAACTTTGAATACAGGAAGAGATGTGCCAACCATATCGATAGTTGTATTTAATTCCAACATTTGCATCCGATCGGAAAAGAGCGGCCTGATGAAACTTGAGTATTTTGTAATACATTGCATATTTTTCAAATCGTTGTACCTCTTTTGCAACTCGATTTTGAGATAACAAAGATAGTTTTTCATAGAAGGTTTCAGCAGCATCGTCTGGTGACAAGGTAATTAATTTTTCCCACTTGGTCATACTTGACTAATCCGAGTAGCGAAATAGTTGAAAAAGATTTGAGCAATATAAATAAGAAATCTTTCGAAAGTATCTGGTCCCAAGATTATTTCAAGAAAAAATAGAATTATAACAATTGTTACAAAGAGGAGATTCACTATAATAAGGATTGGAATTGCAACTAAAATAAATGTTAAAATATGAAACAATGTTTTAAACATGTTGTTTCTTAAAGTATCCAGAAAAGTACATAGTAAAAGAATTGACAAAATATTTGCAACTAATTTCTTGTTGAAAGTGTATTTATATTTAAAAAAAAAAAAAAAAAAAAAAAAAAAAAAAAAAAAAAAAAAAAAATTTTTTTTTTTTTTTTTTTTTTTTTTTTTTTTTTTTTTTTTTTTTTTAAATAATAATAATAATATATAATTGTATAGTTATGTTTCCATTACGTTCTAATATGATATTATATGCTGAAGTTGTCTGCATGGATTGCGAAGATGGGAAATTATTTCCTTTAGAAATTGCATTTGCGACATCTTCAAAGCATGTTTACACGCTTAGGGTGTCTCCCCATCCCTATTACTGGTTAACCGTCAGAGATATTTATTCCACACGAGCTAAAATTCGAAACAAGGATCGATTTTACAATTCTGGAATTACGAAACTTTTACCTATCAAACCAGTCGCTAGTTATCAATTGAATGCAAGTACTTGGCTGCTTGAACTTCGCGACTTTATAGCAGAGAGATTTCCAGGTAAAATACACTTACGTGTTCGTGGACGCTACCAGTATAACTTTTTTAAACACACTTGCGGTTTTGTAAACGTATCTAGAATATGGTTAAAAACCGGAATATCTGTCATGGATATAGATCATAAACATAATTCTAGATATGCCAATTATCCTTGTCCAGGGATTGAGGTGAGAACTATGGCCTATCACTTTGAAAAGAAACTGTAACTTAACAAATTATTTAAAAATATATATAATTGAATATTGTAATGGAACTGTAGATTGACTGTGACTACCGAAAAAAAAAAAAAAAAAAAAAAAAAAAAAAAAAAATTTTTTTTTTTTTTTTTTTTTTTTTTTTTTTTTTTTTTTTTTTGTATGCGTGACGGTTGTATATTAAACGTTTTTTTCCAGTGAAAATCTTTATTTTAATCTTTGATAACGGTGACGGAAACATCTTTACCATGCCCCATAGCAGTTCTGTATTACTTACTTTAAAAAAACAATTGCAAACTTATAATTATCGAACCAATATTCTACATTTTCAAGTGGCAGCGCGTCGTTTCAACAGTCGACTGCAATTTTTATTAAACAGTAATGAAGAATTTCACCTTAATGATTGCATTTGGTCACTTAAAAATGCACCATGTGGTCCTGACACATGTCACTGTCATTCTGTATTCAGCAATCCTGAAGTTTTTATCGAGGATCGAATGAAGTATCCTGAAAAATCTATACCAATTTCAAACTTGCATCGGATCAAACTTGAAAACCCAAATAAAGATTATAAATTGCTAGTTCTAGAAGAAGATGAAAGCTTAAGTGATTTTTACCAGTATAGAGTTTTGGATTTAGAAAATATTAGTAAATGGTACGAAATGTACAAAGTTAAAAGAAGTGCGCTGCAGTTTCAAGTAAAAGTGAGGGAAATGAACATAGAAGAAGAAATTGACGCAATGTATAACGTAGAAAGTAAAGAGCGGCACTTGACAGATTGCATTAGAAGTGTGAAATGGGATTTAGGACCTGATACATGTCATTGTCAAAGCGCTATGGTTAATTCTGGGAGATATTTAGAGGAAAGATATAATTATGTGGATTGGAAAACAATCGAGGAAAAAAAACGAATGAAAAAAATTCCTAAAAATTATAAAGCAATGCTGTAAAAAAAAAAAAAAAAAAAAAAAAAAAAAAAAAAAAAAAAAAATTTTTTTTTTTTTTTTTTTTTTTTTTTTTTTTTTTTTTTTTTTTTTAAAGGGTATATATATTTAAAATTATAGATATATCATTTTTATTTTAAACATGAAACAGCTCAACCTCTTCAATGCTCTTACGCAATCCATAGAACCTTTTACACCAGCCAATCCCCACGATGTTAAACTTTATTGTTGTGGTCCTACTCTCAACAATATACCCCATCTGGGACATGCGAGAACCTATGTGTTTATGGACGTTTTGAGAAGGATTCTACAACATTACCTGGGTTATGGTTTGCGTTTGGTAATGAATGTGACTGATTTAGCAGAAAACATTACCGATAGCGGGTTGGCTCATGAGTATGAGAAAAAGTTTTTTAAAACTATGAATTTGCTGAACATTGAAACAGTCAATTTTACACCTCGCGTCACCGAATGCTTGGAGTTAGCTACGAATCTATGGAAACGGTGCATGACTCAAAAATTTGCCTATTTCACACGTAATCTAGATATTTATTTCCATTCGAAAGCCTATTTGGAAAAATTTGGTCCTGCGTTTCCAGACACAGGAAAACGCAATCCCGAGGCCACCCTGCCAGATGATGGGAAATGGGATCCTTGCGATTTTCCGGTATGGAAAGACGCAAAACAATGGGTAGATGCCAAAGGTAACCAACACACAGGCATACCCTCCCGGCACACAGCCTGTGCTGCTATGGCCATTTTTCATTTTAATGATTCTATTGATTTGCATCTGGGAAGTGTAGATTTACAATTTCCGCATCATGAAAATGAAATTGCTTTAAGTCGCGTGTACTTTAAAAAAAAAGACTGGGTTCGTATCTGCTTGTACACGGGTATCCTTGAAATGAAAGGCCAAAAAATGTCCAACAGTCTCCAAAATGCTGTAACGGTCGAAGAGATGCTGGCTAAAGGCTATTCACCCTTGGTTATCCGATACATGTTTTTAAAGCATCTTTACCAAAAGCCCATGTGTTTTCGCGAGGATCAATTGAAAGGAGCTCAACACTCGTACAATAGGCTTATGAAAAACATTGAAAAAATGAAGTTTTATCAAAATCAATTGGCGTTCCATAACACGGTCGAAGTGTTGCAGGAATCTTGGGAGCGATGTAACGAATTGACTCGATTAAAAGAAACTGTGGATGAGGCGTTAATGGATAATGTAAACATTTCAAAAGCTTTGGACTTAGTTGAAGACTATGTCCAAAATTTCGTGTTGCGATTTCAAAAGAATATGTCCTATGAATGGATATCTTATTGCTTAGAGTATGTGTTATTTTTGGTAGACACTTGTTTTGGATTAATGAAACATTCATCGGAATATGTCATCCATGAATCTGTTGAATTGTATCCCGTTTTCAAAAAATTTCGATCAGGGGTACGAGAATATGCTTTGAAGGCAGAAGAAATGCAACGCGAAACTTTGCTAGAAATGTGTGACAAGTTAAAAGAAGAGGTCGATCGAATGGGTTATAACCTTCAAGATCAATAACAAAAAAAAAAAAAAAAAAAAAAAAAAAAAAAAAAAAAAAAAAAAAAATTTTTTTTTTTTTTTTTTTTTTTTTTTTTTTTTTTTTTTTTAATAAATATATTATAAATATATTGATACTGAATATGATTAAAAAATATTAATCTTTTACATGGCAAATTTTGAATACACTGCCCATATCACTTTTATCTTACATAAGGGAGCGTGGGTACCATGGCATGTAGCCTTTACATCCATCATTCCACCTTTTAAGACCATTTCTATTGGCCTAAATACAGAAAAACTCATGTTATACCATGATGAACTGTATTATAATTTCAATGTTAACAACTTTCCAAGACCCGATGGAATTGAATTTGATTATATATGTAAAGAATTTGAGTTTCCAGAAACAATTAAATATATTTACAACAATCTAAAACCGTCTACGGGATCTTGGGACGTCATCATTGGAGCTGTAGATTCTGCAACTTATTGTTATTTGAAGGATATAATTCCTAGTACAATTTTAATAAATTTTAATCCATTAAGTGAGGAAATTACCCTTGGTGCTGCATATAGGAAATATGAACATGAAAAGGGTTGGCAGTCTGAATAATAAGATGTATAATCCTATTTACCTAAATAAAAATGTTAGTGTTTTTAATGTAATCTAAAGTATTACCGGACCACTTCTTCGTTTTGCTATGACAATTGCCTTCGTCTCACGATTTTTGACGTATGTCTGTCTGGTGAGTGGTGTGCCTTATTCTTCACAAGATACGTGTACTTGATGATAATTGGTTTTATCAGTTATTTCTTTACTCTTTACAAGATGCTTTTGATATTTCCTTGATATAGTTGATGATAATTGGTTTTATCAGTTATTTCTTTACTCTTTACAAGATGCTTTTGATATTTCCTTGATATAGTTGATGATAATTGGTTTTATCAGTTATTTCTTTACTAATTCCTTTACGCTATCTGATACTACATCCTACATATAATTCCTTACGCTACATCTGATAATAATTCTTTTACGCTATATATGATGCATCTGATAATAACTCTTTTGCGCTATATATGATGCATCTGATAATAATTCCTTTACGCTATATATTATGCATTTGATTGAAATTTGAGGAAGAGTTTATGTTACATTTAATTGAAATTTAAGGAACTGTTTTTATGCATTTGACTGAAATTTAAGGAAGTTTTTTTACGCATTTGACTGAAATTTAAGGAAGTTTATTATGTGTATTATTATTATTTATAACTTTATTTTTACCTTGGACGGGAATCGAACCAGGGTCCTATTTGTTGGAAAGCCGGTGCTTTACTAACCGTGCCATAAATACAATAACAAAATCAAGTTAAAATTGTATATATGTTGTTCTAAAAAAAAAAAAAAAAAAAAAAAAAAAAAAAAAAAAAAAAAAAAAAAAAAAAAAAAAAAAAAATTTTTTTTTTTTTTTTTTTTTTTTTTTTTAGTATATATATACAATGTTTTCTATACACATGATTCGTAAGTTATGAACTCGCTTGAAAATAACGATTTTCCTCACGATAAAGACTCAACTGAAGAAAATGTCTTAAAAATTGTTAATCTTATCAAGGCAGCTATTCACGATGAAGTTGATTTAAATATTAATAGAAACCAATATATTACGCAGGAAACCCTTACCCAGCGACTTTACAGGAAAATATTCATTGTTACTGGCATTAAGCCAATGGAAAATGAAAAAACTTGTCTCTTTGAAAAATGGCATTGTGAAATTTTAACCGCTTACAACATTCTTCGATCCAACCTATCGCATGATGAAAAAGCCAATGTCGAGCGGGTTTTAGCAAAAGATTGTCCACACCCATTCGAATTGCAGAAATTTGCTACGACTTGGTATAAATATAACCCCACCGAGGCTTGCAAATGGTTTGCCGTAGATGGTATACTCGGTACGCATCCTAAACTCTATGTTCAAGAAGCCTTTTCCCCTCATTTTGCCAAGCATAACGATGCTGTCCGGGTCTTGTACACGTATTACTCCGATCCCGAAAAAATTAAAGAAGTGGTCGAAACAGCCTTTCTTTCAAATGAAAATGAGCCCCTTTCTGAGGATATTGATCCCGATTTTGCAAGATGTGTTGGTGTATACGCCGACATGGTGGGCGAAGAAGAGATGAAACTGGTATCCGTGGAACGAAAAGCAAAATTAAGTCAACAACAGCCTAATAAACGGAAAAAAGCATTTGTTCCCACTTCACCTTAATATATTGAGCAACTGAGCATCGTATGGACCTGAACCGGGAACATCTTTTAAAAGATTTTTGCGCAATCTATCCGAAATTTGTAAACACCATGTAGATGTAGGTCGCAACACATCAAAGAGAGTTAAGAGTCGTAGATAGGCCTCGTGTGTGTTGTCTACAGCCGTCAAATCAATGCGTGTGGGTTGGGCCGTCAGAAAAGTGCCAATATGACTCGTAGGGGGTATAACCATTCTCAAATCAGGATTTATTTTTGTTTCGGGTAAAGGAATGACTTTATTTAGAGAATAGGGGATTTGAACCAGTCGAGTGGTGAGAGGATTCCATCGAAGACGCACATGACTTGTTAAAACAATACACCATTTATCGCAGGGTATACAGGCATCAAAAGGAGGTTCTAAAAGAATATATAAAAAACCACGGTTATGGTACCAAAAGATTAATTCATAGTCTGATGCAGATTCTAATCCTGGAATGGTCTCTAAATAAAATTTAACTAGAAAAGGATATCTACCAAAATGTCCGTACAGGATGGTTGAAGTTTTGGAAGCGAGGGCTTCTTGAAAGAAATTCATTATAGCTTTGTTTAGTTTTAAATGTAAAAAAAAAAAAAAAAAAAAAAAAGAAAAAAAATTTTTTTTTTTTTTTTTTTTTTTTTTTTTTGTAATTTTCTCTTGCAGTAATCCCGTGTTATAATTCAATTTACATTTAGTCATGTGGTTCCGTGTGTCTTTCTTCCCCAACAAACCAGATTTGTTTGCAGCAGTTGTACCTGATGGCAGTATATATTGGAGCAGTAAACAAGTAGGAAAGTTCCTGGAATATTCTCAAACTTATCGGTTTGCTGTAAAGTATGGAAGTCAAGATTTAAATACTATAATTCCAGTATATGCTCAAACATGTAAAAGACTACCAGTGTTCACGTTTGAGAAAATGGCTGAAACAATGTCAAAAGTGAAATATTCGTTTGGAAACGTTGAGAAAATGTGTTCTCTCTGGAACGAAGGTTACGTAGAATTTTTTGATGCAGATCTCAGTTTTATTCCACATATTTCGCCTAGAATAGTGTTTACAGACAATATAAATGCCATTAAAATAAAAGATTGGATTAAAGTTTACGTGGAAAAAGCCCTCAAAAATTTTTCAAGATACGACTACAGGAATAATTTCACAAAGAAAGTACAAGAAATTAATCTAAATCCATCTCCTATCGAAAATAAAACTACTTTCAATGATCCGAAAGAAAGTCACGAAATTCCAGCTGAAATACAAGGGGAAAATGTATCTCATGTCCAAGAAGAATTAATGGACACTAATTCGATACCTATACCAAATCCAGTATTCCAAATTACTTATGATGGTATGCTTATACCGGATGAAATTTACTTAAACATTAACGGGCAAATTTACAGTTATGTTAAATCCTTTACACAGTCCTTTGACAGTTAAAAAAACAGTTAAAGCTGAATGTAGATTCTGCTGCAGCAAAATTCAGTAAAAAAAAAAAAAAAAAAAAAAAAAAAAAAAAAAAAAAAAAAAAAAATTTTTTTTTTTTTTTTTTTTTTTTTTTTTTTTTTTTTTTTTTTTTTTTTTTTTTTTAAATCATATTGTATTTAGCTGATGTTGAGTACCGTACGCAGCGCTTTCTGTGTTATAAGTTCGATACAGTGGTGGTGGTGGTAAATTGAATCGTGTGATCATGAAGCCTATACCTAAACGAGATTTGAAAACCATTTCAAAACATCAGTATCGTATTTTCTGTCAACGCAAGCCATTGGTGAGCTCAATTTCAAATCGAGGCATTTTTTCAAACCACCTGGTCCCCCAAACGCAACCTATAAGAGACGTATTTCATGTCGCCTATCAGTCTGCTCTGGTCCCTCAAACGCAACCTATAAGGGACGCATTCCATGTCGCCTATCAGTCTGCTCTGGTCCCTCAAACGCAACCTATAAGGGACGCATTCCGTGTCGCCTATCAGTCTGCTCTGGTCCCTCAAACGCAACCTATAAGGGACGCATTCCGTGTCGCCTATCAGTCTGCTCTGGTCCCTCAAACGCAACCTATAAGGGACGCATTCCGTGTCGCCAATCAGTCTGCTCTGGTCCCTCAAACGCAATCTATAAGGGACGTGTTCCATGTCGCCAATCAGTCTGCTCTGGTCCCTCAAACGCAATCTATAAGGGACGTGTTCCATGTCGCCAATCAGTCTGCTCTGGTCCCTCAAACGCAACCTATAAGGGACGTGTTCCATGTCGCCAATCAGTCTGCTCTGGTCCCTCAAACGCAACCTATAAGGGACGTGTTCCATGTCGCCAATCAGTCTGCTCTGGTCCCTCAAACGCAACCTATAAGGGACGTGTTCCATGTCGCCAATCAGTCTGCTCTGGTCCCTCAAACGCAATCTATAAGGGACGCGTTCCGTGTCGCCAATCAGTGTGCTCTAGTGAAACCTTTTCCCCAGGTCCAATCCACTTGCGTCCAGCCAAATGTTTTCAGTTCAATGACACCTTATAGTGGGCACCCGCATCAACAAACCTTTTCATCCTTTCATGCTCCTAAGCGCTTTGGAAGGTGTTTTTCGCAAAAGTATTCATTGCAATCATCAGGATCGGTATTGGTAAACTCTCTCAACATCCAAATCATAAGCACCGGATTGCAGTGCACAGAGTGTAGAATGTCCTCGAATAACATCATTGCCATGCAATGGAGAGGATAAACACTCCTACACAATCTTGGATATGACGTTTCAAATATATGTAAAAATGGTGAATGCAAAAGTGGATAAAGGTTAAATTAAAATAAATATCTTTGTTTAAAAACTATTTCATTATTCGCTTGCGTTTCTTTTGTAATTTTTTGCCATCGACATACTTTTCCAAGACGGAGGCGGAATCTTTGAATGGTAAAATAAGAAAGCTCCGCCTTCTGGAATTTAGTCTTTAGCCAATATGCTTTCCAGAGGATTACATACTCGTTGAGAGAAACCTATAAATACGTGCATGAAATCTCATTCCTAGATTCAGAGAGTAATTGTTTTTTTCTACAACGTGAGTGATGAATAACTTTAATTTTTCAAACATGGATTTGGATCAGTTGGAAACAAGCCCTAACCTGTATACTTTCCTTCGAGATACCCATGATAAGAAAAAAGAAACGGCGTCTTCCATTTCTAGTACTGCTGATTATATAGACCGTTTGTGCGGGAACCACAAGTATAATCCGTTCCTTTTTGACGATACCATGTGTATTCGAACCGCCATCCTGAAGGAGATTGTCCGAAGACGTTATTTCCTTATACTGCAAAAATATTCAAAAATCAAGGTATTGAATCGCATGTCTGAGCCCCACACTTTTGAAAACTATATCCCACCACCACCTCCTCTATTTGAAGAAGATGAAATTTTACTTTTTGATCAAGATGATGGTAACCAAAATGTAAAATGAAATTGTGTGTACATTATTTTGTAAGATGAAATTTCCTATAAATAAAATTTGTTTCTCATGTAAAGTTTTTGTTATTTCATTGTGAAATTGACACAAATATATTTAAAAAATTTTAATAAATTGATAATAAAAATAAATAAAAAGCAAAAAAGTGGGTTGAAGGAAGTTGCTTAGTCAACTTCCTTCAACCCACTTTTTTTGCATAGATGGCATTACCAACCTTGAAATTTTTAAGTTAAAAAATCTTTGCGTTTAAACATTTGTTTGAAAAATATTTGTTTTATTACCATCCATTTAATGTTAATATTTTGAAATTTTTACAAGTCCTAAATCCCTTTATTATAGAAAATCTTTAAGTGTTGTTTTGAAAGGGTTATGCCGCAAGGAGATGAGAGTTGGTTAGAAGATTACGACGGACAAAACATTTTTTTTTTTTTTTTTTTTTTTTTTTTTTTTTTTTTTTTTTTTCTTTTACAATAAATTTATATTTTTAAAATAAAGCTTTATGAATCTAGTGGAAGCCATCCTTCAATCTGACGATCGAAACCTTGGATCGTTTGCAACTTTCGAAAAAAGTATTGGGTATACCACTCTGTTGTGCATTACTTTGCCTATACTGATTATACCGTTCTTTTTTATCCTGGTCGGTAAAAGCATTTATAAATTAACAGTTTTACTTTTTGGATTTTTAATTTTTCTATTCCTGATCCTCCGATTTCGCTTTTCTTGGATTGTTAAAATAGACCATCAGTTGAGACGAATCTATCATGCATGAATATGAATTTAGATTGGTCGTTGAACATTCATCCTCTTTCCTTCCTCTCCTTCAAACTCTAGGATACCCGATAAAAAAACAAATTATATATTATTTAAAACCCCATTTTCGATATCGAAATGGACATTTTGAAACAAAACGCATTCAGTCTACTCATGCCGTGTACCATGATTCATTGTGGTTCCGGTGGATCCATTCTATTGAAACACCGTATTGTAACTGGTCTCGTACCACCTACCTAAATTTTCTTCATAATATTGGAAATTACCAAAATCCCTTTAAGGTGGAAACTCGACATGGGATTATGGTCGATGGTCAAGCTCAATTATATACATTTCAATCGTCGATCCATACTTATAAACTTGTGTTTGAATGGGAATATGGTACGTTTTCGAAACCCATAGCTTTATCCAAACCTGCTTTTCTACTCAGTTCCTTAAATCGATATCGAAAGTTATACAACCTTCTTAAAGAGTATCCGGCACCAGCCTACAAATTAAACGAACATTTATCAAGAAGACCCGTCACCTGTATCGAGGCGATTCCAAAAGGGGACCAATATCTTTATGCCCACAAATTGGACGGCGTATTTGGACTGGTGTACAGTTATACGGATAAAATTAAAGAAAAGTGGGAAGGGTATGAATGTGTCGTTCGAAAAAATGAAACACTGGGTAATGGGTTAGTATTTGCTGCTGAACGGTTGGAAAATGGAGATGTCTATTTATTGGATGTCTATCATGTCCGGGGACACGATACTGTGAAATGGAGTAGAAGAGAAATATTGACACACTTTCTAAGACATTTAACCGTGTTGAAAGGTTATTTTATTCAAACCTACTTTTCCAATGAAGAGTGTTTAAACTCAGATCCACCTTTCAAGACCGATGGTACTATTATTCACGATGTCATACAAGATGTTATTTTTAAATATAAGAAAAGTCACTCGATAGATTTAGTCTATTATCAAAACTATTTTTATTTACCTAATGGAAGAATAAAATGCCTAAATCAAGGTTTAGAGGACGGTTGTGTTTATGAAATTTCAATACAAGATGGCCATGTAATGCGGCAGCGAAAGGATCGATTTAAGGGTAACACTTCTGCGCAATTGGAAAATGTCTTAAAAAACGGATGGCACGGCCCTCCTATAGAATCATTACCTGCAACTATGTGTAAGAAGGTTAAAAGAAAATAGTTTAACTTATACTTGCTTGTTATAAAAATATTAATATATAAATTATAACAAAAAAAATTTATAATTGTTGTTATTATTAATATATATATATATATATATGTATATATAATTATATAGATATACTTCTAGTTAAAAAAAAAAAAAAAAAAAAAAAAAAAAAAATAATAATATTTAATTTAATATATATATATATATATATATATATATATATATTAAAAAATATATATTCTAAATATATATATATATATATATATATATATATTTAAAATAATTTTTTTTTTTTTTTTTTTTTTTTTTTTTTTTTTTTTTTTTTTTTTTTTTTTTTTTTTTTTAATGCTTGTGGTTGTAGTATGATACACTGTGTAAAGTTTTAACACTAACGATCAAATTACAAAAACACTTTCAATTTTTCACTTATAGGTGTTCTACATAGGGGACACACGTCATTGATTTGAAGCGAACATTTTTCACAACACACCAAATGTCTACATTTTAAAAACAACACACTTTTCCATTGCTCTAAACACACTACACAATACATCACATTTTCCTTTTGGGGGGTATTGCATTTTAAACTTGTAGTCTCTTCTGGATCGACACTTTTCGGTTGGGTCAGTCTTTCAAATTCGGCTTTAGTAAGCCTGTATTTTGCACTTTCGGGCTCTAGACCCTTCCGTGCCAGCGCGATCCTTTCGTTCAAGTTGACCGCCAACAGGGCCACCCGACAACGAGGACTCTTTTGAAAATGTTCCAAACGAGGCACGTCTTCGGGCTGCCAGCGCCCCAGCGTGACATCGCACCAGTAACAAGTCACCCAGTCCAATGTGTTTCGGAAATAAAAACCACAGCGGGCGAGGACACTTTTTCGAAGCCATGATTCGTGAGGCCACTCGGTACCAAATGTTTCGTAGCGTTTTTGGAAGATTTCCATCTCGGGACGTTTCGGAACACACAAGGTGTCCGTTTGAGCCACAGGTACATTCTCATATTCCCTAGCTAACCGAGATTGAAGAATAAAGTCCTCCTGAAAATTTTTTATTACTGAAAAGGGACATGGACTGTGCTTCCAGTGAAGGGCTGTGTCCTCTGGAAACTTGGGTACTGGCAACTCGGATGACAATTGAAAGGGACAGAATGCGCAGCGAATGGCTCGATTCTTGTAATACAGGCCTTCGCGAGCCGCACGATCTCGATGGATACTTGGATTGGCCCCATACAAACTCTTTAAACGGACTATTTCTAATCGAAAGTCCTTCTGAACAAGTCTGTGTAGTTGATGCTGATAAAGAGGCTTGTTGTAAAAGGGGGCGCTTTCGGAAATGCCTCTCATGTGGGGACATTGAGGACTATTTTGAATGTGTAAATAATCCAATTTATCGAAAAAACGTTTCGCCTCGGAGGAGTCGATCAATGAAAAAAAGAACCTACAGAAAGCACATCGAATGGCGAACGACGAATCATAATAGAGACCTTTTTCAGCAAATTCTATTGGAGATCCGGTAAACCGTAACTGAATGAGCGTATTCCAGGAAGCATGAAAACTCGTCAGGCGTTTATATTCAGAATTCATAATGAATTGGATTCAAGGCTAAATTTAAGCTATGAAATATGTCTTGAACTTTGTTCAAAGCTGTAAATCAAAAAAAAAAAAAAAAAAAAAAAAAAAAAAAATAATAATTTTTTTTTTTTTTTTTTTTTTTTTTTTTTTTTTTTTTTTTTTTTTTTTACACTTCTTTCATTTTGGTCAGTTTTTCATTGGGTCCAGGAGATTCATCTTCTCGTTCCGTTTGAGTTCGTTTTTCACCTCGGAATCGTTTCAAACCCTTTACTACATTTTCCACATTTTCTTTTCCCATCGTTTTCATATAAAAGACACCGCACTTTCCTTGTACTTTGGAATCTATTTCTTCGTTTTCTTCCAACTCAATGGCTGGTAATGTCACCTTGGTCATTTCTTCAAAACACCGTCTTAAAATTTCATAAATTTGCTTTTCAGGGACGGGTACCTCCCCCAACATGTCATACATTTCTCGAACGGTTTGAACATGGCGTCGTTTGTACTCGGGATCTAGGTCAAAATACATTTTGGGATCATCCTTGTTACCATACCGAAGATTACTCACATAATATTTTTGTTCAAAATTGGGTCCGTGGGTGACATTGCCTCCCAACCCGTCTACGGCTAGAATCTTGTCCATATTTTTTCCATGTTGCCCTAGTACCTTTAATAGGCGAACCAGCTTTTCATTTCGGACAAATACTTGAGCCACTGTAGTCGTGACGTCTTCATCCCCAATTTGTTTGAGTTCTTTTCCAATTTCCGGATGGATGGGGGTATGCGTCTTAAAGAGATTAATGAGGTAGGTCCATTCCAAACCAAGACCTTCCAACACTTTTCCCACCAGCATCAATTTCAACGTTTTCAAGCTGACAGCATCATCTTCTTTCAAGTTATAGGCCCGAATACTGGCATACAGCAAATCTTGAATTTGGTCCTGGAGAATTTTTGAATTGAGGTTTTCCATCTTATTTATTCCTCGTCCTCATCCATCACCAGCAGACGGACCACCTGCATAATTTCGGTGTGAAACTCTTCATCGCTGGCGAAAAAGAGTTTGAGCATGTCCAGGTTCCAGATGGGTTTCGTCCCCCCTTCATCAAAGTGCCAAATTTTCTGGACAAATCTCTGAACCACGTCATGAATAAGCCTTGCTTTTTTAAAGGCGCCTTTGGGTAGCTGGCCGTTTCGTTTGTTGACCGTCATGATGAGATGATTATAACCCATCATAAATCCCAATTGATCGGCGTGATCGGTAAACAGGACGGCGGGGAAAGCGTGTTGAAAGGCTAAATCCATAATCTCGGAAGGCGTGTTGCGGAGGACAAATTTTTTCCGGAGAAATGCCTGGACTTGGTGTAAAGGCATCCATAAGGTGGAATAACAGTCTTTGGATTCTCCGCATTTAATGGGTTTAATCACATTCTTGTAAAAGGCACCATTGTGGCTGGGTCGGATATTTCTTTGAATAAGACTTTGCATTTTTTTGATAAAAGGGGAATGGGGATACTGCTTCCAATAAAATTCGCCTCGACAAATGCGCGCCAAGAAATCCAAGGCCCAATTTCCCACCACATCCATGTTGCACGAACACGCAAAACAACAGACCATAACGTGCAATACGTCAAAAGGAATTGCATGGCGACTAAAAGTTTTTCGAATCGTGTGGGATCGAATCAATTGCGTATGAAGTTCGCGAGCATGATTGCTGTGTTCTGGTTCGACGGGAAAGGGTTTCCAGGCAGTGCAACCTGTTTGAACAAACGGTACCAACACAGAAAAGTAGGTGTCAAAAGGATGGAGGGCGTCCTTGACCGACAAAATATCATGCATGCTCTTCATCAAAGCATGCAAGGCCTCGCGTTCATCACTGGATTCTGCCTGCGGATGTTCATACATAATGTTGAGAAAATCATTGAGAAAGGTATACATGTCTTCATGGCATTTCACGGTCGGTTCGGTGGTAAAAGGTGCATTGAGTGCTCGGAGAAGCCGTATACTTTTCCGTACGCGACACAGAGGTTGACCCACGACCACCCCATCATAAATCCCTTCAATATGAGAAAGAGGAAAGCTCATGGGTACCTGATCATCCCCTGTCCAAGCCGCATAGGCTTGCGCGAGTTGACTGGAACGAAAATAATCTGAATGAGGTCGGTTAATAATATCGTAAATAGTGAGAACCTGCTTCTGGCACACGGTACAGTACAGTGCAGGCCCTTGACCCAGCACGAGATTTTCGGCGTGGCAGACTTGCTGTTGAATTAAATTTAAAAAGGACATGGCTCTTTCTTATTTTTCATTTTCTTGTGATAAACGTACTTTTTCGCGTTCCGCACACTGTACACACTCCTCTTATATGATGGGTTTTATTCGGGAGGATCGAATGCTGAACGTCCCGTGTGTTAGTCTTATCTTGACATTTGGCACAGTAAGCCAAGGTAGATTTTTCTAAAGAGGTGTCCATCCTTCCTTTATTTGAGAGGATCAAGAGTATGCAGCACCGCGATGAAATTGTCCGATTACGCGAGGCGGAACGCCTGACCGAAAGACAAATTGCCCGGCAACTGGAACTCCCCCCTTCGGTTGTACATTATTGGCTCGCCAAAGTAGAGGAGCCGTCTCAGTCGTCCCCCAAACGCGGTCGACCCCGTGTCACGACCCCCACCCTCGACCTCGCTCTGCTCCTTCAGTCCTTTAACAACCCTTTTAATACCGCCATGGATATTCGCAATGACTTGGCCCCGGACATTAGCGTGGATACGGTACGCAATCGGTTGAAAGAAGGAGGTTTAAAATGTCGCATTCCGGCGCGGAAACCTTTTTTAAAAGACATTCATCTGCAGAAACGGTTAGACTTTGCTCGCCGTTATTTTAATTGGGGTGTCGAACAGTGGGAAGGGGTCGTGTTTTCCGATGAAAAAATTTTTAGGGCTTCATCGAAAGGGCCTTTGCGTGTCTATCGGCCTGAACACAGTAGTCGTTTCGAAAAACAATTTCTAGTCCCTTCCTCCAATCCGGAAGGAAGGTTTACTGTGTGCGTATGGATGGCGTTTGGTAAAAATTTTCGAAGCATGCTTCGCGTGCATCAAAAAACGTTAGATTCTGTCTATTATACCAATGTCATTCTCCCGACCCTGGAACGCCATTTACATGAAAATGAGTTGTTGTACATGCACGATCGGTCCTCGGTGCATTTTAGTACACTCACCGAACACTGGTTAAATGCGCACAACATTGATGTCATGGATGACTGGCCCCCCAAAGGACCGGACATGAATCCCGTTGAAAATGTGTGGGCCGAACTGGTGAGACGAACCCGGCACGATGCCACAAACAGAGATCAATTGTATGAAAATGTATACAGCACCTTTCAGCAACTGGAGACTGCCTACTTTGACAAATTGATTGAATCGATGCCGAGGCGCTTAGAAAAGGTCATTTTAGCCAACGGGGGGTGGACCAAATACTAAAGGGATGGAGGTAATTCAAGAGTAAAAGTATCCAAATTGTACCGAAATAAGAGTTGATCATCATCCTGCGTTACATAAATCCATTGGCAAGGATTTTTTCGGGCAAATTTCAGACACATGGTTTTGATGTGGGGCCAGGATTGTACTTTTACATAATACAAGTCTTGTTCTTGATGATAATCGATTTGGGTCACATCCGGAATGACCGATCGAAGAGATTGGACAGAAGAGAGTCCTTTGAGAACAAACACATCATTTTTATAAAAATTTAAAATACGAGCGACATGTTCTGTGGTAATGGATTCCTTAGCGATGGCTAAATCTAAATCTTTTTGACTAAAGCGTTTATAATACATGGAGTGTATTGTTTCAGGCTGTCATTAAAATGCTTAATATAATATTAAAAAAAAAAAAAAAAAAAAAAAAAAAAAAATATATATATATATATATATATATATATATATATATAATTTTTTTTTTTTTTTTTTTTTTTTTTTTTTTTTTTTTTTTTTCAAAGCATTTAAAACACACATTTTTTCATTTGTGTAGGTTTGAAAAATGATAGAAAGCTACTTATAAATTGACATTTATGATACAGGAATAAAAATAAAGTAAAATGATGGAGTGTATTTTTAAAAAAGTATTTGCATGTATGCAGTCAAAAATCTTCAGGCGTATAAGTAAGTTTTTTAAATGTATAGTTTATAACAAGTATATTTTTATCGCTGCTGGTTTTTGTATTTGGTATAATTTCTTTTTCGCAAATCCTTTTACATGTTGTGACTTTCCCTTTAATTGGATTTTTTATTAAATTTTAAGATTATGAGTATCAATAGGATAATTGATAATATTCGCTTCGTATGCGGAATTATTTTTCTTACTTTCAATGTATAAATATTTACTAAAATTGCTTTTATTTGATAAGTATCTCAATAATCAGTATTATTATACAGAATTGGATCTTTTTTTATATTTCCAAGTAACGCCGAGAATCCATGATTTTGAAAATTGTAAATTGCATAAAAACGGTTGAAAGAAGCTGTATCTTGTCTCAAATATTCTTCTTCCATTTCAGATGTGAGTTCCAAAACTTTTATTATTTCAGATTTGGCGACTGGTTCGTCCAACATCCAACACGCATCATAGAGATCTTTTTCTTTAACCATGCTCAAAAGTGGCGGAAGAGGCGTTAGAGAGAGACGGCTTTCATTTTCAGCGATGGCAAACATTAAAAAATCATCTTTACATTGAATAGTGTTGGAAGGATCGTCCATTTCTTTAGCTATTAACATTCCTGGAGGAGGTGGAAGAGGCGTTGCAGAGCGACGGCTTTCATTTTCAGCGATGGCAAACATTAAAAAATCATCTTTACATTGAATAGTGTTGGAAGGATCGTCCATTTCTTTAGCTATTAACATTCCTGGAGGAGGCGGAAGAGGCGTTGCAGAGCGACGGCTTTCATTTTCAGCGATGGCAAACATTAAAAAATCATCTTTACATTGAATAGTGTTGGAAGGATCGTCCATTTCTTTAGCTATTAACATTCCTGGAGGAGGCGGAAGAGGCGTTGCAGAGCGACGGCTTTCATTTTCAGCGATGGCAAACATTAAAAAATCATCTTTACATTGAATAGTGTTGGAAGGATCGTCCATTTCTTTAGCTATTAACATTCCTGGAGGAGGCGGAAGAGGCGTTGCAGAGCGACGGCTTTCATTTTCAGCGATGGCAAACATTAAAAAATCATCATTACATTGAATAGTGTTGGAAGGATCGTCCATTTCTTTAGCTATTAACATTCCTGGAGGAGGCGGAAGAGGCGTTGCAGAGCGACGGCTTTCATTTTCAGCGATGGCAAACATTAAAAAATCATCTTTAGATTGAATAGTGTTGGCCATTAAAACTTGTTTTAAAACGATGAGTTGCACATACCTGACACATACCCTGCATATACCTATTTATTTAAATTTGTAAAAAAAAAAAAAAAAAAAAAAAAAAAAAAATTTTTTTTTTTTAATATTTTAATATTTTTAATTTTTTTTTATTTATTATGCTTTAATAACTTTCTCAGAGCAACTTATTTTTCAGATATGGGAGATATATTTGATATTTTTTGAAAGTAACTTAA
This sequence comes from Maratus speciosus, assembly GCA_963932465.1. Taxonomy (NCBI): domain Eukaryota; kingdom Metazoa; phylum Arthropoda; class Arachnida; order Araneae; family Salticidae; genus Maratus; species Maratus speciosus. Next base: position 67,962 of record CAWVRF010000134.1, on the reverse strand, counting down.
ACAAATTCACATTATTATAATGCCCAGTTATGCACAAATTTGTTGTAGACACGTCTACAAATATCGCTTCGTTTGGATTCAATAAAATTTCAAATTGACAGGCTTTTCTGTTGATCGGTAAAGGACCTCCTTTCCACTTTTCACGGAACGAGTCATCATAGTCTTTATTTTCATAATCATCGTTCAAGAGGTGAGATTCTAAAGACATGGGTTTGAGTATTTCCTTCCTATTAATCACTGGATTTCTAAAAAATGAAGTATATGATGAACTGAACCTTTTAAAATGGAATTTGATCGCATTATTTTTTTTCAAATAGAAACGAGTTTCTGTTTTTGTGTTGAACCAATCATCCGAAACATTTTTGATAATACATTGGTTATTTATCATCCGATATATACGACAGTTCACCATCAGTTTCTCGGCCAAAGGATTGACGAAAACCACGTCCCGGGTGTCGGTTTGATAGGCAAAGACCGCGTCTGGTTCCGGCGGGCGGTACTCCTCCAGGAAGCGCTCCAGAAAGTCCCGCAAGTTCGACGCCTTCGTGGATACGCTCCACCGATGCACTTCGGAACGGGCAGCACATCGAAACGTCCTCTCGCGTATGCAGCACAGGGTGAACACGACTCCTGAGCTTCCCAAACCGCCCCACGACACGTAATAACCGTGCGAGGGAACGTCTTCTCCGGAGGGAAGGTACAGGCCTTCCCGCAGCGAGCGAAGGACCGGGATCAGCCGGGCGAACTCGTCGGAAGCGTCTGTCCACGAAGAGCGATGTTTCAAGAGACTGGTGAACTCGTGCATTTTCTCGAGCACGTTGATTTTCGCGAGGACCGGAACGTACTGCCTCAAAATTTTCCACTGAACGAGCAGCGGTAAATGGAAGAAGGGAAAATGCTGCTGCGGAGCTGCTGCGTCCTCTCGGCAACTCGTCATGATGAGTCTCGTGAAGTGCGTTTTTAGTATTTAAAAAAAAAAAAAAAAAAAAAAAAAAAAAAAAAAAAAAAAAAAAAATTGTATACATAAATTTATTTTATAATATAAGATATATAAAAAATATAGATAATATAATAAAAATATAGATAATATAAAAAAAAAAAAAAAAAAAAAAAAAAAAAAAAAAAAAAAAAAATTTTTTTTTTTTTTTTTTTTTTTTTTTTTTTTTTTTTTTTTTTTTTATAAAATAAATTTATGTATACAATTTTTTTTTTTTTTTTTTTTTTTTTTTTTTTTTTTAATATTTATATTATAAAATAAATTTATGTATACAATTTTTTTTTTTTTTTTTTTTAGTCGTCATCGTTATCACTTGAACAACTTTCATCGTCCCCACTTTCAACCGGTTCCTTTTCCTCAAGTCTCTCTTTCATAATTGGAGACGCTTCCGTGACTTCTTTTGTTTTCATGTTTAGATTCGACTCATAGCTCCAATTTTCCGGAATGGTTTTGCCGAGATCCTCTCTTTCATTTCTTTCGCGAATCGTTTCATCTGTGGAGGGTTTCGACAAGGATACGAGTATTGTGATGACATATTCACTCATCGCTTTCATTTGTTGCGTGAATCGACTGTAGAGTGGGTTGGGAATTTTAACAGGTTCCTGACTTTCCAACATTTCTTGAATGCAATACAATAAGCACTGCATTTCAATCACAGGTCCTTCTTCTTCCATGTTGGAGCAATTTTGGTACTTTTCATAGGCGACATTTAATTGATGAGAGGATAACACCTTGTTGAGGGTCGGGGACACCACCTTTTCATGCACATAACGCCACATTAAACTGTAAACCATATCAAATACGGCATGAAACGCTTTAATTTGTTTGACTCGCATCTGGGATTGAATCACGCTTTTAGCTGCCGTAAACATGTACTCAAATTCGTTACTACTCCCACGATTTTGAATAATTTTGACCAAATCCTCTCCCATGGGTATTTTATGCATCAATTTTTCCATATATACTGTAAAATATTCTTTTTGGGTTTCAAACAAGCGTTTCTCAATCTGACTGTTTAAATCCCCTTTCAAGAGGTTGCTGTGCAAGTCTTGCAAAATGGTTTCCTCTTCTCTTCGACATTTGGACGTTCTCGGTTCCTCTTCCCCATTCTCCTCTTCATAACCGCGCTTCATTCTTGATTAACGAGAACCTTAGAGATAAGGGGGTACATTGGAGTCGTTCAGTCGGTAGCGACGAATCTCGTACGGATAGTTTAAATCCAGCGTCCAGCGTTGAAAGCCAGCATCGTACTCAAACACAAAGGCATTAAAACGTTGTAAGTGTTCATAGTTTGAGTCATCAAACGTAAAGTGGTACGGATTGACAATCAACCTATCTTTAAACAGGGTGGGTGCGAACGTATCGTTGACAAAGCAAACAGGGTTTTCATACAAGACACGATACACCAATTCGGGGGTATGAGGCGGGTACAGTATCTTGGCTACGTCGGTGCAGGCTAGGGGTTGAAAAGCATCGCGATAATCCCACTCATTGAGCCGAGTATTGCCAAAGATGGATAATCGGGTGACGCTGCGTGTGCGAGCGCGAAACGTGGGATGGTTTTTGAAATAATATTGCGCGTAATCGTAGCGCCACCGCGACTGTGTGATCATCACGGGACCTTTTTGCCCTCTCAAAAGGGGGATGAGATCTTTCTCAGGAACCTTTTCAAACCGTATCAGGGACACGGGATCGCGGAATCCCAGGTAAAAATAGGTGATGAGTTTGACGGGGATCGGTCCGGGGGGATCTTGGACCAAGATGCTGGCACACGCATCAAACCCTTCCGTGTTTGTCAAGTACTTTTTATTGTGACCTTCCAACACCACCCCAAACAATCCATAGGTGGGATCACACACACATCCCCACTGGGGCTCCCATTTCCCATGTTTCAGCCGTCTTCCGGACAAGGCATCAAAAGAACAGGGTCGTTTGACACAGGGGACAGGTGGCACGCGCTGAGTTTCATAGTCGGCATGAAATCCGTGGGTGTGGAGCTGGCCCCTTTCGAGTTCGTCGGGACCGCACACCCAGCTCTGTTGAAACACGGGTAATTTTTGACAGGTCAAACGTCCACCGGGTAGAGACCTGTCTTTATAGCCGGGATCGCACTCACACTTTTTCAACTGCGGGTTGTAGTGTCCATGCACCCCGCACCCGACATTCACCGTACAATCACCCCCGAAAAAGTTTTGTGTAAACAAGTCTGGTTTTAAACATTGGCAAATGGCAAACGAAACTTTTTTCACTTGAAATGAAATCCACTGACCTGTCTGGGGATTACACTGACCACCTCTCAACAATTTGGGCACGCACGTCTGGGTTAAACATACATGGTGCGCGGCACAATCGGAATCGATCTGACAGTGGGTTGCGGATTGGGAGAGCGCTTTCGGAACGGGTAAGAGAGGCCAAGGTGAAATCGGTGTGGGTGTGGGCTGTGTCCAAGCATAAAGGAGCGTGAGAGCCAAGTACAGGAAAAAGAGAAAAAGAGTAGTAATCAACATGCTTTAATAAATGTATACAATTTGTAAAGAACCGTGTCGGTAGATTAATCCAATGGCTGTATCGAGCGCATTCCTTTGGTTCAAATAATGAAAGTATTTTAATTTGGTCTGAGGATTTTTCAAACGGAGCAACACGTCCCGTACACTATACATGTTTTTTCCTTTTTTTATAAGTAGATAATTAATATATATATATATATATATATATATATTTATTTATTTATTTATTTATTATACATTTATAAAATGTTATATTAAAAAAAAAAAAAAAAAAAAAAAAAAAAAATGACATTTTATTTATATTTTTATATATATTATATTATATAATATATATATATATATTAAAAAAAAAAAAAAAAAAAAAAAAAAAAAAAAAAAAAAATTTTTTTTTTTTTTTTTTTTTTTTTTTTTTTTTTTTTTTTTTTTAATATATATATATATATATATATTATATAATATAATATATATAAAAATATAAATAAAATGTTTTTTTTTTTTTTTTTTTTTTTTTTTTTTTTTTTTTATATAATAATATAATATATATAATATATTATAAAAAAAAAAAAAAAAAAAAAAAAAAAATTTTTTTTTTTTTTTTTTTTTTTTTTTTTTTTTTTTTTTTTAAACCCAAATTTTTTTTACAATCGTCTTCATTTTTTTTTTTTTTTTTTTTTTTTTTTTTTTTTTTTTTTTTTTTTAACCCAAATTTTTTTTACAATCGTCTTTATTTTTCCTTTTAACCTTGTTCCAAACTGATGATAGCGATTTCCGTTGGCCAAATAATCTATTGTTATCCAATTCAAGGATGGATTGACCAGTAAAGCATAAAAATATAACAGGTATAAACATGTTGCATCAAATTCATTTGTATTCTGTTTTGCCACTGTGTGAGCCATTTTTTTCACACGACTCAAAACACATTCTCGATGTTTCATCAATGGAAACTGTTGGTAATCGAAATGAGGGGCGTTATACCATTGATTGCTATGCTCGGCTACAAAATATAAATAACCATACGTACCGATATTATCTTTAATCACCTTCAAGTGATTTTTACCCTCTTTCTTAAACACATCCAACAAATCGGGCGTCACGTCGTACATTTTCTTCCAGATTCGACTTTCGGTTCGAAGCTGGCCAATGTCATAGTCTCTTTTCGAAGCTACGGTTTGGATGAGTGTGTCGATGGGTAATTTAGCCTGCTGCAACAATTTTAAATCATAAAATTCTTCACGTTTCAACTTGCAAGACATGTCTTTGTTTTTAGTCATCGAAATTTTGTCTTTTCAAATTTTTAATCACCACCCCTTCATAGAAAACGAGTGAGGATTCTTGATCCAATTTGACTCTCTTTTTTGAGGAGGGTTCCTCCGCGATACTCGTGTAGCTAAACGCATCACTGGCTATATTAATATCCGTTTGACGCAAGTCTCCAAATTCTTTTTCAAAACAAATAAATAAATCCGTTTCATGAAAGGAGGTGTTTTTTGTTGTTTTTAAATACTGTCGAACGGCTGATTTGACCTCGTTCATTGTCGTTTGGTATCCACGTTTCAACTGCACGTCCATAAAGAGTTTAACTTGTACATAAATATCCGCATGGATTAAATAATCATGTGTAAATTCCACAATACAGGGAGGTTCTTCCCGATAATGTAGTAGGCCATCCTCCAGGTTTATGTGTCTTTTTAAATGGTAATAGAGTATAAAAAAACAACCTTTATAAGATTGTTCTACCACATACACGTCTTTGTTATAAGTGTTTTTTTCGACTTGCAAAGAGGTTTTATCGGGAGCCACGTCCACAAATTCTGCGTCAAAAGGAATGGCTACGACCCGGTCTTTAAAGGCTTCCGACGCTTTGCATTCCGGATAATTGTTGGTTGTGGCAAACAATTTGGCAGTCGGAATCCCGCCCGAATTTTGTTCATACATGTTTCGAAAGGCGACAAAAGAATTACCCGTAATTTGTTTGACTCGGTTTTCGTCAATGCGCTTTTCCAATTCTTCGGTAGTAACCATGCGGCATGAAAAGAGGGTCGAAGCTAGTTCGGGTGTGGCATTGTTGGCGGAATGACCGGGTGAAAAATTTTCCGATTGAATGGCGTGGTAGTAGCCGCCGAGCACTTTTCCCATCAATTCAAACAGTTTGCTTTTTCCATTCCGCGTGAGCCCTTTGCAAACGAAAAATTTACGCTCGTAATTGGTGGCCACCAACACACTCGCCAACACGTCCAACATGTACAACAGCCACTCGTATTCAAACGAACCACATTTGCACAGATTCACATAAAAAAGGAGCATCGAGTCTATCATCTCATCCATGGTCTCGGGAAACAGGCCTCTTAACGCATCGGCCAAATTATTAGCGTGATCCAAAAACAACGCTTGTAAATATTTCAAGAAAAAGGATTTGTCGATTAACTGGGCGTATACGGTCTCGAGTTGAGGCGCTTGATTACACAGTAACATCATTTCTGTTCGAGGAATCCCCAGCACAATTTTACGATCCGAGAGGAAAAACTCGGGCACTACCCCTCCAATATGTCCGGTGAGTAAATCCAACACACCATCCTGCAAGCGCAAAAGCCATCTATGGGCATCCATTTGAATATCTTTGCGTTCCATTGCCGTATCACTTAGGATGGCGGACACAACCTTGGTGATATTAAATTGATTCATGAGTTCCTCATCGGGTCCTCCCAATCCCCCCGACTGTTTATATTCGTTATAATATTGTTTGACATGATTCCATAAATTGTGCATATGATCGGTAATTTCCCGGTCTCCGCTGACCTCTTGCCATGAGTCGTTTAAAGCATTCCAAATGAACCGCGAAGGTTTTTTCAAGGCATTTTTTAATTTGAGCACGAGAATGGGGGAATGCCGTTCTTGCATATTTCGAACGAGTTCATTGATTTGATCGTGTGTGGTGACCGACAGGATGACCCGTTGATTATTTTCAATAATTTTTTCTAGTTTCTCTCGATTTGTTTTGGGTTGTTCCTTATAAAGGTTGTCGGCACAATAATGAAGCGTGTGCAGGGATATTTCGGAAATGGTAAAATCGATAATTTTAGGGTCGATCGCCTGAATTTTTTGGAGGAGAGGGTGGTATTCGGTATCGAGGAGCGCCATTAGGTGATCCACCATGGTTGTCGAGTCAAGCCGATAGTGTTTACACAGGGTATAAAACACCGGTAAAAAATAATACCCTTCGTTAAACTGCATTACGGTTTTAATGGGATTGGGATTTTCGGCGAGGGACATGTGCTCAAACTGTAGCATGTCATGCACGTCTTTAAAAAGGTCTGGAATATGAGAATCGCCCAGCGTCGAGGCATGCCCAAACCGCCTGTGCCACATTTTGAGAGCATGGTTATTGGTTTCGAACTCAATCATGTTACGAGCACTCAGTTTTAAATGGTAATAGACTTTGAGTAAATTGTCTTTATCAAAAACGAGTTTTTTACATTTACTAATGTAACCCGGTTCATTGGTACGCTTGTACGTAAACGTCGCAACATCATGCCAATCTGCAGACATGGTGGGATGTTTACCAATGGATGTGGCGTATGAAAGCGTGTGGGTGGGAGCATCCATTCGGGAACAGATTACAGGCATCATAAGCTGTTTCAATTCCCCAATCAACATTTTTAAACCAGATAATTTGAGTAAACTCCTAAAAAGGGAATTTTCGTTGTGTTTGCGTTTCACAAACTTTTTTTTAAGAATAGGATATTCTTCGCTAAATTTCACCAAGTTGAAGTGAAATGTATTTGCTTCATCCACATAAATAAGATGTAAAGGGACATAGGGATTTTTATCTGGTTTCGAGGCATTGGGAAGCATCGCATGCAATAAAATGTCTAATTTATAAATTTCATTACCCATTAACGCCTGACGCAATCGATATTGTAACATTTCACACAAAAGAATATAATCGTCATATCCAATCTTTAATTCGGGTAAATGGATATGCATGCCTAAATGACCGGGTCGCCGAGCAATAATATAAGTAAAATTTCCAAGAGCGGGTAAAAAAATCATTTTGAGGACTGCTTCAATCACTTGAAAAATGCTGGTCCCAATTCCTGAAGGGTTGTGAAAATAATCCAAATCTAAAATGACTGCATGGGTACCCACTGAACTTAAATCCAGGGTATAAGGTGGGCTTTTATTTAAACCAATCCATTCGAGAGTAAAATTGGGGAAATCCTTTGCATTGATCCAATACATGCCACCTTCCAAATTGTAAAGGATGTAAGCATCGGGAGGAGCCTCTTGTCGTTGGTTGATTCTCTTGAGAAAACTGGATGTATAAACCATAACTTGATTAAAACTCTGGAAGAATATGTAAATAATTATTTAAAAAAAAAAAAAAAAAAAAAAAAAAAAAAAAAAAAAAAAAAAACTAGTACAAAGTTTTTTTTTTTTTTTTTTTTTTTTTTTTTTGGCTAGTATATAGGTGAAGCGTTTTTTTCTCCCATTTCAGTCGCTCAAAACTTGTTTAGCTGTGCAGGCGTTCTACTCAAGCGAGAAGCGTTTTCCTTGCCCCATTCCAGTCGCCCCAAAGCTGTGCAGATGGTGCAGTGATGCAACCTATATAAGTGGAGCAATTTCCTTCTCCCATTTCAGTCACTCCAAAGCATTTCGGCTGTGCAGACGGTGACTATATATAATCCAGATTTTGTCTCAGTTTACACAGTTGTTTTATTGTACGAATTCAGTAAACAAGTAAAAGTAATGGAGCAGTTTAAAAACCGAAATCCATTTAATATTGAAGTGCAGGACTTACATCCAAATCTTATCAACGAAAGGGAACCTAAGAGTAAAATCTTGATGAATCCATTTCAAAGACAAAATCCATTTACTATTGGAGAACAGGATTTGTATCCAAACATTACAAACGAAAAAAATCCCAATAGCGGCATGCTTATGAACCCATCAACATTGCAAAAAGCAATGGTCAAGTTTGATCCTATATTCCCCAAGTCTGACAAGGATGCATTGCTACCTCCGAAATGGGAAAACCCTGCAGCATGGAAAGAACCATTGTAAAAAAAAAAAAAAAAAAAAAAAAAAAAAAAAAAAAAAAAAAAAAAAAAAAAATACATATATAACGTATATATATATTGAAAAAAAAAAAAAAAAAAAAAAAAAAAAAAAAATACATATATAACGTATATATATATTGAAAAAAAAAAAAAAAAAAAAAAAAAAAAAAAAATTATTTATATATATATATATTTTTTTTTTTTTTTTTTTTTTTTTTTTTTTTTTTTTTTTTTTTTTTTTCTTACAGACTTTCTATGCTATCAATATTTGCAACCAGTCTCAATTCCGTTTCCAGCCGTCCTACATTTTCTTCCATCAGTTTTATAGCTTTTCGCAGCAAAGTTTTTATTTCTTCGTCATAAACGGTACATTTCTTTGTAATGTTCTTAATAATCTCTTTTAAACGATCATTTTTTACATCCAGTTCAATGTGGGAATTTACGTGATCAGTGTCCTCGGAATGTTGCATTTCTCCTTGTTATTCACCAGGATAAATTAAACTGTTCCTTTGAAATACAATTTAAAAATTCCAAATATATCTAATTTAAATTCTATGTAGCAAGTTTTTTAATACCACTTGCCCTTTTCGAGGGGAATTTATTTTTTGACTCATCCCATTCTCATAGTACGAACGCTCTCCCTCCACGCTTAATTATCAATCAAATAAAGAACAAAATGTCTAAATTGAAATGGAACTATTTTAAACTTCCCCATACGGTCATACGAGACGGAAAGAATTATGACATTATTGTTTATGAGGATGATAATAAAAATTTTTATTTTTTTGGTTATGCCATTTTATGGTGTCTGGGTTATGAAGTACCTCACCTTTCATTGAAATCATTGGTACCCGAAACTGAACGTTATAATATACCGAACGGTAATGGAATTTTTATACACGAATCCACCGTACAACGATTAATTACAGAAAGGAAACAAAGCTCCCCCCACCTCCATTACGATTCGTTTGAGAACTGGTTCACGTCTTATTTAAAAATTTGTAAAGGAACGAATCCATCATCAAACTGTCCTCGTTAATGGGATCCCTATCCTGAAGAATTTTCCAACTACCACTCGCCCCAAGTTCTTGAATCCGTTTTCTGTGATAATGTAAATTTATTTTCAAGACGGCTTCATCCCTCGAGTTTAGGTGCAAGTTGAAAGGATTGTTATGAATCATTTCTCTCCCAGTTAAAAGTCTTAAATATGCTTCATGTGCAGTTTTAGAATCGGAGACATCTAAAAGAATGGATTGAGGCAATGCATCCGGTTGAACCTGTTTATGGAAAATGGGGGGCTTCAACACTTTGCAGTTTTTAAGATGTGGATCGGGTAGTCTAGAAATGTTGATATTGGAAAGGTGTAGATAATAATAATCAATCTCCTCCTTCCCCCAATAACACAGATTCATATGACTTGTCAAAATAATTAAGTGTTTCACGGTTGGGTTTTTATGTACGGTGAAGCCAAAATAAGGTTCCACAATGATTAAAAAATCAATATTTTTACATTTGGTACATTGGTACTCTAAAGAGAGGTCCCAGTTACATTGCACTTTGATAATTTCGTCAAAACTAAAACATAAATCTAAATAATAATTTAGTAAAAATGGTTGCCGGCCTAAATTTCCAAACACAATGGAAATATCTCGAGTTCTCCAAAAAGATATTAAATTTCGTACATGTTGTAGTTGAGACTTGGGATGTTTAAAAATAATTTTTTCTAAAGCTGTGCGTCTGTGAGACTCGCGAATAAAGTCTATATCTTTGGATGTATTTTTTACTGTATAATAAATTATTTCGTTTTTCGAATCGGCGAATGATACAAATTTTTCAGATTTCATTCTCTTGAGAGCCATGTTACCTTGTTACTTGACGCAGTAATAACTGTTAAAAAAAAAAAAAAAAAAAAAAAAAAAAAAAAAAAAAAAAAAAAAAAATTTTTTTTTTTTTTTTTTTTTTTTTTTTTTTTTTTTTTTTTCCGCTTCATGGTGTTTTGCGTTCTTCAAACAGCAGTCCCGTTTTATTCAATCGTTGGTGTCGCCTCGCAACCGCATCTTGAGAACCTGGTATAAACGGTTTTCACCTCGTAGTGAGGTAGCAGGCATATTTCAACCCGTTGACCAACTTCTCATCCAGATGTGCCCTCATTTTAAAAATGTGTCAAGCCCCTTGCGCCATGTACTCGCGTCTCCTGAATTGTGTTTACCCGTTTATTTTGCCCTTTGTAACCGAATGCGAAACCGATATGACCCTGAGACTGTAGCGGATCGCCTGACTCAGTTGCAGCCGCGTTTCGGTTCGCTGGTAAAACCCCCACCCGCAGAATCGAACCGATTGACCCTGGACACGATCGTGTATTGCGCGTTCAATTCGACACCCACCCAAGACGCATTTTTACTGCAGATGGGTATGGGTTGGGACTGGATCCTGGAAGCCACCCAAACGATTTCGGACTTGAAGCGACACCTCCATGGGATCCAACAGAGATTTTTCCCCATTGTCAAAGGATCGAATCGGGTGTATAGTTGGGACCCTCTGGTGGATCAGTGGATAGAGTTGGAGGATTCTAAGCACATTGAAACTATCCTCCAGTTTATCTTGCGGTGTATAGTGTATTTTGAAGGATTTGAAAAACTACCCCTCCCTCTACAAAGAAAAATACAAAAACCATCGGACTGGATCGGCTCTTGGGTGGAGACACTAGAGAACGAATTGAAAGACTCGGAAACCATTGTATTTTGTCCTTTTCCCAGAACGACCCTGGTTAACTATTACGGTATCAATGTACCGCAGTATTACTTTTTGGACGAGAGTCTGGAAAAAACTTTACAAAGAATGAATGTGTCGGGACACCCCAAAAGTCCTCCTTGCCCATCCACTCCTAACCAATACGATACCATTTGAACCAAGGCTAAACCACTCAACGTACCCAAAAAGAGAGCCATATAAAAACCGTAATCGCAAGATCTCAGAGAGGTGTTGCAAAAATTCACCATACTTGATTAAAATTAAGTATGCATTCCCCGGCTCATTTGATCGAACTGTCTCCGGACGATGACCCAGAACTCTTTTATAAAAAATTACTGTGTTTACCCGAGCACAAAGTAAAAGAGACTGTGAAACGATTTAAAAAATATGCAAAGTACTGGACTTTGTTAAATTTTCAACAGGATGTACTCAGACGACCTACACTCAATGTACGAATCACATACAATAAACGGTATGGTTGGCATATATCGTCTTGTTTGAAAAGTTTACCACACCAAGAAGTGGGGAGAAATGTATGTACCTGTAAGAAAGATTTCACTCAACCATTTTTATATTTTTATAAAGTGCAAAGAGAGGTGAAACAATATTTCAAAGACAGATGTACAGTGTGTAAAGGATACGATCCACAATTTCCACAAGTAGAAAACCAATAAAAAAAAAAAAAAAAAAAAAAAAAAAAAAAAAAAAAAAAAAAAATTTTTTTTTTTTTTTTTTTTTTTTTTTTTTTTTTTTTTTATAAATATTATTAAATTAAATTAAATTAATTTTTTTAATAAAAATATATTTGTATAACCTTTTAGAATAAAGCTCACTTCTAATGGATTATACTTCATTGGCTAATTGTATTCTTGATAATCACATTCTTTCAATAACGCTTCAAGACTTGGTAAATAGAACACAAGTATTAAATTTAATTACTCCAGAATGGAAAAATGTTTTACAAAACAGTAAAGTTTATAAGATTCATTCAAGTGGCTTGGCTAAATACTCTAAACCACATAATGTTGCGAAAGAGAATGTATCTTTAAGAAGATTAATATATAGAAATGAAATGTACACATTTATCATAGCAGGGGAGTGGTCGCTTTCTAGAAAAGATGACGGATATTCGATAGTTTCACGGGATTGCGAACCCTTACGATTAATTGCTTCCTCTATGCGCGAAACAACTTTAGATAAATTGCACGATGGCGGTCGTTTTTTTATTCGTAATTGTGATCCGGAGTTATGTATTGATTGTCGTTTGAAGCATAAAAAAGAAAAGATTCCGATTACATTTCCAAATTGGTGTGTAAAGAGTTTAAGAATGTTTGATGGGCACAAAATTTCACACACATATGCAAGCAAGTTACGGGAAACTTTATCTAAAATGGGTAGTTTCATGGGAATATTGCGTATGCAGATACATTCTCGATTAACATTTGGAGATGGTTGTTATAAAATTAGTGGCATTGTTGATGAAATGATTACTTTTCAACATTCAATCTTATTACCTTCGGGTATTTATTTAGAATCAGTAGAGAGTTTACCTTGCATAGAGTTTCCAGATGACGATTTCACGGAACACGAAACCAACGAACTAAAAAAAATTAAATGCAACCTCTAGGAAAAAAAAAAAAAAAAAAAAAAAAAAAAAAAAAACCGATGAAACAAATTATTTTAGAGCAGCATCAAGCTCCCATTCTCAAGAGTCAGTTTACATTTGAATCATGGATGAGTGTTCTATTTGTTTAGAAGAGAAAGAACCCCAGGATTGTTTTACGCTTTCAGAATGTCAACATTCTTTTCATAAAGATTGTATTGCCTTATGGATAATGAAATCGAAATATAAACTACAATGTCCATGTTGTCGGAAACAATTGAATAAAGATGATTTATATTCTGTAATTAATGGGAAAAAAGGCTTAAATTATTCATGCCTCATTACAACAAAACCGCTTACAACAGGTGTTGCAATATCATCTGAGGAAGGATTATCTCATTTAGTTTCAATAGATCATGACCGGCCTATATCATATTCTGACAACATGTTGGATTCAGATGATGAAAATTTACCTGATTTATATGATTCAGATGATGAAAGTTTACCTGATTTATCTGATCCAGATGATCAAAGTTTGTCTGATTTATCTGATTCAGATGATGAAAATTTATCTGATTTATTTGAATCAAACGTAACGAGAAGATGAATCTCCTGCACCCAATGAAAGACTGACCCCCCCCCCCTCCCCCCCCCCCCCCAAAAAAAAAAAAAAAAAAAAAAAAAAAAAAAAAAAAAAAAAATTTTTTTTTTTTTTTTTTTTTTTTTTTTTTTTTTTTTTTTTTAATAAGAATAATATAAAAAATCATTTTTAATTTACATACTTTACATATTCACCATGCCGCGTAAAAAGAAGACTCCAACTAAGATTCCGGGGAACGATAATATTAAGCGATTAAAAAAAAACATTTTAACGTTAAAAAAAATCATACAACAGAAAAATGAGAAAATTGATCGCTTACACCGAAAACATAAAGAACTTTGGGATTTGAAAAAAGAAGAAATGTCGCAGTACGAACATACCATTGAAAAAAAAGATTTTGAGATTATTTACTTAAAAGGAGTTTTAAAAAACCATCTTCATATACCAGAAGCAACAGAAATTAATATAATTGAAGAGAAAGTGGAAAATAAATGAAATGAATACTGAACACCTCATATATTGTGTTTCTGCAATTTTAGTTTAGCAATAAACAAGAAGAAATGGTTTATTCAAATGATTTAATGGCAATGAACCAACAGCTTGTAGTTGAAAACACACAACTAAAAGAAACGCCTGAATCACTTAAAAATAAACAGGACTCTTATAATGGAGAAGTTAAAACCTTACTCAGAAAAATTTTAAAGTTTTTGGAAGAAAAAGCAAAGAGACTTGAAGAAGATTTAAGACATTTTACACGCAATAAAAATATAGATATTTAAAAAAAAAAAAAAAAAAAAAAAAAAAAAAAAAAAAAAAAAAAAATTTTTTTTTTTTTTTTTTTTTTTTTTTTTTTTTTTTTTTTTTTAACACATCCCTCATTTACCATCTTTCTTTTTCTTTAATATTAAAGGACGAGTATCATGTTTTCAACTATTGCTTGTGTGGCAGTTCGATATAGCGATTCGTCTCCTGTTGAAATTGCTGTTGTCTACGATTCCGAGTTTAGATTATTTTCTAATTCAGCTGAGTTTGACATTTCTCTCCATGATGAATTGATTGCAGTAGATCAAGATGCCTTTAGATTTTTGAAAAGCCAAAATTTGTCTTGCACAGTATTATATGAGAAAAGTTTTTTGAAATATCCATGTTGGCAATGTAAAAATAAAAAGTGTGTATTAACTATAGCATTTCTTGCTTGGCGCGTATGTTTAAAACGAAAACGAGGTGTACCATTTAATCATGGATTCAATACTTTAACTTTAAGTTCGCCACGTTCTCAAGAAATATTTTTATCTGTGGAATTTGATGAACACGATAAACCAATAGATGGATGTGCTGTAGCAGATAATGGTTATATTGATGGAGATCCAAATAAATGGCTTCCATTTGTAAAAGAATCTGGTATTGTGTTAAGAGCTATAGGTCTGAAAACGGGTAAATGGTTAAAGGAACAAGTACAATACCCAATAAAAATAATGCATGACATTACTTTAAATTATCCTTGCAAGGATTGTGGTAAAAATTCTTGTTCATTTGTAAAAGCTTTCTACGGTTGGAAACGGGAGGCAATCCAGATTTCGTATATTGAACATGTTTGAAAAAAAAAAAAAAAAAAAAAAAAAAAAAAAAAAAAATTTTTTTTTTTTTTTTTTTTTTTTTTTGTATAGAGTCAAGTTATAAAAATCTTATAACATGAGTTTATTTCAAAATCTAATGCATGATTCTTTAACACATTTTATTACTTCCATAATAATGTATCCAATATCTCCTTACCGAAATTCAAATGTCTCAGATATGGAAATTTCCTTTCAATTAGATCCGACAGTTCAAGTAGAATTGCATGAGAGTGTACCGGATGTGACAACTGATGTAGACTTAACAGACATTGTCGAAATGGAAAACGTAAATTTAGATAATTTAATGGATACGGAAATAACAATCAATTTACACAATTTAACTGATTTAAATTTGCCGTCTTTCAGATTGTTAGCTTTATGTTTACAATATTTAATGGATATAGAGGATTTTTATATACAATACGAACTACCGGCAACCGCTCTAGAATTTTTAGCAGCAATAAACAATCCACCCTCCGAAAAACACCCAGTTCCAGAAAGTGTTTTAAATTTTCTTCCAATTGTAAAACTAGATCAGAAACAACTTTCTGAAAATGATAAATGCTCGATTTGCCTAGAAACGTTTAAATGTAACGATAAAGCACTGCTTCTCTCATGCAATCATTATTATCATGAAGGGTGTATAAAGAGGTGGTTTGAAGAACAAAATTTCTGTCCAATCTGTAAACAAGAGGTATAACAGACATGGAATTTGCCAAAACTGCTGATTCTCTAAACACTTATGATTCTCCGCAAACATTTTACAAAAAACTTTCACGAATGTCATTAAACCAACTGGAAGAAGAAGCTAAAAAATTTAATCGCTATGCTGAATTATCTCAAATTATAAATTGTTACCTGATAATAAGGAACCATCCAGAAATGAAAATGGAAATGATTTTTGATGAAGGTGGTTGGTGCCTAAAAAACTGTAATAGAATAAATTTGAACTTTGAACCACCTCTTGAAGAAGATGTTAAAATTTTAAAAATCGTAAAAAATGAAAAAGATTAAATTTTATTAAAAGATTAAAAGATAATATATATTTATTTATAAAAAAAAAAAAAAAAAAAAAAAAAAAAAAAAAAAAAAAAAAAATATTTTTTTTTTTTTTTTTTTTTTTTTTTTTTTTTTTTTTAAATATAAATAAATATATATTATATATTTTATTTTATTATTATTAAAGAAATATTATTTATTAAAAAAAATATTATTAAAATTATTATAAAAATATTATATTATTATTTTATTATTATTAAAAAAAAAAAAAAAAAAAAAAAATTTTTTTTTTTTTTTTTTTTTTTTTTTTTTTTTTTTTTTTAAATATAAATAAATATATATTATATATTTTATTTTATTATTATTAAAGAAATATTATTTATTAAAAAAAATATTATTAAAATTATTATAAAAATATTATATTATTATTTTATTATTATTAAAAAAAAAAAAAAAAAAAAAAAAAAAAAAAAAAAAAAAAAAAAATTTTTTTTTTTTTTTTTTTTTTTTTTTTTTTTTTTTTTAAACAAAATAAAACTTTATATTCTACATCCATCATTCCTATATTCCAATCTTAATACAATCAAGGAATAATGGAAGATGACTATTCAACCCTCGTGAAACGTATTCTGCAAAATAAAATGTTGACTGAACATGTCGATTATTTAATGGACACTGAGGCTCCGCGCTATTCTAAACCTAATACATTAAATCTTGTAACTAAAAACTGGTCAACAACCCTGGCTCAGGATCCTCATTTTCAAAATTTTCAATTTCGTCCCGAAGTTAATCAGTATTCAAGCAATCAATTTGGTTTTGAATCGTCCAAAGAATCTATTTTTAATGTTCTAGTAGCAGGATACTGTAGATTTGCAAAACCCTACCAAGGACAAGAGAAACAACTACAATCTGTTGTTTTTAGTAATTCAGCACCGTTGTCTCAAATAGCTCGGGTAATGACCCGTGATTTAGGCCAGCTTCCTATATCCGATGAATTTAAATTTTCCTTCGTACCTACCTGCACTATTTCTACTTGTACCTATTGTAAGGAATCTGCTAAACGTTTGAAACAATACAAAGAGTACTGGCCCGTAAAGAAGCTTCAACCATGCATTACTCGTACAAAAATTTTTAATGGTAAAGAAATTGTGAATAGATTTCAGAATCATATAGTGGATCATTTTCCAAAGTCTTTTGTAACTATTATGCATTTAACTATAAATCGGAGGTATCATTATACAGACGTCAGTAATGCTAATCAAAAATTGTATCGTATTGGAGGGATTATTAACAATGCGGTTATATTTGAGGAGGCGCATTTCGATTCGCTAAGATCTATTCATTTGGGTGACTTATCCGATATTGAGTTAGTTAGTGAAACACTCACTTCCTGTCAGGAAAAGCATCCAAAAATGATGAAATGCAAGGACACTGAACTCGAGGATAAATCTTATATCGGTATGTACAATACCAATTTAGAGCAAACCCATATACCTACGGATGATACCGGCATGTACAATTCGAGTTTAGATCAAAATGAAACCCATTTAACCATAGAGGAAGAAGAGACAAAGTTTAATTTGCTAACAGAACAGGACAATACGTCATTGATAAGCGACGATGACCTTTTCGCTACAGAGGGTGATAATTTGGAATTAAAAAGAATGCCCGATAACGAGGATTTCTTTTCAATTGAAAGCGAAAATAAAGCAAAAAGACCGCGGTGTGAAGAAAGTTTTTTGTCTATTGATTAATGCTAGTTAAAAAGCACCTATTAATAAACAAGGTATGGCTCTATCAGATAATGACGATTTAAGCGAACTGAATAATGAGCTCACTGCAGAAAACAGACAGTTAAAAGAGACTCTTGAAACACTTAAAAAGAAATGTGAAATGTATGAGGAGGAAGTTAAAACCTTGTTAAGAAAAATTGTAAAGTTGTTGGAAGAAAAAATAGAAAGGCTTGAACAAGATTTGACATTCTTACAAAGCTAGAAAAAAAAAAAAAAAAAAAAAAAAAAAAAAAAAAAAAAAAAAAAAAATTATTATTATTATTATAAAAAAAAAAAAAAAAAAAAAAAAAAAAAAAAAAATTATTATTATTATTAAAAAAAAAAAAAAAAAAAAAAAAAAAAAAAAAAAAAAATTTTTTTTTTTTTTTTTTTTTTTTTTTTTTTTTTTTTTTTTTATATGTTTATTTCTTACAAATTGTCTTTTCTTTCTCCAAGTCATTTGACTCCTCTACTCGATAACTGTAATTACGGTCGGGTGAAATGATTAAGTGGTGATGACTTCGAACATTGTTTAAAATACTTTCTGTAGCCAACCAAGTCAAATGTGGATTCACTAGTCGAATGTAAAAATAAAAACATTCTAGCAATGTAATTTCATGCATCAATGTATTTCTGCAAGCAAATTCACTCGCCAATTTATCCATTTCATTGACAATTTCTTGATAATTTATGGAATCTACAAATACTTCGATTCCTTTGAAATGAATATTTAATGGAATCAACATGCGTTGACCGCTCAAAAAATATAGATAACCATATTTTTCTTTATTTTGTAATAGGTTTGAAATGTATTTTCTAGCTACATTTTTAATTTTTAAATGGGTGACCAAATCGAGGGTAACAAGTTGCTCTACAGGATAATTTCCAGCATATTTTTTGTCAAAGAACATGTCTCTACTCAACGATTCAGTTTCATACATTTCTTTTAATAAATCATCTACAGGTAAAATGCATGTAGCTAGCTTTTCATACATCTTGATTTCTTTTTCTCGGTAATATTCGATAGAGGAAAGGTACTACCCAACTCAGTATCCAGACGGCTAAAATAATCCCAATTCCATACACAACATAGGATACCCATGGGAGAAATGTCTGTATACCAGACCATACCCCGGAACTGAGATTTTCCGCAAAATGAGTCAGTGCATCCGCTACCGTTGGTCGTTGACATTGCATCACCTCGTTTTCGCTACACCCTACATCTTTGCACGAACAAAGTTTACAGCAAGAGTCTTCTTTTTCTTCATCAAAGTTGTCGCATAGGTTACGATACTGCTTCAACCCTTCGCAATAGGGTATGTTATCCAGTTTTCCTGGTTGACAGCAACTCAATTCATGCACCTTGCAAACGCTTCCATCCGCATTTCTCTTAAAACACCCTGAATTGGATTCAATATAATTCCAAATACTCGCCACTCCAATACCCACGGCAGAACTCACACCCGCGACCGCGGCAGTCTTTTTACTGAAAAGATGTTGAATGACATTTTTAAAATCCTTTCTTCTTTGAACGAGTACATTTATATCATTTTCGGATTTCACTCTGGTTTTAAAGGTTTTATATTTTTTGTGAACTTTTTGACGTCGATGAAAAGTATAACGCTTTTTCATGTTGTACTTGATTCAGTAAATACAAGTAGGTACTATGGAAGAAACCAAATGTATTTTTAAAGGAAAGAAATCCCGCTGCCGAAGTGAACCGAGAAAGGATTTACCTTTACTCATATGTCAACAGCATCTCAAACAATACTATGGATTAGAAGTGGGTTACGAACAGATTGACGGTGTGAAACATGTGTCCTTTACCGGTGGTTTTCTAAGACCCATCTTTGGATATAGCACCTTTAGCAGAAATGAAGTCATTATTCCGACAAAACATTTTTTGGATTTAAATATTCATTCAGAAGACAAGAGCGACCAGGACAGTAGTCTTTTAGAAAAATATACTTTAAATAACCGTATTGTAGAAACGCTTCGTGAATATGCAAATGATTTTCCCGATACTCTAGAACATCGACATGTAGTCGAAATGTATCGAAATTTTATGGAAGACGAACCAGCAGATACAGATCCAAAACATACAGACAATCTGCCTAAATTACAAGCACTGGTTGAAGCCAGGAAAAAACATTCAGAGGTGTTTATTAGAAATCAACCCGTCAGTAAAACTTTAAAAGACAATTGGATTTTTTTGAATAGTAAAAACCCAAGGCAAATTACTGAGATGCCCTGGTCCAAAAATTTTCAATATCTATTAAACAATTGTTTATATGCACAATTTCAAATACATGCACATGGTACACAGTATTTTGATTATATACCATTTAACACCACTTTTGTAGAAAGTGTCGGCTTGGTGGCGACAGAAATGATTGTGCATCCTTTATATTTAGTTATTGAGGGAAAGGCGGCAGGTAGTCCCATATATTACAATGCCCATGTGGGTTTAGTACAAAAATTGATACAACCTTCCAAGTTTACAGTAAAAGATGTCCCAAAACAATATACCCTGAATGAGGCCTGGAAAGGTGGGACCCTCTGTTAATAACAACCTCCGTTTGAAGGTTTACATTTGAGATTTTTAAAATGTAACTTACCCATATATATAAATAATAATAATAATAATAATAGTAATAATAATAGTAATAATAATATATGTAAAAAAAAAAAAAAAAAAAAAAAAAAAAAAAAAAAAAAAAAAAAAAATTTTTATTATTATAAAATAAATTTATATATACAATTTTTTTTTTTTTTTTTTTTTTTTTTTTTTTTTTTTTTTTTTTTTTCCACCATATATAATGTATTTACTCTATATATTGCACTGTATTTAGTGTACTTGCACTGTTGGCAAAACTGCCAAGATGAATGTGTTATCAAACTTCGAGACAAATTTCAATTACAATTTCGACTCGAATATGCCAGAAATAAAATCTTTTCCCTTTTTTAATTTACCCGACTTGGTCATCAGCAAAATATTGAAAGAATATATTCCAGTTACCGATAAAGTTAACACGTTGTCTCAAATGCCAGAGTTTGAACCGTATCTTTCCAGAAAAAGCCTGTGGTTTCAGTCTACTTTGAAATTGTTTCGTCTCGTAAAATCTCTAAAACCTGGATGGTATGTGGATTATGACAATGTACATAATCGATATTATATTTCAGTTGACTATTTTAATTTAAACTTTACAATTCATTCTTTTTGTTCAAAATTTTCCGGTGTTCAAACAATCAAGCATACTGAAAAATTGTACCGCCCTCTTTCCAACGTCGAAGCTGTTGTTAAAAAATTCCAATCTTTAAGCCTCATTCCAGTGGAACAAAACGATGTTCTCGTATATCACTGGACTACGCGTCACCCCTATAGAGATGTCTTTTTCTGGATTTTTCGCCCACTCAATGTTGTTCGCACATCCTTTATTGCTGACGAATATCAACTGAAGCAGAACAAATGTTTAATATCGAATGATTTAATGCATAGTCATTATATATTACTCACACTCAAAGAAGATTTGTCAATAGAGATTTGTTGTGAAACGTGCGGAAATCTAAGTTGTAGAAGATGTAAACATAAATATCGCCAAGAAGGAGATAATGTAATACTACCTTTGATTTTTCGTCCATGTGATAAAATTGACCCTGTTGATTTTTCTAAATGTAAATGTATGATAGACAATTCTAGATTTATACATGCCGTATCGAAATTGACATTTACAGAATTTCAGAAAGAAAATATTTTGATATTCAATAGCCATTTTATTAAAACATGGGCTTTGGGAAATCATAATGTTATCTCGACATGGAATGATGAAATGGCTGCTACCGAATATAGGGGGTTACATCATTGGGCTCGTATATTTTTACGCATACCTTTTCATAAATACAAATTAAATTTGTAAAAAAAAAAAAAAAAAAAAAAAAAAAAAAAAAAAAAAAAAAACATATATATATATATATATATATATATATATATAATATTATATGATATATTATATGATATATTTTATTATATTTTATTTAAAAAAAAAAAAAAAAAAAAAAAAAAAAAAAAAAAAAAAAAAAAAAAAAAAAATTTTTTTTTTTTTTTTTTTTTTTTTTTTTTTTTTTTTTTTAATAAGAGATATAAAGTTTATCATGACATCCTATACATCTTTCCTCCAAGCCATTTTTGGCAACCATTATACTCTCCACGCTCCATACCTTTACGGATTGCATCTTTATTGTCTGTTTGTCATCACGCTGACACTTTCTCTGTGTGTTTACAGTCTAATTGGTTACAAAGACATTTGTGACCGTACTTTTCAGGAACGGGTTCATCTCATGCGCGTCAAATATGCCTCTGCTCAACGTCCCGGATATGATTAATCCTATACTCCACAATTATGATACACATGTGAATCATTTTATTCGGTTTTTACAGGATCGCCTTCAATGTCGACTCGTCTATTTAGGACCCAAAACTGTACGACAGCACATTCTCCAAAAAACAGTGTATGCCTGCTCCGTGTATTGTAAACCCAAAAAGTATTTAAAAGATGTCTTTCCCATCATGATTGGTTCTCAATTGGATTTGGCTATTCGCCATCGCAGTCTTCAGTCGTTTGAAGAGCCCCTCCACTGTTCCGAATCTTTTCCTTTTCAAGAAGTCGATATCGGTCGCGGGTTTTTTATTATTAACGGTTTTTTGCGACACATTCCCTATTTTTACACCAATGATCCTACCAATACGCATGTTATTCAAAAGAAAATTGTTCGCGTGTATGCCTACAATGCACAAGATCGGGGTAAAGAACTCAGCTACTACGTGGCCAATACCCCGGAACGGCAGTATGGAGACGTGGTCGTAGTGCATAATGATGGACGCGAAACGTCCGAAGACCCCACCTTTTTTTCGCACTGCCCTTACCCCGTTCATTTAACGGCCTATATGACTCATTTGTATCGACACAATGTCTTTGATATCGACCATTTAGGTAATAAGGTGGTCGTGAGTCCGGGGCATTTATTTACCAAACTGTTTATAAAATATCTGTACGGGCCACTCCGGTCGGGTGATTGGAAACTTATTAAATCGAGAACAGCCTTAATCCGCAATTCCATTGATTCGGGGTGTTTGTTGCATGTCTTGTCCCGAAAAACCGTTTATTTTAAGGAAGGGAAATCGGCGGGGAAAATGACCAATGAACCCTATGAATCCCACCGAGAGATTGGATCCAATGGCGAAATATTCATTGAAAAGAGTATGGGTTGCTATCGGGAAATTTCAACGCAAACGTATCCCCTCAATCCCTTTTTACTGTACCTGATTGTGCGACAAATGTCCAACAAGGTCAATCACGCTACCCTCGATCCCTACCATCCGAGTCAGGAAGGCTGGTTTTGTAAGTTGGGTGTGTTTGACACGAAAAATGTCGGGCGGATGAATACGATGGTACGCGAAACCATGGTCTCCACCTGTGATGACTTGGATCCCGTCTATCACGAGTCTTGGAACCCGACTTTTTGGAACACGTTGCAGTTGGTGCCCCAAGCCGACAGTCTGTATTATGTGGTGGTGAATGAAGCGTGTATTCCCGTTACCCGGGCGTCTTTTCTAGCCCTCAATCCCCTCGTGTTGAAACGCACGTTTCAACACATTGAATGTTATGCGCGCGATCATTTTATTGTGATTCGCTACAAGATGGGGTTGATGATGAAAAAATTACCCGAGACCGATATTTGGGTGACCCCTTATGATGAGCCCTATTGGGCGCGACTGTGTTTTCAAATCGAGGATAAGAACGAGATGATGGAGCGCTGGCCCGTCCAGTACAGTTACTTTGTCGACTTGAATCCCTATTTTCATCACAATGCCTTTTTAAAAAACATTTTGGCCTTTAACGCGCTCAAAAATGCCGTGTTGGCGACCACCTCCCAATATGCGCTCTATTTTATGGACAGTGTCTCGACGTACCGCCGGGCGCCCACCGCCGATCATCAACCCCTCATGGAACCCGTGCAAGATGGCGTCTCGCCTCATTTCGTGGTGTTGTTACCGCACATTGTGGTGACTTATATGAGTTTCTTGGGACTGACGCAGGAAGATTGTATTGTTAAGCACCAAAATTTTCGAGGGTTTGATTGTTTTCGTTTTTATACCCTGCGCCTCAAAGTCAAAGCCACCACTTGGGTGAAATTTTATCCCGTGCACGGGGACGTGGACGAAGAATCCAATTTATTGGGTACACTCATGAGCGGCGAACCGTTGGAAGTAGAGCCTTACTCGATCCACGTACGCACGCACCCCGTTTCGCCGTGCGAAGTCCGTTTAACCTTTTCCAAATCCCCTTTTCGCATCGTCCAGCATTTTTTAACCGAAGACAAACTCATGATTAGCGTGGAACAAGAGCATGTGAGCAGTACCGGGGATAAATTGTGCAGTTTGCATGGTCAAAAAGGGGTGATCCGGGTCATGTCCCGACTGCCTCGGCTGGATGGTGACGTGGAGCCCACGTTAATTATCAATCCTTATTGCATGTTTCGCATGACCACTGGTCAACCTTTAGAAGCCCTGTATCTGGGGGCAGGGCGTGATGCGCTCACCGTCCACAATTCAGAGGGCCGGCTCATGGAAGGAGCATCTGCCTTGTATGGGAAAACGTTTTATTTTGTTGTCGTCTATTTTAGTTGTGAACACATGTACGCACCCGATACCTGGGTAATGGACAAGGTTATTCTGCAACCCGTGAAAGGGCGAAGTCGGCAAGGGGGTATGAAGCTGGGGAATATGGAAGTGAATGCCTTGCGTGGCAACGGCGTTGCTTGTTGCTTTGAGGAAAAGTTTTTCGAAGACGGGGACCGAGTTCCGGTCGAAGGCCGACCCACGGAAACGGTACCGCAGGCCATGTGTTTGGTGACACATGACTTGGCGTATTACAAATGCCATTTGGAGTATCAAAGTTCACCCGCGCTTCAAATCCGTTCGATTCATTGATATTTGCTTGAAATATTCCTCAAAAATGGCCTTTACACTGACTATATTTTTTCTAATGAAACGTCCCATTTGCTTCATTTTTTCTAATGTTGAGGTTGTTAAGGTCTTAGTAACCTCGACATTAGAAAAAATGAAGCAAATGGGACGTTTCATTAGAAAAAAAAAGAAGCGTCAAAAACAAGAAAATCGGTTCCATTTGAACTTGAATCAGGTGCAAAAATTGAAAAATAATTGGAATCGGGAACTCGAAAGAGGGATCACCGGAAGCGGATAAAAGGGTCAAGCACCTCCCAAGGCTGGATATACAACAGCAAAAAGGAACGGTAACAAAATGCACGCAGTAAAAAGTAGGTAGGTCATGGTAAAACGGCAAAAAAAGTCGAGCAAATTGCTTACAACGGTAAAATGGACTGAGCAAGCGGGTGGTGGATGGGTAAAAAGAGTCGAGCGAATGTTTACAACGGTAAAATGGACTGAGCAAGCGGGTGGTGGATGGGCAAAAAGAGTCGAGCAAATTGCTTACAACGGTAAAATGGACTGAGCAAGCGGGTGGTGGATGGGCAAAAAGAGTCGAGCAAATTGCTTACAACGGTAAAATGGACTGAGCAAGCGGGTGGTGGATGGGCAAAAAGAGTCGAGCAAATTGCTTACAACGGTAAAATGGACTGAGCAAGCGGGTGGTGGATGGGCAAAAAGAGT
The DNA here is from genome assembly GCA_963932465.1 of Maratus speciosus. NCBI lineage: Eukaryota > Metazoa > Arthropoda > Arachnida > Araneae > Salticidae > Maratus > Maratus speciosus. Next base: position 42,369 of record CAWVRF010000134.1, on the reverse strand, counting down.
CGAGCAAATTGCTTACAACGGTAAAATGGACTGAGCAAGCGGGTGGTGGATGGGCAAAAAGAGTCGAGCAAATTGCTTACAACGGTAAAATGGACTGAGCAAGCGGGTGGTGGATGGGCTTAGAGTCGAGCAAATTGCTTACAACGGTAAAATGGACTGAGCAAGCGGGTGGTGGATGGGCTTAGAGTCGAGCAAATTGCTTACAACGGTAAAATGGACTGAGCAAGCGGGTGGTGGATGGGCTTAGAGTCGAGCAAATTGCTTACAACGGTAAAATGGACTGAGCAAGCGGGTGGTGGATGGGCAAAAAGAGTCGAGCAAATTGCTTACAACGGTAAAATGGACTGAGCAAGCGGGTGGTGGATGGGCAAAAAGAGTCGAGCAAATTGCTTACAACGGTAAAATGGACTGAGCAAGCGGGTGGTGGATGGGCAAAAAGAGTCGAGCAAATTGCTTACAACGGTAAAATGGACTGAGCAAGCGGGTGACTTTTGAAAAGTAAAAAAAAAAAAAAAAAAAAAAAAAAAAAAAAAAAAAAAAAAAAAAAAAAAATTTTTTTTTTTTTTTTTTTTTTTTTTTTTTTTTTTTTTTTTTTTAACAACATACGTTAGTATTTCCTCGTCATTCCATTAAACATTGTGTCCATCATGAAAATTACAATCATTCTTAACGAAAACTCTCTACGACTGGCAAGTCATATTATTCAAGAAAAAAAACTGCAGGAAATGTCTACAGCTCCTGGTCAGGATATGAATTTTGACAAAGAAAGTATATTTATCCTATCTATTGGAAGTAATGGATATACCCTTTATAATGGTATAGATAAAATTAACCGAGATGGAAGGATTAACAATTCTGCTATTGTTAAAGAAATTATTAAGAGAAAAGTGAATATATTATACTGTTTGGACGAATATACATATATAAAATGGCTGGATATATGGCAAAGTTATAGTTGTCTACTTGAAAATCTGAAAGTTAAAGTTTTGGAACCTTTTACAACAATAGAGTGCAAATTTTGCAAAATAAAAAATTGTCATAGAGGAAAAATGGAAACAAAGATGTCAATTTCAGACAATACAATCATATACAATCATTAAAAAAAAAAAAAAAAAAAAAAAAAAAAAAAAAAAAAAATTTTTTTTTTTTTTTTTTTTTTTTTTTTTTTTTTTTTTTTTTTTTTTTTTTTAAAGACAAGCATTATGGATTATGCTTCCATAGTTTTAGAGCTTTTAAATCATGGGAAATATCCCATTCTCGATGGATACGTGTTTCTCGACATTTATTTTAAAATGATTCCATTTGATTATCCGAGTACGTTTGTTGCACACTATGATCGACACATGATTAATCCGGAAGATGTTTACATTCGAGAGGCTGAACCTTCCAACCTACACTATCTCGTCTCCGCCCTGCCTCATCATTTCTATTTGCATCGAGTTGATACATTGAACGTGGATTCCTTTCCACTCCAATGTATTACCATTAAACTCACCCGATCTTTTTTGGATACGACTGTTTTAAATTTACCGAGTGCCAGTTTCGAGGAAGAAATTTATCATTTTTTAACACTTTTAAATTGTGACGTCCCTCGTGTGGCTCACCTCATCAATTTAAATTTTATCGCCAGTACTCGATTCTTACCTCAACGCATCAAATTGTGGGTTTTTAAATATTCGGAGCAATGTATTCCCTATCGCCCCATGACTCAGGCAGAACAAGAATGTTTCGGACCCCCTGCTTGTAGTGAAGTGATTCCTATCCGAGTGATTTCCGGTCGTTTAGCGGAATGCACCTCCCAATCTACCCTTTTATCGCTTAATAATCATTTTGAATATCCCAACTTGACGTATCTGGACTACCTTAGTGAAAAATGGAAAACCATTATTCCATTAGCGTTCAACCCTCTCGAAAATCCAATTATGACCTAGATGACCTAGGTAATCGTTTAGTTTTGATTTTGATGAAATATTTTTTATTTTCGCTACCATCAGGTCGTTTCGGTATGTATTGACGAAATTTATTGTAATTTCGACATACTTTATTAATGGCTTGACAGGCAGGAAGAGGTAAATTCACATCGCTTTCATCACATTCATCACCACTCGGTTCAATCGACAGGGTAGAAGAAGGTCCACCAATATATTCGCGAGGTGTTTGGTGTCCCAAATGGGTTTTCATGATTAATTGCCCTTTTCGATACCTTGGCATTCGTTGTATAGGACTTGGTGATCGAGAACGTTGTGGACTAGCACGAGGGGAAGCATGCGGAGATCCTCGAGGTGAATTGGACGCGGAACCGGAAGGGTTGATTTTCATTTGTCTTTTTGCATAATTTCGCACTTTGGGGTCGGTGGCTTGGTTCACAACTTTTTGCCAGTCTTTGTGCGGTACAAGAATTTGTCTTTTAAATTGTAGATAAGCTGGAGTGGTGTTAAAAAAGTCCCTTAAAAGAGTCACTTGAATAAGGCCATCGTGTGCAAGATCGTCTAAAGGGGCAAAATTGACACGGTGAAGACGTGGATGGCCACGTGCTGTTTCATTTAATTTTGCAAAAGCATATCCGACGGGAACTCTCAAAGGAATAGGCATTCTTTATTTTCGAACCACCACATCGCCGCAACAGTAAAATTTGTAAAATGGAGATTCTTTCATTCGTGCATGGGTATCGTAATAAGCGTGTCGGTGGAGGTCGTAAATATTCCAATGGGCTAACGCGTGCAATGTATGAATAAATAACAATTGCCAACACGTCATCATTTGAAAATATTCTGCGGTGTTACGCTCTTCATCCAACAAACTCGACAAATTAATAGTCCCCCTGGCTTCATTAAACAACAATTGATTGGATTTGGAAAGTTGTTCACAAAATCGCTTATGTAAGATACGAAACTCGTATAGATTAAAAATAATGTGAACCAGAGTGCCTCCTTCCGCAAAATCTTGTTCAAAGTATAATTGAAAAATTTCTTTGGGTCCATTGGGTTCGTTACAGTAATAAAAAAAGGGTTGGTATTGGTCCAAGTGAAAGATGGGTTTCTGAAAAATCCAATTGAGAAGAGGTACCCAATGTTCAAAAATTTTATGAACCTGTTTTAAATCTAAACTGGAATAGTCTTGCACCACTTCATAACAAGCCGTCCAGGCATCAATCCACGTACTCACTTTACTCATGGCCAAGGGCCGAATAACTTTCTTTCGTTTATTTTCGTGCCGATCAATCGGTCTTTCATTCATCTTGGCTATTCCCATAAAAAAGAATGTATACTACCTGTTTCTTATTCTTGATCATATGGATCGCGTATGCATGGACTTGGAAAGAGTTTCAAGTCACTCCTCCCAAAGAAATGGTCATTCAAATAGAAGCCCCAATTCTTCAACAAAACTGCAAAACCAAAAAAATACCCTGTATAAATGACTGTTCGTTTCTTTGTATTGAAAAAGAGTCCCAATGCATTGGGGGCATATGCCAACCGACAAGCAACGTGAACCAAATTACCTGCAGTCAAGAAACGGGAGGTGTCCCCATGATGGTGAAGCACCCCGTACCCCATTGGGTATGTGTTTGTACGGATTCTAGGTTTTATGGCGGCAAAGCATGCGATGAACTCCACCCCGACGTATGTGAACATGGAACATTTTTCTACCTAGGCCGAAGGAGGAATATTTGTATATGTCCACCACCCTATGAATTGATTAAAATTGATTCAAAACCACACTGTGTGGAGAAGAAGATGCTTGGTTTCTATGACGAAGCGACAATGAATAGAGCTATTTTGTAAAAAAAAAAAAAAAAAAAAAAAAAAAAAAAAAAAAAAAAAAAAAAATTTTTTTTTTTTTTTTTTTTTTTTTTTTTTTTTTTTTTTTTTTTGACGAGAAGAAGATGCTTGGTTTCTATGACTAAACGACAATGAATCGAGCTATCTTGTAAAAAAACTTCAACAGTGATGTATTTTTAATAAACATTTTAAATTTCATTAAATCTATACAAATTTCATTAAATGTAGGGAAACATTTGTAATAAAGTATCATCAACTAGACTCAGAGCCCGGTGGGCGTTTTCTTGAGCTTTTCTTAAACTTATCTCAATTCTTCGAACCCGTTGTTGCGCTTGGAGTAATTTGGAATATCGTTTTCGATATTGCAGCCATAGTCGATTTTCGGGTGGTACAGGTTCTGTAAGAGTGCGTCTTCTCGCTGTAAACAAATTTCGAGGTTCGGGCCTGGGAGACGGGACAGGTAAGGGATCTGGCTGCACCTCCTCCACATCTGAAGTCAACACTAGTTCTCTTTCCTCCTCTTCTGTCTCTAGGGACGTGGTTCCCAAAATATGAATATGTGAGATTTTGGACTCGTTTGCAGCATGTTCTACCCAGACCAAAAATTTTGTCTCTGGGTCTTGAACCACCACTTCAAAGTCTGTTATAAAAAATTTACGTCCCGGATTATCCGGGTCCTCTGGCAAGTCAGAGACTTTCATAGTATTACTTCGCATTAAAATTTCCTCGGAATCTGCAGGACTAATCACCACCTGCACTTGTAGATTCGGGTTCATAGAAACACAATTTGGAAAAATATAACAGAAACTCAAACAACGGTGTTCATTCCAAAGCATTTCAATATGGGTATCTGAAGCAAAAGTTCGGCAGTTGGGACAGGGTAAAAGAGCATCTGGTTGGACTCTCCGCAACGTGCGGAGATATTCTCGCAAACAGGGTCTGTGATAGGTGTGTTTGCAATTTAGTTCAAAAACGGGCCCCCGTTTGGTGTCACAGCAAATGGTACAAACGACATATGGTGAAAGAGAATTCATCTTGGGCACAGCAGTGTAATGTAATTTTTATATATATATATATATATATATATATATTTAAAAAAAAAAAAAAAAAAAAAAAAAAAAAAAAAAAAAAAAAATTGTAATTTAAGAAATTACAACAACCATTTGAAAAAATGTTTTTTTTTTTTTTTTTTTTTTTTTTTTTTTTTTTTTTTTTTTTTTTAAACATTATACATGTAGTTATCAGTTGAAGACCTCGTTTTTTGCTTTCTAAGACGATTATTCATCCGACGTCGCTCTTTGGATTCGGCTTTTTCCATATCTGATAATTTTGTGTCTACCCATTTTGTAACTTCCTATATTATAAACGATTTTACGCATTTCCATCGCCCATTCAAATGCAAATTCTTCTAAAGGTAAAGAATTTCGTTGAAAATGGTTAAAAAAATAAATTGCGGACATCAGGGGGTCAATCCTCGACCGAAAATAACAACCATTTTTTCAAATGGTAAAAAAAAAAAAAAAAAAAAAAAAAAAAAAAAAAATTAACAAGCATATATAACAAGGTAACAAGGTATATTACTTCAAATCTAATACATCAAACATGTCTAATGATTTTAATGTATCTTTAGATAAGCATTTCTTTTCCACTCCCACTCATTTTTATAATTTATTAGAAAACGAATTAAAATATCCTTCAAAGAAAATAAATTGCTTTAAGATTTATAATGTGCCACGTTTAGTAACAGCTTACGGAGATTCATGTGAAATAACCTATTCATACTTTGGTACAAAAAAGAAAGTATCTTTATGGACACCAACGTTATTTCATATAAAAGACTTGGTAGAAAAGAAAACTGGATTTAAATATAATTTTTGCCTTGTGAATAAATACCGAAACGGTTATGATAGTATTGGTAAACATAGAGATGATGAAATGGATCTGGTAGAGTCTCATCCAATAGCATGCATAAGTTTAGGTGAAACTAGGGCATTAATTTTTTCAAAAAGTGGTTGTAAAAATATTAAATTCAATTTAAATAGTGGAAGTTTGTTGGTAATGTATTCACCGACAAATCAGAATTGGTATCATGAAATACCGAAAGAACCTCAGAAGAACGGAATTGGAATCAGTTTAACTTTTAAATTGATCAATACAAAAAAATTTATTTAAAAAAAAAAAAAAAAAAAAAAAAAAAAAAAAAAAAAAAAAAATATTTTTTTTTTTTTTTTTTTTTTTTTTTTTTTTTTTTTTTTTTTTTTAAATAAATCTAGACCATTCTATTTTGTACTCTGTACCGTTTGCTTTTCCTCATTCATTTGAGTATGCTAAAACGTACTTATGTCGATTCCATCATACATTACAAACAAACTGCCGACATCATTGAACCTCTGCAACAGTTTGCACATAATCTTGCCGAAGAGAAACGTCAAAAACGTAATCATGGATCCCTTTCCAAACCCACCAGTGTACTTCCCAAATTATTCGATGTACCGCCACGCAGCCTACACAAGCCCCGTAGAAATTTTCTCTCATCTTCTAAAAAAAACCGAGAATTACTGTGAGCCAGTCTATGCAACCCCTCGCCCGAAAAATCTCTGAAGAATGGTGTGACAAGTTGAAACATACCCCTGCCGAGTTCCCTTGTGCTCTTTCCGATCCACCCGTTGTTCCCGTACCCCGACAAACTCTTTATACCCACCACAGGATTGTGGCTGTTCTTGCCATAGGAACCGATGGTTTTACACTTTCGAATGCTGTACAAAGTATCAGCGAAGAAGGAGGATTAGACAGGATTGTCGAGGAAGTGGTGGTTATGAAAGTCCGGCTACTTTATTGTTTTGATGAAGATACTTTTGAAAATTGGACCTTGTTGCAAAAAAATTCAAAATATGTGTTCAAGAAACTCTGTGTCAAGAAATTGAAACCTTTCCCGAGGATACGTTGCATCTTTTGCCAGCAACATGTGTGCCATAAATGGAATGCTAACGCGGGAATTGCACATCAACTCAAGATTCCCTTTGACCCCATTATTCATACCGAAACGCCAAAAAAGGGGCATCAGGTTGTCTTTCACCAAAAAGTGGCAGCAGTGCTATGTATTGCTACAAATGGATTTACCCTCTGTAATGGGGTAAACAGTGTAGTTGAAAAGGGTAGTGTCAGTAACTCAAACATAGCTCAAACAGTTTTAAAAATGAAAGTAAAAATATTAAACTGTTTCGACGAACGCACTTTTAATAAATGGATTGATATACAAAACAGTTACGAAAAAGAGTTTGAAAAAATAAAAGTTGAGAAAATTAAACCTATCGACATGAGACCCTGTGAATACTGTAAAGACAAAACGTGTCACCAGTGGAGAGCATCTGTGGGAATGAGTTTTCGTTATAAACTAGTATTTGATCCGATAGAACATTAAGTATAACATAAAAAAAAAAAAAAAAAAAAAAAAAAAAAAAAAAAAAAAAAAAAAAAATTTTTTTTTTTTTTTTTTTTTTTTTTTTTTTTTTTTTTTTTTTTAAATAAATACTATATAAAAGAAAAAATTTGCACGTACTTTACTTCAGCCCTCACGATGATTATTGTTGCAGTGGATGTCAGTGGCTCTATCAATGATGTTAAAGGTTATCAAAGCAAAGTGTATCATATTTTATCGTCCCTTAATCCGCCAATTCGTCTCATCCAATGGAATAGTGATGTTGTCTCTGATACAACTTATAACGCTATAGATAAAAACATTGTTAATTTTAGAGGTTCTCGTGGCACAAAACCCGAATGTTTTTTTAGAGTTTTACCCAGCCAAACTCCTATAGAGTTATACATAGTCACGGACGGACAAATCTCTGATTGTTATGTTACACAATGTCGCTTTATTCTAAAGTGTAAAGACATCCAGGTATCACAAGTCCATTTGCATTACATCGGTCAGGAAGATGATATGAATTTAAAACTTACCGATGTGTTTGAAGGAATTCCACAAACCATTCACATCAACGAAACGTATATAGGTTCTGTGGCACCAGAGATTGATTTTGATGCCATTCATTATATAGATATCATGAAGGACGATTCCTTCAAAGCCACTATTCTGAAGCTAGTGAATTCTGATAAAACGGATAAGGCAACATTGAAAAGAAAAATCTGTTCATTGACTACTCGCATTTTACAAGAACATTTTGCAGAGAAGAATCTGACCATCAGTTCTTTCTATGCTCAACGAGACGTCGAAGGATGCATTAAGTATGTAAAAACACATTCATATTACATATCAAAAGTAGATTTTCAGAAAAAAATGTCTGATATTTTGACATTATTTGACTACAAGACTAACACCTACTCCCTGAAATGTTTTACGGAGACTCCCAAAATAACTTTAACCTATCAAAGTGATGATGAGACGGACAACGAAGCAAAAGAGGACACAGATAATGGTAAAGAGACGGACACGATAGAAAGTAAAAAGAATCCGTTAGACTGCGCCTATTTGACTTGTGATATTTTACTTGACAAGTGTCAACTGGCTTGCATTCCTGTGAAAAAGTGTAAAGATGACGTTTGGCCGGACAAGAAAACTCTTCAAAATCCCTTTAAACTGCTGGAATCGGATTTCCTTATCGAAAGAATTGTCCACTTGGTAGAACCTTTTGTGATGGACTACAAAAAATCCTATCAAGCACTCAAAAAGCATACACCCAAACAATCGGATATTCCAGAAGAAGTTGATATTTCTTCTCCTTTCACTAGAGATCCTTTGCAAGGTGTGTATATTTTACATAATGACCATATTGATGTGCAAGCGATGATTAAACATAACAATTATGTTTTATCCACCTTTTTTCAAAACACACTGCCTGGAAAACCTGTCCTTTGGCACATGATATTTTTATACATAGTAGCTATGAAGAGATTTCCAGATAAAAAACAAATTCTTTTTGAGGAAATTCGATTTTTAGGTCAACACAATACATATTTTATAACGCTGTCACCTTTTTTAAATCCACCCATCGTGGACCCTTTAAATTGTTGTTTTTGGTATATTGCCCATGTCTGTCCTAAAGCCTTTCCAAACAGCAAAAAAAATGTATTACGGAATGATTTCGTATCGGGAGTGTTTCTTGAATTTTATCGAAACGTCTACGAAGAAAACTACATCTATCCTACAAAGATGCCTGTATGGCAACTATGGAATACGCTTTTTTATGATAAAATGTCGATATTTTTCATTTTATCTCATTATTATCAACATGAAGAAATCCAAAATGTGACAAGTGTCTTTAACACTATTTTATACAGGGGTATGAAGCAGCCCCCTGAAACTCCCCCGAAACCCTTCCATCTTTGGTTCCAGTTAAGTCTTAAGACCATTTTAGATATATATAAGATGAGTTTAGAAAATCGAAGACTTTATGCTAATTTGGAAGTAATAAAGGAACAAAATGTGAGCTTATACGATGAGAATGATGATAAAGATGAAGATCTTTTATCGCACGTTAAAATAAATCCTAAAACATGCTGTCCCTATATAACGTGTCCGATTACTCAAAAATATTGGAAAGATTGCATTGGAAAATATAATCAAATGAAGCATTCTTATGTGAGACTGTTTAAACGATATTGTCAAAAATATGATAAATATCCTCAGAGTGGCGATGATTTGTTATGTTTTTTAAATGAGTATATTTACCGACACAATGATCAAATTCCTGAAGTGTTTCCTGTAGCTGTTAAACGACAAATGAATCAAGTTATGGATATTTTTAAGGAGGTTATGCAACATCCTTGTCATAAGTATTTAATCATTGCAGATCATTTATCGAGCGAGAAGGATCGGAAGAAATTGGAATCTGATTAAATCATTTAACAAAATTTCTTTCCTTATATATCCATTTAATGCGCCTCTATTCAAGTAAATGTATCTATTCACTGTATTTTTCATGAAGTGGATAAACTGTAATGTACCTATGAAATAAAAATACTTTGGATTATACTTTATATTTTAATTGTATTTTTATTAATTAAGAGCTATCTATTTTTTAACATGTCAGATAAAATGGCGTTACATTCTCTTCTTTCCCCACATGAACCGTCCGCGACTTCCTCTTTCCAAAGGATTTGTGTTTGAAAAGTCTATCTACTCTTGAAATGTTACCGTCTTTAGAATCTATTCTTTCCAACCGCAACCATTTGACTGCAGCCTCTCGTCCGCACAGTGTATGGGGTAATGTAGATTGTACTCATTTTAAACTTAGTGTATTTTCCAAATGTTTATCTACCAAAGTAAAGACCGAGAAAGAAAAAAATAATGAAATTGCAACGGGTGGAACAAAAATTAAGATTGGATGATCCCCCCCCACTCTTGGTATTCGGCTAGTCCTCCTCGCTCGACCCTTCTCTTGACACTTCTGCTTTGTCAATCCATTCCTGTATAAGAACGTTTTGAATCTTAAGGTCGGGCATTAAATGCCTAAAATTTTGTAATACATCTATAAAGTACCCATTTTGGCAGATGAGGGAATGGGTTTCATCATCAAAGGGTAATTGGTCGTCATCGTATAAAATGCAACGTTTGCCTTTTTTCTTTTTTTGAAAATACTTTGGGTAATACCCCTTTAAAAAACGAGTAATGTTGATAATTTTTTTCTTGTGTAAGAATTTAGACCATTTTTTCTTACGGAAACGTTCTTTTCCATCCACCAATTCCTTTTTCTCGGCATTCAAACCTCCCATATCACATAATACAGGATGTTCTTTAGTATAGGCGAATGAAAACTGTTTAATGTCGGGAGTGACACCTCCCATTTTAAAACAAACAGCCACAAATATGACAATCATGGCAAAAGTCATTGTTTTAAATGATCCTTTATCAATGACAATAGGTGAATATAAATCAACATCTTGTCGAAACATGGCTACGGTATAACCCGACGATTCTCGAAATTGACTGGCAAACGGAAGCACGTATTCATCTCCCAACAAGCGGTTCAGTAAAATCATGTCATAAACATGATCCGGAAGATCACACGATTGGGTAAGTGTGTAAGATTTCCAAAGGGCAGCTCGGTTGGCAAACAAACAATGAAATCGTTCCGTATCAAAATTGTTCAACAGCGTTAAACAGGGTTTATTGGTATGAAATATACATTCACTTAAAGAGTAATCTGGATATTGTTTTTTAACGTGACGAATAATGCTTTTTACGCGATCCACTCGACTCATGCTTTGTTAATGCAAGAAATGATTGTAGTGGTCTTGGACATGGATGAGACATTGGGGGTCTTTGAAAAGGATACGTTTCATGTGCGTCCGCATGTCGATTTTATGATACAAATGTTACGCTGCATGGATGTGGATATCGTTTTATGGAGTTTGGGGGACGATTCCTATGTACATCGAATTGTGAATAGCTTTTTACCTTCCATAGCCTTGTACGCTTATAAGATTTTTGCCCGTTCCGAAGCCAAAACAGCCCATCAGTTATATGGCTATTCAAAAGCAGGAACACATATCCGTCAAATGTATGAAGAGGATATTTTTTTATTGGGAGTGGATGACCAAGTCAGTTCCAATATGGATTCGACTTATGATGTCCGAATTTATGCCAAACCTTACAAACAGCCCGATAAGACGGACCAAATATTATTACACATTTGTGAAAAAATTGTCCAAAGCATTAGCTTAGTCAAGGACCTCACTCCAGACAAAATGGATTAAACCAAGAATAGGGATGATGCAGAATGTTCCAGTGGAACCACCTAAAAAGCGATGGAAAACAGATGTTAAAGGGAAAAGTGAGTTGGTACGGGAATTGGCCATCAACAATCTATTCCTTAAAGATATGACTGAGTCCTCTACAACTAAAGATTTTATAACAGGCGAAAACATTCCAGAGGACGCGACATTCAACAGTTTGAAAACGATATATGAAAGCTCTTTACAAGATAACAAAATATATGAAACCAATCACATCTTAAATTTAATTTATTACCCATTCACATCTGAAATTGGCAAGGAAGAATCGACATTAGCAACTCAAGAGAAAAATCTACATTTCAGTTTTGATCCAAAAATATTTTTTATTTTACACTTTCGACAATATTTTCGAATGATCCGAAGACTGGTATATTTTACCTATATACAACAAGGTATGATTGAGGAATGCACTCGATTCGATTCCAAAGAATTGAAACTGCATCACAAGTTTTACGACTCAAAATTTATTCCAATGACACGTGAAAGATCCGATTTCATAGCAAGGGGGATGCACATGGAAGAATATGTACATTACCACGAAATAAAACCTTTTATTATAGAGAAAGTGGGAGACATTTCAGAAATAGAGTCCAGCGATACAGAGTTACCCAGGAAACATAAAACATTAGAAGCAGGTAACAAGGAAGTAAAATTGGAGAAAAATGGGAATGATGGAAACCAATCAAAGAAAAATGAACTGGAAAAAGAAAGTGATGAGTAGAAAAAAAATTGTCAGTTAAATGTCAATTGACAAAAAAAAAAAAAAAAAAAAAAAAAAAAAAAAAAAAAAAAAAAAAAAAAAATTTTTTTTTTTTTTTTTTTTTTTTTTTTTTTTTTTTTTTTTTTTTTTTTTTTTTTAATATAAATAAATATATATTATATATTTTATTTTATTATTATTAAAGAAATATTATTTATTAAAAAAATATTATTAAAATTATTATAAAAATATTATATTATTATTTTATTATTAAAAAAAAAAGAAAAAAAAAAAAAAAATTTTTTTTTTTTTTTTTTTTTTTTTTTTTTTTTTTTTTTTTTTACAATGTCTTTGTTTAATTACTACACCCCTCCTCGTTCCAGTGGCATTCACCGTATGATGGGTGTCGTGGGACAAAATTGTAAAGTTTATTTTTACATGGCTGATGTAAGATTTTACGTTTTTTTTTTTTTTTTTTTTTTTTTTTTTTTTTTTTTTTTTTTTTTTTTCTACAGAGGATTATTTAGTACTTGAAAATAATTTCCACCTTCAATTTGTTTTTGAAACCAGTTTAACATATCCATATTTTTGTTTTCTGGAGAAGATTTTAAATACATCTTCTGACCATTTGAAAGCTCAATAAAAGTAGATGTTACTTCTTTCGTAGCGATGAATTCTTTGGGCATTTTTAATATACCATATTTTTTCTGGGGTATATCAAAGTAATAAAAGATATCATCTGACCCACAGTAGATTATTTCAGACATGCTTATATTAATGTAATAACTATATTAAAAATTTAAATTGTATTTATATATAAATTATAAAAAAAAAAAAAAAAAAAAAAAAAAAAAAAAAAAAAAAAAAAAAATTATATATACATTTTTTTTTTTTTTTTTTTTTTTTTTTTTTTTTAATCATTATTACAAAAATCTTCATTTTCTACATGTTCTTTCCAATCGACGTAAAAGATCTTTGGGTTAGTGCAGTTTATTTTAGATTCTCCACACAAAATATCTACCGTACTTTGATGTATTTGAATCGATTTATTTAAACTGATTAATATTGTACCGTTCGGACCGACAGCATAATACATTTGTGATTCTTTGGGGCGACTTACAAATACTTCCAAACACTGTGTTTGCCCTTGCCTTCTGAATCGGGACCATTTAATGCAATCCAACCATACACTAGGCTCTAAAATTGTATCCACTTCCAAAGTAATGATTGATTGAACGTGTTCGGGGTAAGATTCTTTTTGATTTTCCTTTCCAACAAACAAGGTATATAGATCCATTAAATAGGTTTTAGGTAACCTGGAGCAGCAAAAAAGTTTATATTCTCCACGGTCTCCTTTTGGAGTGGTCATAATTAAAGTAATTAATTTCATCGTGCAAAACGGACAACCATGCAAACTGAATCCTCCTCCCCAATCACATTTAATGAGATTGGGCTCCGTAAACATTACTTGACTTTAACAAACTCTCAAAAAAAATTTGTGAGACTAGTCGTGCAATGGAGCAAAAAGCCATGCAAGATGCTCACGGTCGTTTCGGGTGGACCGGGGACTGGTAAGAGTTTTGTTGTCAAAACAACCTTGGATTATTTAAATGTGAAACAGCTAAGGATGAGTTATACGGCTCGTAGCGCGGTCGCTATCGGAGGGCAAACTATTCATTCCTCCATCCACCTCAATTTTAAAGGACTTTGTCACGATTTAGAAAAACAATTGTCGGATGAACAAGATTTAGTCAAAGCAATCAAAGCGAGTAGTAATATTTTGGAGGAATTTAACTATGAAGACCACCCATTGGTGGTAGTGATTGATGAAGTATCCATGGTCAACGGCTGGCTCATGTATTGGCTTATTCGATTTTTTATGGATAGGACTCCTCAACCCTTATTATTTATTACTATAGGCGATCCGCATCAATTGAATCCTGTGAAATCTAATCATAATTTGTTCTCGTTCACCTTCTCCGAAGGCAGGTGGGTTGTTCGACGGATTCATTTAAAAGAAAGTAAAAGATTTCACCCAGAATATGAAATTATTATTAATAAATTGCGTACATTTGTAGATAATGGAAATGAATCGGATTTGTTTGCTTTGATATGTCAACATTTTCCAATTCAAGATCGAATCGAAGGTGATATTTTGTCCCAAGCCGATCGGGCTATGGCTGCTAAAAATGAGCGAGTGGTTGCATTCAATACCTATTACATAAAGAATATGGTAAAAGGTCCAGAAATAAAAATTGATGAACATTTAATTTTAAAACCAGGGTGTATTGTATTTGTAACTAAAAATGGGTGTTCGTCTGTTTCAAATGGTACAGAACTCGAATTTATTCATTACAATAAAATTAGTGAGCGCATTATTTGCAAACACCCAAAAACCAGGAAAGAAGTTTTGATTCGAAGGGATGTTTTAAACAAACATTTTCCAGTAGTTTTGGGTTTTGCAGCAACCATTCACAAATTTCAAGGGGACACTATAGACAATTCTAAAATTGTCATTCATTTTGATGGAAATCGAAATTTAAACATGGCATATACTGCGTTGAGTCGAGTAAGACATATAGGTCAAATACTGGCAGTGGCGTTGTAATTAAAAAAAAAAAAAAAAAAAAAAAAAAAAAAAAAAAATCTCGGGGATGCCAGTTTGAATATTTCTTTTCAACAAAAAAAAAAAAAAAAAAAAAAAAAAAAAAAAAAAAAAAAAAAATTTTTTTTTTTTTTTTTTTTTTTTTTTTTTTTTTTTTTTTTTTTTTTTTTTTTTTACTTTTGTTGAAAAGAAATATTCAAACTTCTTTTGGCAGAATCCCTTTCCAACGGATGTCTCTTATTACAATGACTGGTCATGAGACTACAAAATTTATTAGGAAGTTTTTCTGCCGTGAAATCTTCATCTTCGTTATGAAATCTTATTTTAATAGGATCTTTTTTATACTCTAGTACATTGGATGCTTTTCTCTTTAGAAATGGATTTTTTATTGCCCGATTAATTTTTGGGCTTTGGCTTCGGCTTCGACTTTGGCTCCTACTACGACTTCCACCCCCTCCACCACTACTACGACCTCCACCCCCTCCACCACCTCTACGACTTCCACCCCCTCCACCACCTCTACGACTTCCACCCCCTCCACCACCTCTACGACCTCCACCCCCTCCACCACCTCTACGACTTCCACCCCCTCCACCACCTCTACCCCGTTTACCTCCTGAACTATCCATATTTTTAGAGTTATTGCTTTGACTCGGTCCAGCTGTTTGATTGATTAGGCTACTAGTACCTATTCGTCTAAGTAGAACCACTGGACTCGTGTTTAAATGTTTTGGACTGTTTCGTTTGGGACATTTTGGATCGTCACAGGAACTTTTAGAACTGGACTGGCTCTCACTAGACGTGTTTGATTGGGAAGTTGACTTGGAACTTTTTGAACCACTCGTGGATGAACTGGTGGTACTTTTCGAACTCTTTGAACGATGATGGGAGAGACTTTTGCTGCGACTTCTCGATCGGCTTTTTGAATGACTTCTCGATCGACTTCCTACTCGACTTCTCGATCGACATTTTGATCGGCTTCTCGATCGGTTTTTTGATCGACTTCTCGATCGACTTCCTACTCGACTTCTCGATCGACATTTTGATCGGCTTCTCGATCGGTTTTTTGATCGACTTCTCGATCGACTTCCTACTCGACTTCTCGATCGACTTCCTTCTCGACTTCTCGATCGACTTCCTACTCGACTTCTCGATCGACTTCCTACTCGACTTCTCGATCGACTTCCTACTCGACTTCTCGATCGACGTTTTGATCGACTTCTCGATCGACTTTTTGATCGGCTTCTCACTGGGCTCGCCCCTCGGCTTCTCACTGGGCTCGCACGTTTAGGTGGACTTTGAGAGCGTTTTCTTCGAATGGTACTCGGGGAAACACTTCTGACCGAACTCGAAGAGCGGCTTATGGGAGAGTAGTTTTTGGGTGGACTCGGAGGGCGGATGCTGTTGGCACTTGCAAAGAGAATGGTGGGAGAACCACTTCTCACTGAACTTGAAGAGCGGCTTCTTTGGCTTGACGAACGGCTTCTTCGGGTCGGAGAGCGGCTTCTAGATAAATTTGGAAAAGGCGTACCTATGTTACTAAATTGAAGAAAAAGTTTTCGAGAACATCGTTTTTTCCTAGGCAAGCTTTTGGGTGTGCTGAGGGGACCTTTCGAACGCGTTCGGATCGGAGTTCTTTGAGGACTCCTGGCTCGACTGGGGCCAGCAATCGCCTGAATTCTTCGAGGAGGCATAATGGGACTCACGTTCCATTGAATTCCAACACGACCGGGACGAGGGTGTTTTGCAGGTCGACCTTTCCTTTTCCGGGTTGTACTTTGCATAAAACGGGTAGAGGTTTGGTGTGGAGTCTCTTGTAAGGAGGCCAAATATGCTTGTAAGTTGGAATTTAAAACATCCTCGGCCAACATTCTCAAGGAATCTGGGGAATTGTACATCTTGTTTAATCCTGAATCCAAAAAACATTTTTCACTAAATGTAAAACATCATGCATGGCCGCGGCTTTGCAAGCATCTTCGATGGTGAAAGGTGCCACGATTTTGATTCCTCCAAAATCAGACACTTTTACATCAAATGTTTTATCAATAGTTCCTGACGTGTAAAAAGGAAGCAGGGGCAAAATGTCGTGAGGATCTTTCACGTTTCCATGTTCAAACGTTCGACAAAAAAGAGTATCAAGGATTTTTTTGCGTAAATCGTTTAAACGCTTGACGGCCGTGATCCGAAAAACAGGTCACCCACCGATCAATGGAGGCCTGATGTTCCAACAAATAGTCAAAGGCGTCCCAAAAAGCCAGGTACATTGGCAAGGTATCCTTGTTAAATTGGGTTAAATCGACAATAACATACGTGTTGGGGGTTGGGGGAGCTGCGTCTGTTCTTTTCGAAAGGGTCAAGACGTTCGTATGATCCCTTTCCAATAAACCAATGTTTCGAGTTTGAATAGGAAAATCTTGCCTAGAAAGCAGTTGCTTGGTGCCGGTGACATTCATTCCGTGAAAGTAACAAATGTGGATCCACCTTTCTCCGTTGGGGATTTTAAATGTAAAATGGGAGGTAAATACCACAGCGCGAGACGCGAGTGGAGGCTTTTCAATCAGCCGCATAGAAGGCGGCTCCAGATAAATGAGTAAATCACATTGTTCAATGGGGTCGCTGTAACGTTGAACACGAATGCGGTTGTCTTTGGAAGAAAACGTGCAACCCGTTGTAACGAAAAGGACACGTATGGAAGGTATCGCTACCAGAGTTTCAAATAAACGTTGAGGATAGCGGCCTAAATTTCCAAAGACAAGGCTACGATCCTGATGCAAAATAAAATTGAATAAATCTTGAAGAGTTTGCATCTTGTTTGTTGAGGGCAAAGTAAGATAATGGAGAAGGACGATGATGAGTTTTGGATTCAAGAGGAAGTGGCAAAAATGTTACTTTCCCAAAACTATGACGTGTTTCGTCACTATTTTATCGATTTGAAGGAAGAAAAACATCCCAATATAGCTATCGAGGAAAAGGCTAAAGACATATACAAATCATATGGACAAAAAGACTCTTTTGATGACTTTGTAAGAAAGTTTCAAAAAGGATGTAAAGAAAAGAAAGATAAAAGAGTAAACAAGAACGAAGCATCCACACATTCATCTCAAGCTGATCAAGCGCAACCTAATCGTTTAATGGAACCCAGCCGCCTTCATTCAGTGGAAATGGATGAATATGAAATTTATAAATGGAGTCCACACCGTAGAGTATCTGTCGTACCTCCCTTTCGTAAAAGAAGGCACGTTCCAACCACATTTAATGTAGTAGAGTTTTTAGTACAGAAAAAGAAAATTGACGAAGTATTTCCTTTCAAGTTACAGTCAGACGAGGACGTACAAGAGGTGTTGTTTGGTTTGGAAACGACAGAAAAGAAAAAGATGAGTTTACTAGCAGATGGGGTATTGAGGAAAATTGCCGAACATGCAGAATTGCTCAATCAAATTTATGACTATCGCATATTACAAGTTGATTATGAACATTGAAAATAATAATACAGGGATAATAAATTTATATATTTATAAATACTCTTTGTACACATATAGGTCAAATACTGGCAGTGGCGCTGGATTAAAAAAAAAAAAAAAAAAAAAAAAAAAAAAAAAAAAAAAAAAAAAAAAAAAATTTTTTTTTTTTTTTTTTTTTTTTTTTTTTTTTTTTTTTTTTTTTTTTTTTTTACATTCTATTGTAACAAATATTTAATATTTGATAATCATACATTTTGTTCAACGCTTTTACATGTTCCGCTATCTTTCTTAAATCTGTATCAGCAAATAAATCCAACTTTTTCTTAGACAATGAACAATTTTTTTCAGATAGTTCTTCTTCTACATAATCATCAGATTGAAAATCTAAAACATAATAATCTTCGCTTATTTTTCTAATGTGTAGAAATTTCAGAGGATTAAATATTTCTTTACATCTTTTATTTCTATCTAGATTTGTGTTAACTATTCGGTGAGCCACTGTATTGAAAATGAAATTATTACCATATTCTTCTTCGGAACAAGTTTGAGTAAAAGCATCTCGAACAGTTTGAGTGGAAACATCGTATTTGGCGTTTGAATTTAGTAGTTTATTACAGTTATTATTCATTGAATGATACATATTTAAAATAAAAACATCAAAATTTTTATCAGCACTATGTTTTTCAAACAATTCTTTTGTGTACTGGCGTATACCAGAGTTAAAATCTTTATCAACCAAATCAGACTTGTTAAAAAATTTTATAAATATTTCTTTATCTTCTTTTAATAAATTATCCATA
The DNA here is from genome assembly GCA_963932465.1 of Maratus speciosus. Taxonomy (NCBI): domain Eukaryota; kingdom Metazoa; phylum Arthropoda; class Arachnida; order Araneae; family Salticidae; genus Maratus; species Maratus speciosus. The sequence goes on along the minus strand of CAWVRF010000134.1, from coordinate 23,272 downwards.
ATTAAGATTTCCTGTTGATCCATATTCTTATTCTTACTCATCATTACAATGTACCTTTTCATAATGAACTTCTAAAATTCGATAGTTATAAATTCTGTTTAAATTTTCTAAATGTTCTGCTATTTTCCTCAAAACTCCATCGGCTAAGAGATTTAATCTTTTTTTGTCTGAAGAAGAATTTATTATAGCTACCTCATCTTCTACATCTTCATTTGATGTAAATTCTAAAGAATAGTAATCTTGATTTAGCTTTTTATCTATTAAAAATTTCAAAGGGTCAAATTCTTCTTTACGTTTTTTATTTCTAAAAACAGGATTAATATTTATAGTTCGTCGAGCCATAGGATCAAAAATCCAATCTTTACAAATTTCTTCTTGAGAGGCGTCTACATTTGGAGTGTCCATTTTTCGATATTCCACAGTATTTCGGAAAGAAATCGGATAAGAATTGGGAAACTCATAAGGTGTATTCCCATTTATTTTACCTGGAGATTCAGAGTTTAAACTATTCATTATCTTATTTTCTTTATTTTTTAAAAGTCATATTTTGTCTTTTTTTTTTTTTTTTTTTTTTTTTTTTTTTTTTTTTTTTTTTTTTTTTTTTTTTTTTTATACATTGGAATTGCGGAATGATAAAGACGTACAATTAGACGTGCTACTTCTTCAGTGACACGATTCCTCAAAACGGTTTTTTTCTTTAGTTAACCACTTTTGTATAGACTCCGAGAAAAAGAAAACACATTTTAACCATAAAATTACGGGCAGATTACGAAAAAGGAAGCTACACTTTTTGAGACAACACTTTTTACACTTGTTTGAAAAAAAAAAAAAAAAAAAAAAAAAAAAAAAAAAAAAAAAAAAAAAAAAAATCTATATATATATATATATACCGTTACTTTTTACTTTGACGGTTTGTTTTATTAAAAATGCATGCTTCTTTTTGCGACATTACATTTAATATATCCCCGCTGAAAAATATGTGCATAAAATCAATTTTAAAAAACTTGGATTACTTGCATTGCATGCAAACATTAAAACTTTCCGATAGTGTTCTTCCCAAAAGACTTTTAAAAGATATCTTCGAGCAAAGTAAAACTTATTTTCATCTACCTGAATTCAAAGGACAACATCACATATTAAACCACAAACATTTTGAATATTTCGCCAAACAAGATATTGCCTTCTGCAAAAAATTTGTAGTTAGTTTTCAAACTGCTCACTTCCAGCAGATAAACTTTTTAAAACCGTTTTTTAATATTTCATGGTTTTATATTGTACATTATAATTTTAAGACTGCTGATAACAATGATATTAAAATGTGTTTAAAGTGCATAAATTTTGAAAAGGAAAATGATGATTTTCAGAGAAGTTACTGGTTATTAAACATGTCTCTTACTTCAGATATTACAAAGTTTATCCAAAATCGTTCAAGTTGGTGCAATGCGTGTCCACAAGTTCCTCTTTTTCAAATATTAACTTATGTTCAGTTTGATTATTTGTATGCATATGTATTAGATGTTGAGTTACTTAAATATGGTTTAATGGGAATTGAAAAGAAACATTTAATAAAAACGGATTATTTTGAAAAGGGTATCAAAGTTAAAAGTCAATATGTTTTGTCTAAAAAATCATTTGGTGGTACTAGCCACCCATACATAAAGTAAATGTAGAGATGTGTGATATGTATTAGATGTTGAGTTACTAAAATATGGTTTAATGGGAATTGAAAAGAAACATTTAATAAAAAGGGATTATTTTGAAAAGAGATGTAAAAAATGGCTCAATACTTGGAAATATTAAACAGAAGTTGTAGATTGTATTTATGTATTTTCATTTTGAAAATATATAATAAAAAAAAAAAAAAAAAAAAAAAAAAAAAAAAAAGTTTTTTTTTTTTTTTTTTTTTTTTTAAATGTATATTATATATTTTCAAAATGAATTTCTAGTATACGATATCTACAAGTTCTGTTCAATATTTCCAAGTATTCAGCCATTTTTTTTAATGCGTCCTTAGCCAGTCTATTATTTCTGTTAATGTCCATACAACCATTTATTATAAGAAATTCCTCTTCAATTTTATCTGATTGAAAGTGAAGCCACGCATACTCTTTCTTCTTTTGTTTTTCCTTTGAAAACTTAAAGGTATCAAATTTTTCTCTAATTCTCTTATTGCTCAATAAAGGAGTCATACTTAATGTTTTTTGAAAAATAGAGTTATCTCTACAATTTTGTTCTTGAAAAGTTGATGTTTGAGAAGTTGATGCTTGACAAGATATTTGATCTTGAATGTTCATATTTACAGGAGATTCATCCTCTTCACAAATAATATTCTCCTTTTGCTCGTCAGAAACTACTGCCAGAGTTTGCGTACCTTTGTTTAAAACTTTTTCGATACAAGAATCCTTTTTGAGTTTTGACATGTGGTTTTGATACTTCTGTATAAACTGATCAAAGTCTTCAGTACTATACTTTTTAAATATATCTCTGGCCTGTGTACGCATAGCAACATTTGGATTGTGTGTCGAACCCGCATCGTTAAAATATAAGTTAAATATATCTGCATGGTGACTCTTCAACACATTCATAAGGGAAACATCTATATTATTCATTATCTTATTTTGCGACATGGAAATTTTGAACATGATTCGTCGAAAGGCATTCAGGCGTATTATCAGTGCAGAATTAATAAATGGGAACCCCTTTCAAATCTCGGTATCATTTGAAGACAACTACATTGCAATTTATAAGGATAATATCGGTCTCCGTATGTGGGCCGTCCTGATTCAAAATTTAGATTATACACCCATACAGGGAGATACAAATTATTGTATTCAAATCCCTTTAGGGTTTTTTAAGTTACTGGGGTTTCGCACAGGGGATGCCATTTTATTTCGAGATGCAAACGAAGTCGAAGAACCTATTTTATTTTCATAGCCATAATTAATTCATCCATTTGACGGCAGGCAAAGCGGCATTTGAGGTATTTGAAAATGGATATGGCTAATAAAGCCATAAATATAACGAGTGTCAATACTATAAAATGACCCCTATAACATATATTTGTCTTTGATTCAAAGGTCAAAATAACAATGGAATAGAGTAATCCACCCGCTAAAGTCATGAGGGCAAAAGGTTCTAATTGACTGACTTTTACCATTTTAAAGATTACTTTTAGGCTAAGCACGGTTATTATAGTGTACTTGATTGTAAAATCCATCCTGTACAAATTCTCATTTTAAAGATTACTTTTGGCTACGCACAGTTGTCTGTGAACATGATTCCAAAATTCATCATGTAGGGTTAAAGAATTGTCTAATTCAGCCGCAAAGGATTCATAATTTGGAAACAGTTGGGCAAAACTATGTATACTGGTTTGCATATTCGTTAAAGGGTGTTCTTGTAACCAACTGTAAATTATTTTCCAAGAATCTGCCCACGAAGGAAACATTTTATTTACATGTTGTGAGACAATACTCACTTTATCGTCTCCAACCATATTTTCAAGAAATTTTACAACATTTGTGTAGACTGCTTGAGCAATAATTTCTGATTTCATCTTGCTTTATTAACGTGAATAAAGATGACAGAAAAAGTACAGGCAGTTTTCAAGTCTATATGGCCAATGACGTTTCGTGTTATCGGTGCAGCTGCAACTTCTGTAATTGGAGTATCAGTGGGTATATTGTTGAAGGAATGGGTAGGTAATTATTATAATTTAAATTTAATAAAATCATTATAAAAAAAAAAAAAAAAAAAAAAAAAAAAAAAACATGTATATATATATATATATATATATATTATATAATGTATTTATTATACATATTAAAACATACATTTACATATAAAAAAAAAAAAAAAAAAAAAAAAAAAAATTTTTTTTTTTTTTTTTTTTTTTTTTTTTTTTTTTTTTTAATATATGTAAATGTATGTTTTAATATGTATAATAAATACATTATATAATATATATATATATATATATATATATATATACATGGTTTTTTTTTTTTTTTTTTTTTTTTTTTTTTTTTTTTTTTTTTTATCCTTTATATACAATGAGACCAGCTACTGCAAATTGTAGCAATTGTATGGCGAGTTGACCATATACCAACAGCCCATGTTTATTCAGTACATCCGCACCTGTGGCAATCTGGTCGCTTTGATTGACCACGTACGTTGTATAACCATACGTTATAAAACCTACGACAATGAGAACGAGTAGGATAGTGGACAACATCATTTTTAAATGCATGACGACTACTTACTTTTAGCTTGTCACCGTCAACACGCCCAACATGGCAATGCTCAACAGATTGATGATGGTGGGAGCCAAAAGTACAGTTTCTTTGTTTTCCAAAGGTTATCACCAAATGTCAAGCTTTTGTTACCGTCCAAGGACACGTGATAACTGAGAAAACCGAGCATACCGACACTAATCACCAATACCACGATTACAAAAGCAAGGAGGATTGTGGAATACCCAATACCTTTCATCTTTATTACTGACAAGATGGTTCATGCCCTCGTTCATACACAAGGTGTTGTTTTAGGCCAAACCTACCTTCCTTTAGAGTTGGCTTATCAAGACATTTTGGGGGTCCGTGCCCATTTTCATATCGTGAGTCCTCTCAATTATTCCAAAATGCGACGACACTTTCCTCATGCTCGACCGGACGTGACCGTCATCACCCAAGGCGGTACGCCCTATTCCGAAGTGTTGGCTTTTTTAAGACTGCGTTTCAAATACCTCTCTTCTCTCATTCCCCACGTGGTGTTTGGGTATAAAGGTGCCTGTTACCAACCTCAAGTTTTAAAAGATGCTGGGATCCCCCATACAATCAACATTGAGGTGTTTGGCGTGCCCGCCCTCCAAAAGACGCACGATGCTTGTCGCTGGCATAAAGGTAATCCGAGCAAGTGCGCTGTGGCGGCTCTGGATCAGATGCTGCGTCATGTTGTATAACCTGTTTCCATAAAAGGCGCCGTTCTCTTTCGGCAATGCGGACTTGTTCGGTTAAATATAAGAGACTGGTTCCGATCAATGTGTGCGTGGCTTCAATGACGGGAACCACCTTCTCCCACAACCCATCCCGATAACTGAGAGCCAGTAACCGTTGAAAAATATCAATGAGTTTTGGAGGGGCATTTTCATGAGGAACTTGTTGAATGGATGCGTGTACCACGCGAATATTATGCAACAATGCATCTAACTGTGGGCATGGATTCAGAAACGCGGCTGGTTTTTCACCGTGCAGCACGTCCTCAACAGTTTGTTTTAACAGTGCTTGGATGGACAGGGTCAGGGGATGGGAAGGACGGTCCAGCATAAAGGCTTCCAATGTCTTGGGAGTTTGCCAATGGGCGGCGTTCACGTACTCGGCATGATGGACCAAGACCATGTTAAACGGATCCAAACACTGACCACGAGCCACACAGGTCATGTTGTAGAGTTGCATAACTCGTTTTAAGGACTCGGTGGAAGCCGGGGGTAAAGGAAAGATTGTTTCTGGACGCCGGAGATGAATAAACCGGTGCGCCACTTCTCCCCAAAAAGCGGCCGATTGAAAAGAATACGGACCCCGATGACCGGGCTCCAACATGTCTTGGAGAATGGCATCGTCCCGTGGAGAGGGAACCGGTAACGCGGGAGGAGGTATCTCATCGCGTTTGGCCAACAAGAGTTGGAGTTCATTCCAAAATTTGGCAACGGCTCTCGTTTGCAGAGGACGGGGTGCAAGAGAGGGCATTTGAAGAAGCCATTGTTTTTCGAGATGATCTGTCAAGTAATTCAAGTCCCCGTGTATTTGATAAGGAAAAGCAGTGAAACCCCCTTGAAAAAGGATATGGGACCACGGAATGTTTTCAGCTTCCATCCGCAACAAAAGGTTTTTCAAAGCATCGGGTGGGTCGGGTAAGGCGGAGAGGGAAGCAGGGACACCAAATAAAAGGTGTTCAATCCAGTGAATCAAGCAAGAGTCGGACATCTTGGTTCCAACGAACGAGGTTGAGATGAAAAGGGAAGGGTTTGGCCATGTAATAGGACAAGAAATTGCGAGCCATGTAACAATGAATGAAATAGAGAATGAAAAATAGAAGAATGTAAACTGTCCACATGGTATAAACTTGAATTATTAAAAAAAAAAAAAAAAAAAAAAAAAAAAAAAAAAAAATTTTTTTTTTTTTTTTTTTTTTTTTTTTTTTTTCGCAGTTGTATAAAACAAGTACAAATGTCGTATTCGAAGGATGCAGACAATAATGAGGTTTACAATAAGGACAGTCAAGGAAATGATAAAGTCGAACATAAACGATATGCAAAAGACAAAAACGGACAAGAATATTACCCAACCGATAAAGATGGTAATGAGTTTAAAGATTTAATTTTAGGATTTATAAAAAGAGAGGGTGTCACTGTGTTACCCATTAATGCTCTAGGGAAACCCATCTATGACAAAGACAACAATGACGAGGTATATCCGACGGACAACGGTAAACCTGTTATAGGTTATGGTAGAGATGGTCATCAATATTACGCCAAAAAAGCAAATCTTGATGAATTTTATCCACCTGATAACTCATTTGCTATAAAATTGGATATGTGCAAATATTATGCTGCCGATAGAAATGCAGAAACTGTGTTTCCAAAAGATAAGGACAATAATGAATACTATATGGGGTTAGTGGATCTTGATAATGCACATACCATACCGACTCGGTATGCACAGGATAAATCTTTAAATGAGTTTTACCCAAAAACCATAACAGCCGACGGTTTTGAAGCTGACATTATCCTCAATGAACAGTATGCACAGAAACATACCAATAGTGCTAAATTTTACCCTAAAGATGCATTTAATAATGAATTTTATCTTCCTGAAAAAAAATTGGATAAAAGTAACAGGCCTATCACTGAAAGGCTTTTAGAAAAGTATGCGGTAACGAATGATAAAAAAGTTATTCTACCAGAATTAGGCAATAAACCTCACATAGCTACCGGTGCATCACTGGTTGCGGGTGTTGCACTACAAAACGTATTGGGTAGACTGGTTCGAGAACAAAAGAAACTGTCAGATTTCCTTACAAATGTAGAAGATCCTTCTGCACCAGTGGTAGAACCCAGAGAGTATAAGTATCAAAATAATACAAAAACTATTGTAACGGTTACACCGCAAAATAGTAAACCAATAGCAAGAGTCATTCCAATTGTAAAAACTTCTCCAGGCGCGTGTTCAGCAGTTGCAAAACCTTTGTATAAAGCTTGGTGTTTTTGGGTGCTAGTTATTGTATCATTAATTGTAAAATCTTTTGCCGTCTGGTGGTTTTTCTTGAAAAACAAAAAATCGTATTTTTACAGATAAAAAAAAAAAAAAAAAAAAAAAAAAAAAAAAAAAAAAAAAAAAAATTGATTAATCTTCTCTCCTTTGTCCGAGCCCGACACTTTTGATTCTTTGCTCACTGATGGCAAAAAAAAAAAAAAAAAAAAAAAAAAAAAAAAAAAAAAAAAAAAAAATTTTTTTTTTTTTTTTTTTTTTTTTTTTTTTTTTTTTTTTTTTAAATATAATTAAAATATAATTTATATATAAATATGTATATAATTACAATATATATTGCATATTATATTATTTATATACATATGTATTATATATATTATGTATTATATAAATATATATATTACTTTTTTTTTTTTTTAAGTAAGTTGTATTAAATCTGTACACTCATCCCCTTCTTGATTATGGGTATTGACAATTTTTGCAAATTGATTAATCCCCTCTCGCCTCCTTTGTCCGAGCCCGACACTTTTGATTCTTTACTCATTGATGGCCAGAGTTTTTTATATGTTGCTATAGAATATAGTCTGGAAACAGTGGAATCGACATTGTTTCGAGAAATCTGCAAATCCACTTGGAAGCAGCTCCGTGCACTCCTAGACACATTTCTCACTTTTCCTCGTGCTTCCCACCCATTAACCATCGTACTCTCGTTTGATGGAGAAGGAGTTCCTATGAAATGGCCTACCCAACGCCAACGTCGCAAATCTAAAAAAACGGGTGATAAATCCTTTTACCGATACATGCTCTACGGTAATAACAGGTTAACTCTATGCGTTCAAAACTATGTATTGAAAAAGTTACAATTCTATAATCACACCTTTACTTTTATTTTAGCGGGTTGTAATGTTCCAGGTGAAGGTGAACATAAAATTTTTCATGTCGCCGAGACTTTACCAGAATGTCGCCATCCCATCATCCTCAGTGTTGATCAAGATGTGTTCATTTTGGCTTTTTTGCGCCTGACTCAGTTTCAAACCCTGCAAATTTATCGCTACAAACACTTTTATCCCATTACACGCCTCGCCACCTTGCTACCGTACCCCCTTCGACGTTTAGTGGACGTGTCTTTTCTCTTTGGCAATGATTTTATACCCGTTATAATCGGCATCACAGCCAACAATGTGTCCCTTCTCCACGAGGCTATGACCTTTGACCCAATGGGCGATGTTCCCGCCGTATTAGCCACCTTCCTCAACACAATGAAACATCGCATTCGATTTCAATGCGTGGAATTTATCGATCGTTTGCTGATTGTATGTTTTTGGATAACTCATTTCTGGATTTTGGATTATTATACGCGCCGGCAGTTTCCCCAGCAATTTTTAGAAAATCGCGTGTACGAAGCGTTTGATCGGAATCAGTTGCTCACAGCCCTCATGAACGAAACGTATTCCCGAAGTGCGTATTATGAAGCAAAAGAAACGTATGATGATATGAAAACGCAACCCATACCGCATGCAGCAGACCATATCTTTACGGACGCCGATTTGTTGACGACTTTAAAGTCTTATTGGACAGAGCCAGAGAATAATTTGTGTACCGTGCTCCGATTAACCGGTTCGCAGTGTAGAAAAAGAAAATTAAAAAAACACCCAGCCACTGGTACCGAAACACTTCCAAAAAGGATAAGAAACGAAAGGGGTTAAAGATGGTAGCCATCGCTTCTCGATAATGCAGTCGTCGATCCAGTCGCACGAGTTCATAGACAGGGTCGGGTGCAAACAAGAGCTGTAGGTTTCTGTCAAACACAATCAACGTTTTGGTCCACTCCACATGCTCTAAATCCCTTAAATTTATCTTTTCTGCATAGGGATATACGTTATAAACGTCTAGCTGGGAGACATGTTTAACTAGTTGCGCTGTAAAAATGACATTTTCTGGATAGGTTAAAGTAATGCGAGAGTGAATAAATTTCGTATTATATGGAATCCACGGAGAATGAATCAATATGTGCTGAAGGGACGACATTTACTTGCTTTGCATAAACAAAGCAATGGGAACGTATAGCCAGTCAGATATATCAAACCTAGTGAACAACACTATTGTATTTAACAGAAAGGAAAATAATGTATTATACAGTCTTCTTGATGAGACAGAGATTCCAAATTCATCCGAAATGAACCCTGACCAGTTAATGGAGTATTACAATAAAAAAATATCCGAGTTGCAAACTGCGAATCAACTTCCTGGAAAAGACAAATTCGAAACAGCAACATTACGATCAAAATATGAGGCAGACGCCATACAATTGATGACCCAGTCAGTATATAAAAAGGACGATACAATTATTTACTATATTAATCCTTTAGAGTCGGGGGAAAATTATAAGTATATTGAAGATGCACAAGAAAATTATTTAAAAAACTTTACAAGCTATGTAACAAAAACAATTAACCAACATGTAGCTTCTACGAAATCGCTGCCTCTGTTAATGAGTGAGAAGAAATGGAAGGAATTGGTAGACACACTAGAGAAAAAATACCTTACCCCTCCAGAAACAGCTCAAACTGTTACCAAGCCAGATGATGAAACAACTAAAACAGAAACGAAAACAGCTTCAGTCGCTCTACCGAGTAATCAAGCCATCGGTGTATCGAGTGCCCCCCTACAGGTTCAAACGACTCTTCAAAGACGAAAACGGCAGAGTCAAAGTAGCAATATATTGCGGCAATTATCGATCCCCTCTGATTTTAATGTAGACAAACATTCTTACATAATACTTTTCCGAAATTATGTACGCATGTTACGCAGATTGTCAAATTTTACTCTAATTCAGAGAGGTTTATTGGAGGAAGTGACATATATAAAGTATTATAAGGATACAAAATCTGATGAGATAAAATATGATATAAATCAACCATTTTTTAAAGATAAATCTCTCGAGAATAGAAAGGGTGTAAACCAACGTATAGCCAAAAATATGGGCATATTTCGATTACATCCGTATATGATATGAAAGAAAAGTCAAACATAGAAAAATGTAAACTGAATAATAATAATAAACATCAGTATTTAAAAAAAAAAAAAAAAAAAAAAAAAAAAAAAAAAAAAAAAAAAAAAATATATATATATATATAATTTTTTTTTTTTTTTTTTTTTTTTTTTTTTTTTTTTTTTTTTTTTTTTTTTTAATATATATAATATATATATATTATTTATTATATATATTTATTATTATTAAAAAAAAAAAAAAAAAAAAAAAAAAAAAAAAATTTTTTTTTTTTTTTTTTTTTTTTTTTTTTTTTTTTTTTTTTTTAAATATATAAAAAAAATTTTTTTTTTTTTTTTTTTTTTTTTTTTTTTTTTTTTTTTTTACGACACAATACATTGTGTTTTTTCTACAATGTCATTTTTAAACAGCCGTACCTTGTTTATAAATTCAACAATTTTTTCATGCATGTAAAAATTGACTTCATTGTCGGATACCCTAATCACTTCGTTGGGATTCTCTACCGCGTTTAAATTAAAGCATATGTTATGTTTCGATAGCATCAAAGCTAATCGTACTGCCGTTACATCTACATCAAAACCAATTTTTTCTACGTCCATGAAAAAGTCGGACCACTTTTTCACCAATGCAGGTATATGAATATTTTTTGGATAAGGATCCGTTTCCTTGGATTTGGTTAAACACCAGACACCTTGGGTTAAGCCTTTCAGACTCACACGATGCAACGTATAAAAAGTATTCAATTTGAAAGAGTCCAATTTTCGAATGTTTACATCTTCGTTGAGATCAAAATTTGCTATGGATAAAATGTATTTTGAATTTAAAAGTGGACGTTTATAAGGTATCCCCTCCAATAACGGCTGGTTCAAACAAAAAAATGTTTCGCGGTAAACGACGCCTATGACCACTGTATCTATCACTACTTTTTGAATGCTGATATCCGTCACAAGGGTGGACAAGACAAAGGAAATGGGTGTCCATAAAGTCGCCGGAACGTTGGTATGCTCAATGTACCGTTCGTAAGGATGATACACACATAATACACGACTCGGATGAGCCCCTTCAATGCTCAAGGCTACAAATTGTTTATTCTCGATTTTCCTATCCGAAGGTCTCGATCCTTCGAACGAGAGTACGAATGGCCATTCAATCAACAAACCTACATGATTCAATTCTATCGAAAAGTTGTACTGTTGACGAGTCAAGTTTTTATAATAAGAATTTAAAATGTCTTGAATTAAATGTTCAGGTTTTTTACAACTCAACGTCTTGTGAATGATGCCAGTGGAAGTAATATTGGATTCGGCAAATCGAGATTCGGAAATGGGTTTAAAATCGATAAATTTAGGAACAGTAGTCACTTCACGTGTCAGGTAGGTAATATTTTGCACATGTTGTCGAGATTTCCACTCTGCGGCTAAATTTAACACGTAATCGATGGGTTCGTTGGATAAGAAACAAATTCGATAATACTGCGTAGGTTGGCACTGTTTAAAATAAAATCCACCAGGATAAGGTAAATCTTGGTTATCAAGAAATAATATGGTATTTTTGTAAAAGAAGACATTATCGTATGCTGGACCAATCATACCTTGCAAAAATTTATTAACTACATCTACATTTTCCACAAAATAAGGAGTTGCATAAAACTGTAATGTATCCTGTTTAAAATCTTTATCCACCGGATAAATGACTCGTTCACTTCCAAGACAAACAGTCCATAAAAACTTTGAATTAGAAACGACAGAACCAGGAACATCAGATTTAAAAAAAGCCTTTAATGCATGTATAAGAGGTTTATCCGGATCCAGAAACACATTCTCAGTAGGATACATGCGAGTTATAAACCAAGTTTCATAGGAAGACGTTCCAAAATTGAATATCAGGACATTTTGCCTGACAGATGAAACTGTGCATTTGTGAAATTTACCGTAATAGGTGCCATAAGTATTAAAATTCATGACTGACTTTATTATAGAGCAGTTAAAAAAAAAAAAAAAAAAAAAAAAAAAAAAAAAAAAAAAAAAAAAAAATTTTTTTTTTTTTTTTTTTTTTTTTTTTTTTTTTTTTTTTTTTTTTTTTTAAATAATATATATATATATATATATATATATATTTTTTTTTTTATCTGATTATAATCTCTAGAAAATTTTGCGGTTCGTTCCCTTTTATGATGTGTTCTCGAAACACAACCAATCCATCATCTGTTGGACATATTAGAGCCTGTTTCACAAATGAGTCTTTAGTCATACAGTCTACTCTCCCATATAGTATATTATTTTCTATTCGCGAAGTCTCTCTCCGGCAAGGAGACGTTTTATCGTTTGGATCCGCATGTACATAAGGTCCACAGTCACATGTGTTTCCATTCCAACCCATAGCAGGTGTCGGATTGGAAAAGTCACGTAAACAATAATCTACCGAACACACAAATGGAAAAATGGATAACATTCGAGTGTTGTCCAACGACTTAGAATCACATTTGCAACCGTATCGTAGTTTATTTTGATACATTTCGTAGTAATTTTCAATATTTTCCGCCGCTTTTTCATTTTTTTTGTAATCATACAATATATTCAAACGATTATCTTGCGCCTCCTCATTTTGACACGCTCGTTTTTTATTTTTTATAAAAATATCATCATTTATACCGATACACGACCATCCAGCCAAGGAAAAGACATGATAGGATGTTTTTAAATTACATTTGCCGATGCCTTTCGGTAAGCAATAGGTTCCAGGCGATAATTTTTGATTCCAAACATACACACGATCGTTTTCATTGTGTATTTTAAAGGGAACATAATCGGATCCATTACTACAAAACTTTTCACACTCACACATTTCATCAGAGGGACACTGAAACCCTTGAAGAGCACAAGCAGTTTTGGAAATTGGATGGGTCAAGAGCCAATTCAGGGGTTGATCCCGATCCGTGAGGTAGGGTTTATAATAGAGATTGACAAGCGTCACCAGGAGGAGTAAAAACAAAATTAAAGAAATGTATTGGGTCTTTAGCATACTGTGCTTTTTGTTCTTGGCTTTCAATTTGGAAGTGGTACCCGGTCGACCCTGGCATAGTCATTACGCATTAATTTGGAAGTGGAAACAGTTTATTCTCATTCGCATTTTTCCCAAAAACATTTATGTTTTAGTGGACCAAAATGTAATTTATCGATACATGGACGCTTCGAAAGAAACTTATGTTCCTGCAGTTCGAATAGATACGCAAATCGTCAACGAAATTTTAAATTACCGATATCTATTAGATTGGATTAGGGAACGACCTGTCGTGAAACTGTACCCTTCAAACCTTTCAAACGAGATTGAGATCTTGAACCACTTGAGCCAGACTTTAAATTCATAAACACTTTTTGTTTAAAAGAATCGTAGGATCCTTTTCCATAAATCTCTATATTGGGAAATTTTTCCTGCAATTCGTCCACAATCTTATCTTCCTGACATGAATACATTTTGTATAAGCACACTGTTTTGATACCTGTGAGTTCCAGATACAAAAGTAAAAATTCTAGACCTATACCACACGTTTCATCATGTGTTTCTTTTTTTATGCGGAAAGGATAATAGGGGAACACGGAGGTGAGGGGCAAATGAAAATGTATTTGAACGTTTGGAAATGAGGTTACAATGACAGCTTTTGCCTTTGGTTTAAGCTTATTTAATACAGGGGTTGTTGGGTCAAAAGAAAGGAAATCTTTGGATGTTGAATAACATCGAATTAAATCTAACCAACGTTTTATAAAGTAGGTTGTTTCTTCGGGCTTGTTGTAGGGTCGAAAAAGTTTTGTATAGTATTCTTGAATAAGTATTTGCAACCGTTGAAAGTCAAACATGGTGCAAGACTAAAATAGCTGACACCCTTTATATAGCTATTACCCTTTATATATAGTTAAAAAAAAAAAAAAAAAAAAAAAAAAAAAAAAAAAAAAAAAAAATTATATATATATATATATAAATTTTTTTTTTTTTTTTTTTTTTTTTTTTTTTTTTTTTTTTTTTTTTAAGCCTCCGATGCTATCTCTTTCAGTTTTTTTTTTTTTTTTTTTTTTTTTTTTTTTTTTTTTTTACTATTCAAATTTTTTTACCTTCTTCCACCCTGCATCTTCCCCAAATCCTCTTTCGCCACGCAACGTTTCCGATAATTCAGTTTCCACCACAAGACTCATGACAGGTCGTACAGCAAAATGAAATACAGCTTGAGTAATAGCCGTTGCTCTAGGTAAAATAACCGTTTTATTATGGTGGTTTTCCAATAAAACAGCAACACTTCCTCTGTAATCGGGATCTATGACACCTGCACAAACACTCAAGTTATACTTGAAAGCAATAGAAGATTTATCCCATAGAAACATGGCTAAGAAAGAGGGAATTCCAAAAACGACGCCGGTATCTACTATTTTACGTGCACCGGGTTCAAGAGTAATTTCAATGGGAGTATATAAATCATATCCCAAAGAATCTCCCTCTCGACGAGTAGGTACGATAGCTTCGGGAAAGCGCAGGGCAATTGAAACTGTGGGAACAAATGATTTAAAAAGATGGGAAACGAACCAGTTGATACAACATTGTAGAGCCATGATAAATGTTTACGTAAAGAAAATAAGTATCTAGAATAAATGTTGATGAAAAAGAAATGATGCTCAGATTAACATTAAAAGTAAATTAATATTGTAAACATATGTGACAAAACCAAAAACGCTTAGCTTATATAGGTTAAAAAAAAAAAAAAAAAAAAAAAAAAAAAAAAAAAAAAATTTTTTTTTTTTTTTTTTTTTTTTTTTTTTTTTTTTTTTTTTTTTTTTAAGTATATAAGTGGAGCGTTTTTCTTCTTCCATTTCCGTCGCTCAAAACTTGTCCAGCTGTGCTGACGTTCTACTAATGCAATAAGCGTTTTCTTTGCCCCATTTCTGTCGCTCCAAAGCTGTACAGATGGTGCAGTGATGCAACCTATATAAGTGGAGCGATTTCCTTCTCCCATTTCAGTTGCTCCAAAGCATTTCAGCTGTGCAGATGGTGCAGTGATACTCGTAAATGCTCTAGTGGTTTTATTTCTTTTTCCAAAACGGAAACTTGCAACTCTGGAATTTTTACATTCACATTTTCAACATGTCCGTGAACCTGTTCGACCCGACGCCCACCTGTCCCGAAAAAGACTTTTTCAATCGTTCCATGTTACCAGAACTTCCTCCAGTGGCTTACCAATCCATCTTTGAACCGACCGATGACTGGTGGCAGGAACTCGACACAATCACCTTTTCCATTCCGTCCCTGAACCTTGCGGCTACCTGCTTGCGCAAGTATTTGGAAACACAACACACGTTCGACTGGATTCATCTGCAAGTGCATGCCGTGGCCTTTCTGTCCTTTTACCGGGTTATGGAAGAAGAGAAGGGTGTCATCGTGCTTCTGCCCTTTTGGTGTTGGTGTGATGGAGGTTGTTTCAAAGAGGCGCGTTACAGGCAACATCGCCATATGATTGCGATGGCACCCAAAGGACATTTCTGGAAATCCATTTTTAAGAAAGTGACCCCTCAAGACAAACCTTTTGAGGGATACAAGTGTTTTCGTAGCCTTCCTATCCAGAGCCCCCAACATTTAATTAATACAATCGGTTATGTCAGTCAACGTATATCGAAATGCCGAGTATC
This sequence comes from Maratus speciosus, assembly GCA_963932465.1. Lineage (NCBI taxonomy): Eukaryota > Metazoa > Arthropoda > Arachnida > Araneae > Salticidae > Maratus > Maratus speciosus. The sequence continues at coordinate 7,328 of CAWVRF010000134.1, read as the reverse complement.
GTCCACCGTGAAGACAGATTTGAACCATTTTTACATAAATATCACTTTTCCGAAAAAGTTTAAGTGGGTTCTCGCCTGTGTATGGGACAACGGATGGCAACAGTTTTTGAGTCAGCGATATCGGTACATGGATCCCAATCACCTCATCTGCTTTGCTCAACGCGTCCAAGATGTTTGGAGAATACCAACAAAACATCTTCCAGGTCTAGTCAAGAATGTGGTCCTTCCTGTATCGAAGCAGTTTTTCCCCACCACTGAACCCACCCCCTATTTTTTGTATCTCGGCAAAAACCGTAAACTGTATTTTGAAAAAAAGGAACAGGAGCTGGAGGATATGGAATGGGGTCAAATGCAGGCCTATTTGGGAAATTGTTTCTTTCAAGCCCTTGAAAAGGGATGGTTGACATTATCGAATGAACAAAATCAATATCTGGATATTGTCCGACCGTTTCAGAATCGCATTGAGCAACTGGAAATGGAAAATTGCTACTTAAAAATGGAACTCTCGGAACAGGTGGTGAATACGTATTCCCTGAAAAAGACTTCAAAAAGCACGTCATCGCGATTGGGGAGTTGCGTCAATTTACTCTTAAGTTGTGTATAATTTTAGATTGTTTTATACGACATGTAATCCATACTTTTACATAACCAAACTGTATGAGAAACTTTTTTTTAACCTTAAAAATTAAATGTTAATTGAGTTGTGTTTATTTCCTTTGGTGGGAAACATGTCGAGACAATGTGACCAAATCAATGAAAAAAAAAAAAAAAAAAAAAAAAAAAAAAAAAAAAAAAAAAAAAAAAATTTTTTTTTTTTTTTTTTTTTTTTTTTTTTTTTGTACCAGGTATTTAATATAAGAAGTTGAACATTCTAAATATTTATTCTTTAAAACAAGGAAGGAATCACTCTACTTTGAGTAATGCCGACTCATGGGCTGGATACGTTTACTCTCTTTGATACAAATCCACCGTGTTCCGCTCATGATTTTTTCGGTCATCCTACTCTTCCCGAACTGCCTCCGATCGCCTACCAATCCCTCTTTGAGCCCCCAGACGATTGGTGGCAAATGCCAGAGACTCTGACTTTTTCCATTCCTTCCCTGAACCTCGCTGCGGCTTGTATCCGCAAATATCTTCGCGGAGGCACGGATTGGTTTCATTTGCAAATTCCTGCCGTGGCCTTTCATATCTTTTACCAGGCTATGGAAACCGATTACCCTCACACAGTCCTTTTACCCTTCTGGTGTTGGTGTGATAGCGGATCCCATCCAGATGCTTCAAGGAGGCAGCATCGCCATGTCATTGCCGTGTCCCCGGTGGGTCATTTTAAACTCAATGTTTGGGAAAAAATGAAACCAGGTATTCAACGCATCCGTATTAAATCTCCACGGCATTTACTCAATACCCTCGGTCATGTAAGTGATCGATACTCCGATCGTACTTTTTCCAGCCATGTTCTTACCCGCTGCAATCATTTCTGTATCAACATTCCCCTTCCTAAAAATTTTGAATGGGTTCTCGCCGGTTGTTGGAAAACTGGTTTTCTGCAACTTATTCATCAGGTGTGTGAACAGATTTGTCCCGAGGTTCTTGCCCCTTTTGCTCAATGTATCGATGACTCTTGGAAAGTATATGTCAAACATGTTCCCAATATTCCCATGAACCTCGTTTTACCGGTATCCAATCATTTTTTCCCCACAAATCAACCCACCGATTATGTTGTTTATCTGACGTTAAACCGAGCCTTATATTTTGAAAAGAACGAATGTGTGCTTGATCACTCAGAGTGGGGTCGAATCCAAGCCAATTCTGGAAATATTTTTTGTAACAGTATTGCAAATGAATGGATTACTCTTGCCAAATATCAACAACACTATTTGAACAGAATCCTTACAGAATAACAAAAAAAAAAAAAAAAAAAAAAAAAAATTTTTTTTTTTTTTTTTTTTTTTTTTTTTTTTTTTTTTTTTTTTTTTTTTTAGTTTAAATGTGTATATCAATACTTTAATTTCATGTTATTAATCAATATTCATGGCGCGCTTGCCAGATTTTCCCTGTTCATCTTGTCATCTGGATCGCTGTCATATTGGGCGATCGTTAAAAACAGATCTCATTTTTCAACATCTTCTCAGGGAATCCATTTATTTAACTAATAAACATTTAGATGAAACAATGTTTTTTGATGCAACTGATTATTTGACTATGAATGAAGTAGAATGGCAAATGTATTGCACACTTACAAAAATACAAAAGCACTTTTATAAAAAACATCCAAACAAATTGAATGTTACGATAGAAAATGTCAACGATATAAAAGACATTTGTCCT